>OZ038508.1:27170371-27187871 GCA_964036315.1 Acanthosepion esculentum | reverse complement strand
ACAGTATTGAGGAAATTGTAAGACGAAATGGGAAAAAATTTATTTTTAATGTGTTTCAACCATTAGAACTTCATTGGACATTGTTGTGACTACATATGTACATGAACCAGAGGTGCTGGTAGTTTCAAAATTTTTTGAAAGAATGTGTAGTCCCAATATCAACGAACCCAGTCTGATGAAGTCCTAACAAATCAAATGCATCACAAATAAATTTTTTCCATTTTGTCTTACAATTTCCTATATATATATATATATATATATATATATATATATATATATAGATATAGATATAGATATAGATATATATATATATATCATATTTTCCATGATCATCTGTTATAGCCTTTTCCACATAGTTAAACTCGCTTCTTGGACCGTCCATCTTGACCATAAATTGTCTTCTTACAAGTAGTGATTAGTCATTTCTTCTCAATTTTGTTTCTTACTTTGTCTATGAGTCGTTGCATTTTCTTTCTGTGTTGTTAGCAACATGGTGCCATCTGTATATTCTATGTTGTTAAGATTGTTTCTGCTAGTAATAAATCCTGTATTTATATAAAGCAAAAAGATTAACTTTGATTTACATACTAATTTTATCAAAATAGCCTCAAAAATAAATGAGATAGCTATTGAAATGGGAGGACATGTTTTTGTACTGTAAACTAAGCCAGTTTGGGATACCTTATAACAATATGCAGCAACAAACGTTTTGTGACAGGAGTTTATTTTTAAAAAGTTGTGTTCCAAAGAGGAATGTGCTGATGTCATTGAGGAAACATCTGGTAAAATAGCTCTTATATACAAAGTCCTACATTGTTAGAAATTGTACAGTACTGAGACACTTCAGTGATTTTTATTATTGCTGTTGAGTCAATATAAATTGTAGAAAAGACTGTAGAAAAATTTAATAACTTTTGACTGAAAGTCTTTAATAAATCTTTTTTTTTCATATCAGTTTAAACTGACATCTTTATTTTTTCCATATATTGCAACCATTTTGATTAAAGTTTGTATTTTCTTGAATTCAGATGAAAATTTCCAACATACTTCAGTGAAATTTTGCTTTCCAAAATTATAATTTCTAATTATAATTAAGATATATAAATTTTAAAAAAAACTGTTTGTTTATAGTGATTTTCAACTGCCATGCTGTGGAACACTAGTTTTCCATGCGATCCTCTTACGTGTGCTACTTAAGTGTGTCACGGACTATATATGTGTGTGTGGGGGAGTAGTAATGGTACAGCATTAGTATTTGAATAAATGAATAAGTATTAAACTTTTTTTTTCAAATAATTCTTTTCACTATTCTTGATACATTTCAATACAAAAGGAATATTCCACGTTAGCTAAAATAGTTTTATCAGTTTTCTTGCAATTTTCTGTTTCTTCTTTATGCGAATTAGGCTTATAAACCCTAAATAGCTTCAAAAATAAGAATCAAGAAAGAATATACCCAACTGAAAAAGAATTGAGGGTCTGCTTATCGTACATTGGAACAAACATTGAAGAAATCATGAAAAAAACACCAGACACATTTTTCATACTAAATAAGCTGCATAAATAGTTGAACAGAAAAATTGAAATAAACTAAGTTCGTATTTGTGTATATTTAAAAAAAATCTATGGTTTTATAACATAAAATTTAAATGTATACCCTTTAAAATTTTGCTAAGTGTGCCGTGATATTTTCATTTGCTCCTAGGTGGGCTTTTGCTTAAAAAGGTTAAGAAACACTGATTTAGACTAATGCCAGGAGAATATGGGTAAATTAAAATAGTTTCAGATTAATACAAAAACGCTATGATATTGTCAGCACATTCTATTTTTAATAAGCTTTATTTTCAATTTTAAAACAAGATTTTGCTGTTTCATTTTTAAAAATTAAAGCAAACTCCTATTTTTAGTTTCAAGTTGGTGCAAAATAGCTTTGTCATTGTGATACCAGCACTTACATCAGTTCAATCCTCTCAGGGCCTTACAACTTTTTGATAGCACTAATGATTCATTCTATTTTTAGTTGATTGCCTGATTTTGTTTAGTGGCATATCAATATCTCTATGGGTTATTTAATGCTGAAATCTAAATATTTTGAACAATTTTATCTCTTCAACTAAATATATTTTAAATGCAATTACAGATAAAATGAATTGTTGGTCATTTTTTTATGAATAGATACTGTTGGTCATTTTACTATGTAAAAACATCTTGCTGGTATTTTTGCTATAAAAATGTATTTGGCAGGGTTCACTATTTACCCATAGCTGGGGCCCTAACAGGTGCTACCACCTGAGCCTGTGAACCACAGCAATTAAGAGGTGGTTGCACACTCCTCGAAACTTCCAATCCACCAATCAAAGGCCTTGTTGCCGAATGTAGTTTATCATCAAACCTAAGATTAGATTCATTCTTACCAAGCAATCTCAGATTGCATTTTTTTGTCCTTTTTGTAGTAAGTCAAAAAGTTTTAGCTTTTCACATAAAATAATAAATATAAAAGTGAACATTGAAGTCAACACTCAGAGGTAACAGGCTGTTTCATGCAATCTTCAGGCCAAGCCTCTCGCATGAAACAGCCTGTCGCCTCTGAGTGTTGACTTCAATGTTCACTTTTATATTTATATTTACATACGCTCTATCTCTGATATTGAGCACTTTATCCCATAAATATAGCACACCTTAAAACTATATTTCTTCATATATATATATATATGGCATATATATATATACATATATATATGGCATATATATATACATATATATATGTGTGTGTGTGTGTGTGTGTATGAAATCTTCAGACCAAGATATATATATATATATATATATATATATATATATATATATATATATATATATATATATTACTTAATTAATAAATTTTTAAAAATAATACATAAAAAATGCATCCCATATATATATATATATAATATAATAATATTTTTAGTTTTTAAAAATATGATTCCTCCGCTACATAAGAGTTCTCATGTTTCAAAAGCGAGAGCCGAGACCCCTAACATAATTTTTTAAGTTATGAAGAGTTAAGGTGTCCGGACCCGCTTCCTTGTCAAGCGAGAATTTGGGAATAAGCTATCTTTTGGTTAGCTAGTGTTTATAAATACGGTATCGTTGGAACATTTGTTGCTATGGAAACGGCTAGTTTCGGCCGTTGAAGTTAGGTGGTTTAAGGGGCTAAGAATTAAGAATTAATGTTTATCTATAGGCCAGTCCCTTTCCAAAAAAGCGTATCAAGTTACAGTGGTGATTCTATGTCCAGAGTGGTTTTGGCTAATGCTAGTCAGCTAATCACCACTGTAACTTGATACGCTTTTTTGGAAAGGGACTGGCCTATAGATAAAAATTAATTCTTAATTCTTAGCCCCTTAAACCACCTAACTTCAACGGCCGAAACTAGCCGTTTCCATAGCAACAAATGTTCCAACGATACCGTATTTATAAACACTAGCTAACCAAAAGATAGCTTATTCCCAAATTCTCGCTTGACAAGGAAGCGGGTCCAGACACCTTAACTCTTCATAACTTAAAAAATTATGTTAGGGGTCTCGGCTCTCGCTTTTGAAACATGAGAACTCTTATGTAGCGGAGGAATCATATTTTTAAAAACTAAAAATATTATTATAATATAAGCTCTACTTCTGTATGGAGCACTGTCCTTTTGAAAATAAAGCTAAATATTAAGGAACACCAGATTATCTACCTAACGTGTTCTTTCCTATTTCACTGCACACCTGCATACATATATATATATATATATATATATATATATATATATATATATATATATATATATATATATAGCAATGGATTATATGTACAAGATCCACTTGAGATCTTGGCTGAAGTTAAGTTCTAATAGGGACTCAAGGCACAGAATCTCCCTGAGGGAACATCCATTTTTCATGATTAGTGAAAATTCTGAAGCTGGTCAGTAATGATGGAAGGTCACTAGTTTGGTTTTTGAGGCATTGCTGAAATACTTTGAAATGTTTTTTTTATGGAATACTATGAAATGTTTTTAAAAAAATACTATGAAATTTTTTTAGAAATACAATAAAATACTATATAATACTATGACATGTTTTTTATAAATAAATACTAGGATTTTTTTTTGTAAATTGTCATCAACAAATCTTTTTGTGAATATTATTATTATATTTTTTAAACTTTAATTTTATTTTATTCTGTAGCATTTTGAAAAAAGGTCATGAAAAAATAAGATGTAACTTTCAAGCCTAATTGTTTATTAGATTTTATTTTTAATTAAATGTTTATTATTATTATTTGTCTAATCAATTGTGACTCGTCTGTAAATATCAAATCGAGCGTAAAAATATTTTTTTCAGTAATTTCAAAATTTGAAACAGACTTAAATCTCCCTAATCCGGATGTAACAATATTTTTTTAGGTTTAGAAAAAAAAAAAGGCAACAAATTTATTTATCTTTTCAGATTTTTTTTTTAAGCCGAAAAAAAATCAACTCAGAAAAGTCCGTAAAAAAAAATATTTTAAAACAGCAATCGAAACTGGAAATAATTTCCTTTCTTTAAGGTAGAAACTGAATTCGGTTGTTTTAAAAATCATCAGTGCTGTTTCGACTTTAAGCCACACTGCAAATCTGTGGAATTTCTCATTGTCAGAATGGCTGCTTGTTTCCGAGCCTACACCCTCTGCCTTTTTTAACCATATTTGTGCTTCTTAACACTCACATAGTCAACCTGTGGTTTATACTGCAACTATGGTGAACGATGCTTAGTTATATAATTCCAATATGTGCTCCGCCAGGGCCATATACGGTTTTGAATTCATTCAGAACTGTCCTTCTCCAAGAAGACTGGAAGGGTTATCAAGCACAGATAGAGAGCCCAATCTACCATACTATTTAATTTTTAGCACGGAGCTAAGGAGCGGAAGAAGAGATGGATTCATCATAACTTCCTAAAGTTATTTTTGTGCGAAAGTGAATGTAACGGTTTTGACCGCGATTTGATTTTGGTACACGTCGATTTCTACTTCCAACACTTTTAAAGTACTTCGGGAATAATTATATAAAAAAACAAAACAAAAACAAAACAAAACAAAAACAAAACAAAAACAAAACAAAACAAAAACAAAACAAAAACAAAACAAAAAAAAAACGAAATTCTTCACGCTATTTTCTTAAAAAAGTAATATGAAAAATTGAATAAAAGAAAATATTTCAATTATGACAATGCAATTTACTTTTTAAAAAGCCCATAGGTGGGAAGATATTGTTAAATTACTTTCTGTTTATAAAATGAAAATCCCTCTTTTTTTTTTTTCTTTTTTTTTTTTGTAATTGAGCGAAATAATTTAGCAAAAAAAAACAAAGATTATAAAGAAAAAAAAACAATCCGAGTGAAAAATATTTTTTGTGCCCAAACACAGGCCTCTAAAAACTATCCTTAACAACTAGTAAACAACAGTAAAACTTTGTACTTTTTAAAAAGTTTGTTTTTGAAAGTCTTTTATTTTTTTACTTACTCAGAGAACTTGCGATGGCCTGTTCGTTAGCCCACATAGCCCATTCAATCTGTGTCATTGTTTTTTTTATATCGATCTTTTCTCTAAGATAAGAATGATGGTAGTTTTGGGGGGGTTTTGTTGTTTTTATAACTACTTTCTGTTTATGACCGTATTGCTTGGTCGCGGAACAATCAAAGTTTGTTTTCGTTTTTTTTTTTTTGTTTTTAAATAACCCTGTATTGAGGAAGCATTTTCTGCAGAATTATTCACCACAAAAAATCTCAGTGTTTCCCTAAAACATCCACCTATTGATATTTGAAAAAGAAAATATTAATTTTGCAATTCTTAAATAATTTTTTTCTTTTTCTAATGTTGCTCAACGTGAATATTTTTAGTCCGTATTTGTTCTTGAAACAAGTGCTTTCTTTTTCTACACGGTGTTAGTGTTTAAGTGATTTTTAAAGTGTTATTTCTTGTTGAGGAAAGGGCGGGAGAAAAATATGGTTATAAAAAATGAAATGAATTTGGTATAGCGAATGTAGATGGTTTTTCACCTTCATTTCAACACTAAGTATTCAAGCACAAGACTGAAAACATAGGTAATGTAAAAAAAAGCAAAAATATTTATTTACTCTGTGTAGGTTTGCTTTTTTTTTTTAACAGGAAAAAAAAAGAAAATAAATAATTTATCGATTTTATTTTATTCTAATTTTTTCAATAGCATAGGCTTTTTTTTTAAATTCTCGTATGACACTTCCCTTTGAAGCTCAATGCCGTTTTTAACAACATTCTAGAAAATTACTCTCCAATGGGATTTCTATAGTATAGCAGTTGAAAAAATCTATCGTGTTTTTAGTTTTACAGACACACATTCCATGTCTATTCATCTTTGTACAGCAAAGTTGCCTTTTCTATTTACCAACATTGCTACAAAGCAATATGTGGACAAGGCCAGTTTTTAAAGTGGGAAGTTCCGAGCCCGTAAGCTCGGGTAAAAATCACCCGTAGAGACCCCGTACGGGGTCGGGTTTGTCTACCTCCCCAAACGAGATTCTGCTTTTTCGGTATAGCCTTGTTTGGGTTCCTCTCTAAGCCCGGAGGCAGATTATCCTTCTCCTAAACTGGTTGCCAACGACGGCTAGGAAGTCCAGTCTGTCCGTAAACAATAATTGGGGATGGGATAAAAACTAAAAAAAAAAGGGATTCATATTTTTCCATCACAATGGTATTTCATAGAAAATGGATAACAAACTGTAGTAGTTAGTGTGTAGAAAGATCTGGTATGATGGACTTTTTCTTCTGTGCGAGATTTAAGGTAAGCCTACCCCGGAAGTCTACAAACCTGGACAATTCTAATTAAAACGAATCAACAGTAAAATGAGACGTAATGTGAGGACCCTTGACGCTTTGACGAATATAGCACTGATGCCCTACTGAGGATTTAAGGAGAATTTTTTTTTTTAATTCTACTTTCTACGTTTAAGGAGAAATAGGTTCGTGAATAATTTCCATAAATGTCGATTACCCCAAAATAAAATTAACATTTTTGGAAATATTCCTTTCTTTATTCTTTTTTTTTTATTCGATATCCCCAACATTATTGTATATTTTAATTTTTTAAGCCAACTGTTTTCACTTTTCTGATACACCTTACCAATAATAATTACAAATCCTACAACCTACATTTTGACGCAACAAACTAAACACAATTTTGTCTCTCATCCCCCCCCCCCCAAAAAAAAGTCCAGTTTTAGTTTGTTTATCGTTGAAAAAGTATACGGACGTGTCTTGAGATTCCAGTTTGGAAACACTTTCCTAATATTGTTTAGTTTCTATCTCATCTAGTGGCCTAAGAAACTATGTTATTGTTCGGACTTTCTTTTTCATCGGCTTTAGAGAGACGTACATATTTAAAAAATTTCAATTTTCACGTGTTTCAATCATCGATGAATCGATCTCGGCAGAAAAAGAATTCTCTTTTTCAAGCAAAGCAAATCCAAAATTATTATAGCCTTGATTTTTTTTTTGTCAACAACAATATTTCTTTTCCTCTGGTGACGCCGATTCATCGGTGGAAAAACGGTTAAACCTGTCAAAATAATAATTATTAAATTTACCAATTTGTCTTCTTTAATTACTATTTCGTCGGATTCTCGTGCAAACTTTATTTTTACTGCTATTTAAAAAAAAGGAAAAAAAAGAAACGATAACTATGTTTTTTAATGGGTTTTTAAAAATGAGAAATCTTAGACGTACAACTGGAAAAATGTGACAACACGATCTTTAAGTTAAGATTAGAAAATAAATAAAAAATATTTGAAAACTGTTTTATACACATTCCTTTTTTTTTAGAATTCACATATAAAATCTAAATGATAGTTGAACAGAACAGTCAATTATATTGACAATACCCTTTTTCTTTTTAATTTCTCACAGTAAAAAATTTCAAGAAATATGCTATGATTTATTTAAAATTAATTTCCTCAAAGTCACATTTTTATTTTTGTGAGAAAAGCTATTACCAATGACAGACGGTGATGACCATAAAAAATCCTCTTTCTAAAATTAGTATCAAGAAGGCGTGAGTTACTTCCCCTGTTTTGTATGGTTGTTTCGTTTTTTAATTCATATATAAACAAAGCAAACGCTTGATGTCTTTAAATCCGTTTCCGATTTGTGGGTTTTCACGTCGCACAAGCAAACAGAGGTAGGATTATCTTACTATTTCAAATTGGAAGTAACTGTCTGCCCCTAAATCTTCCTTGCCATTCATTATTCCATGGTTACTCGAACGAATATTGTGTCCATTTTTAAAAATAAATAAAAATTAATTATACTGTTACAAATATTAACAAATAAAAAATAACATTAAGACAGAAAAAGCGATAAAAGGAGAGCCAAAGATTTATGAATTTTAAAAAATGAAAAATCTGTCTTTTTAGCTTACTTTTAGTTTCCAAGCTAATAGATTTTAATATTTTTCCAATAAGCAAAATACTTTGATGTACTTCAGCAAAAAAAGTAACAAAACTTATTTAAATTGGCTAAAAAGAATTTATTTTTTTTTGTTTTTGAAGATTATTATTAATTAGCTGATCTAAAGTTTTTAACTCTAATTTGAAACAGATACTACTATCGCATAAGAAAAAGTAATATATTAACACCGAGATAGGTGTTTTTTATGAGTTTTATAATTGAAAATCGGAAATTTAACTAATTTTTTTCTTCGGAAATTTCTAAAAATTACTTGATAATGTGAGCGCTTTTTTTAATATAATCTTTTTTTAACCACCCAGTAATCTTTATGAAAATATTCTCCGTAAATTATAATGTTTTATTGAATTTTATATACTTTGGCTTTTTAAATTTACTATATAGTTAGTGCTCTTATTTTCAGATAATGTCGTGTATGGACGTCCGTATTTATAAAAATCGGCACGTTTATACGCACACAAAAAATTATTTTTAAAATGCTGGAATCATTGAATTGTAGTAAGCTTTTCCATTTTTTCTTTTCTAATTTATGATTAGTAAATAAATATAGTTTTACTTTTATTTTACTTAATAATGATATCACGTAACCGACCTCATTTAATACAGAATTTTAAAAGATTAAAAACTTTATAAGTTATTTTAATTAAAATTTTTAAAAATTGAAAACTATTCTTCTAACAATTCATTTTTAATTGAAAAAATCTTTTAAGACAATAGTGTCCATACTTATTCATAAAAGCAATTAAAAGCTTTTCTAATTAAATAATGTCTTAGTTTTATTGCGTTTTTTTATTTTATGATTTAGAGCGGATTTTCAGTAAGTGGGTGTCATATTTGATCAAAATGATTTCATGATTTAAATTCTCTGAAAATTTGTTCTTATAACCAATATAAATATTAAATAACCAAACAAAGATGTTTTTTTGATTTCATAAGATTAAATAAGTCAGGTTAAAAAAAAGAAAGAAGTTATATTTTTACAAAGATTTTCTAAAAAAGAAATATGTAAAAAAATAACTTCATCCTATGTATCGGTCTATATCTCTGAGATAAGGTATTACTTGCATTATTTACAATACTGTTATCGATCTGTTATCCTCATCATTATTGCCATATTCACAATGTTCCGGCGTTAAGTCAGTGGAGAACTTTCAGAGGGAATAATTAACAGGAGATAACTGACATCCATTAAACATGGTACGTGGAACTAGAACAGTCTACTCCAGTGAGCGAAATAAAGGGTTCAATTCAACATTCCAACCACCTGAAGAAGGCCGGAGCGTACAACGTCCGAAACGTGATAAATATGGCAACAAAGATGAGGACAATAGTCCAAATAATGTTAATAATGTAAGATATATAGATATGTATATATATAAATAGATATGTGTGTGTATATATATATATATATATATATATATATATATATATATATATAGATAGATATATAGATGTGCATATATAGATGTATCACTATCTATAAAAGGCAGGATGTGTGTGTGTGTGTTACGAATGCACGGACGCAATTTTCGACGGATTTGCATCAAAATTTACATGCACATGCTCCAAGTTAGTAGCAAGGCCAAGACCGACTTTGCATTTCCCAACTCCCATCGATAGTGGAAATAATCGATTTTTTCATGCTTCTACGGCAGTTTTCATGTAGTTTGCGGTCATTTTCTACTGGCCAGAGTGAGAGCTTATAGCTGGCTGCCAGGAATAGGCAAGAAGATTCTATTGGCCAGCGTGAGAGCCAACAGCTGACTGACACGAATGTTAACTAGCATTCTAGCATGCAAAAAAAATCGATAGCTGTATTCGTCACAAGTGGGAAAAATTTAAATCTGCATGGCATTTTACTCCAATTGGCTTATTCACTTGCTTAAAGTCAACGTTGATTCTGACTCCACAGAACTGGCTTGGTTGTGAAAAAGTATTTGTTGTTAACATTCTTTTTATATATATATGGTGGATTCTCCTGTCAGTTTCAACATATGTGACCCTATCAACTTGTTTTAGAACTGAAATGACAAACTACCCATATATATGGTTTGTTTATAAAATTGAAGTCTTGTGTAAAAACACCCACACTTGTAATAAGGACATCTAACAGAGAAAATGTGCACAAAGTCTCTAAACAACCCTCTTATGGTTTGAATTCAAGAGTTTTCTTTTTCCTAGATCGGTAGCCAACATAGGCTAGAGGGCCTAAATGTCACTGCTATTTAACCCATAGCTCAGACATGGTAGAAGAAATGGATTGCTAATTTTTCGAAAGGTGCAAAAGTGAATGCAATGACTCACCCATCCCTCTTTTCATGATGAAATGAATATGAATGCTCACCTATAAGTGAATGTCTTAAATCAAAAATGATTTTCCTCTTCCCCAAATATAATGTTTGTTCATAAGTTTAAAAAAATGAAAATCCTCTAAATCTCAAGCAGTTGTTAAGTCATCTATTTGTGTTGCATGACCAATGTTTTTACTTCTTTTTAAACTAATAACATTTTTTCTCTCTCTGTCTCTCTCTCTTTTTTGATTCAAAAGTGTGCTGTCTTCAGAACGCAATAATGTCTGAAGCAAAGTTTTCTATTGACTGTCACAAGTCAGATGTGAACGGCGTAAGCTTTTCTCAGAACGGCATCTTGTCAACATGTGCAGGAGATAAAACTGTGCGTTTATGGACAGTTCCTGATTTTTCTGAATTTCAACCAATCTCCCCACTTCTTGGACACAGTCTTTATGTGAATTATTGCGATTTTGACTCCCATGGCCTATTATTGGCCACGTGTTCAACTGATGGGAAACTTATAATCTGGGATTTAACTACAGGCAGAAAACGAGCAGTTCTAGAACACCCAAACCGGGGAGGAATCAGAGTTTGCAAATTTTCTCCAAATTCTTTGTTTTTGGTTTCTGGCAGTGACGATGAAACTTTATGCATCTGGGATATACTTTCTTGGCGTCTCTTGAGGTTTGTACGTATGTTGTTTTTTTGTATTTTTATTTTAAGTTGATTCTGGTTAAAGTTTTGTTCTCGGCATAACCAATATTCTTGAAATAGACTTAGTCAATATTTTCGAAATAGACTAGTAGTCAGTATTTACATGATGTACTTTGGAATTTGGTTACTTGTGTTCTTTTGGTACTTAGCATGTCCTGTTCAGTATTTTTATGCTTTGTACAAATGGTTAACAATGAAAAAAATGGAATCGGCAAACCAAGTTCAAATTCCAGCTGAGATAGTTTTCACTTCATACTGGCCCTTGGGGAAGGCATAAATTCTTTTTTTCTCTACTCTGCAATGGATTAAATAACAAAGTAGACTGGTCTATCTAGCCCTGATTGAAAACCTGTTTAAGAGGACAACAACTCTGAAAGAAGACAAAACAGGAAATTACTCCACTTTCTTACGCAAGAACAATCATACTATTAGACATTTTGCGCATTTCCATATGATGTAATGGTTAGCAAGCTTGTCTCTCTAGAACAGTTTACAACTGAGTAGTGAGTTCGATCCTCACTGTGTGCGATACTTTTGGACTTATGCCACAGCTAAGCTGCACTTAGAAAATCACCATACTATTAGACAGTTTATAGATATTAAAGAAAAGGAAGCTGTGGAGAACCATGTTCACGGTACATGCTAAAATGACTTGTCAAAGATGACTAGGTATAAAAACTGATCAATGGGTCCCAAAAAGCCAATGATTAGTTATTGATTATCAGCCAATTAATGCACTCAATGACACACACATAACATAGCAGATATACTGAAAGCACATGTGGATTAATTAGAATTTTTCCGTTGTAATCATTTCTTAAGCACATTAAAATTTTCATTCAATCTAAAGTTTAAATATTTAGTTAAAAGGCAAAAATTAAAAGTTTATAGAAATTCACTTTGTCGCCATATTACAAAATTTCGGCCATTCTACGCTCCGGCCTTCTTCAGGTGGTTGGAATGTTGAACTGAACCCTTTATTTCGCTCACTGGGGTAAACTACTCTAGTTCCACGTGCCATGTTTAATGGATATCAGTTATCTCCTGTTTATTTCCCTCTGAAAGTTCTCCACTGCCTTAACCAGGAATTGAACTCACACTCTTTGTGTCCTGTCACTGGATCTAACTAATGCCTTTATCCACTGAGCCATGTGTCCTTGTTAGTTATCTCCAGTGACAAGACCCAAAGAATGTGACTTCAATACCCGGTTAAGGCAGTGGAGAACTTTCAGAGGGAAATTAACAGGAGATGACTGATAACTGACATCCATTAAACATGGCATGTGGAACTAGAACAGTCTACCCCAGTGAGCGAAATAAAGGGTTCAGTTCGACATTCCACTCACCTGAAGAAGGCCGGAGTGTACAACGGCCAAAACGTTGTAATAAATATGGCGACAAAGATGAGGACAATAGTCCAAATAATGTAAATAATGTACATAATACCTCATCTCAGAAATATAGACAGATACCCTAGAAATTATTTTGCTATACAAATGCTGTGGATATGATTGATTATGAAACACCTGACAGGTAGCTAAGCTAAAATTATAACCTTTTTTGATTGTCCTGATCTCTTAAATTGATGCTATCAAGTATAAGAAAAAGTATGACAAATATTTTTGGTTTATTTCAAAATTAAAATGTCCTGGGTCTGACGATAAACTACGTCTGACAGCAAGGCTTCTGATTGGGAAGTTTTGAGGAGTGTAGAACCACCTCTTAATTGCTGTTGTTCCCAAGTCCACCATTACCTGGGGTGGGAGCACCTGTTAGTGTCCCAGCTATGGATAAATAGTGAACCCCCAAACTGGGGTCAAAACATTGTGAAAGTATAAAAAATACATTTTTGGAATAAGAATACCAGTAATACAAAAAAAAAAAAAATTACCAGCAATACTTTTTTTGAAAACAAAAATTACCAAAGCTCCCAAGAAAATTAAACTTCAGCATTAAATGACCCATAAGGTGTTAATATGCCATTAACCAAACTAAACCTCAAAGTGATTTACACTTTGAAAATATTAAGAAACAAGACAAAATCATCAAGATTCAGTCTAATCCATTAAACGGTTAATATTGTCACTACTGTTTGTTTTTTGTTTTATTGTTCTTCTTTAATAAACATTTTTTTATCTTCAGAAACCTGAAAGGCCATGAAGCATTTGTTGTCACTTGTGCTTTTAGTCCGGACAGTCAGTGGATGGCATCAGGCAGTAACTCTGGCGAAATACACATCTGGGATATGTCTTTAAATTTTGGCAATTGCCTGGTCAAAGAAGAAGTGCATGACTTGGGTGTTGCAGCCTGTGATTTCTCCATTCTCTATGGATACGATGGTAAGTTCCTTAAATTCTCATTACTTACAAAAAAATACTTGTATTTAACTATGTATGCTTTCTGAAAAAAGGAAGACTTATAAATATTCTGGGTGCATTCAGTTTTTTCATAAAGTGCTCTACAATTGTTGCCTTGTACCAGACTATAACTCGGCTTACTAAGTATATAGGTACACTTCATTTTGGCATAGTAAATTTTGGTCTCATCTAGGGAATTCAGTTTACACTGGGTGCTTCACAATTATTGTTTTATGCCAGACTATATCTAAGCTTACTATCCGTACTTTAATGCCAGACTATATCTAAGCTTACTATCAGTACTTTAATGCCAGACTATATCTAAGCTTACTATCAGTGGAGACATGACTTCCAGTCTTCAATCCCAAACCTTCACTGTCCTGGGTATTACGATAAACTACATCCGCGTCCTGAATAAGACAATAAACTATGTCCAACAGCAAGGCCTCTGATCAGGAGGTTTTGAGCAGTGTGGCACCACCTCTTAATTGCTGGTGTTCTCAGGTCCACCCTGACCTGGGGTGGTAGCACTTGTTAAGGTCCCAACTATGGATAAATAGCCCCCAAACTGGGGTCAAAATACTATTTAAGTGTAAAAATAAGTTTTAACACCAGAAATACTTTGTAAAATAAATTTATTACCAGCAATACATTTTTGAAAAAAAATATATTACCAGCTATGCATCTTTGAAAAAAAAATATTACCAGAAATAAAAATTTTGTCAGCATTAAATAACCCATTGAAATTGATATGCCGTAAAACAAACCAAAACTTTAAATTAGTTCTCTATATTTTAGGGTTTGTGCCAGACTACACTAAGCTTACCATGTATACCTTTCAGCATTTTACCATAGAGCAGCATTTCTCAAACTTTTTAACCTTGAGGAATCCTTGAAAGAGTTTTCATGTCTCAAGGAACCCCTGCATAAAAATTATCATATACCATTATTAATATATATCTCTTTTATATTTTTTATTGTAGTTCACATGGTAAATATAATATATGAAAACTATGCATGTGTTCTTTACTCTAGTGAGTCACTCAATAATACATAAATACGCCACACACAGGTCTTGTACACTAACCAATGAAGGCAGTTTCATACTGATATCATATAGACATCATTAAATACATTTTGATACCTATAATTTTAAATAATATAAACGGTTGAAGCCTTACCATAATATCCAAGGAGTTTCCAACAATATGCCATACGTGTATACTGTCTTGGGTATGACGATAAACTACAACCAACAGCATGGCCTCTGGTCAGGAGGTTTTGAGGAGCGTGGAACCATCTCTTAATTGCTGATGTTCCCAGGGCCACCCTGACCCGGGGTAGTAGCACCTGTTAGGCTCCCAACTATGAGCAAATAGTTAACCCCCAAACTGGAGTCAAAATGCTATGAAAGTGTAAAAATAGGTTTTAATACCAGCAATACATTTTTGAAAAAAATATTACCAGCAATAAAAATCTTGTCGGCATTAAATAACCCATTGAGGTGTTGATATGCCGTAAAACAAACCAAACCAAACATGTATAGGAAAATTACAAATATAAAATTACTCAAAAATTACTCAAAAATTTCTTAGCCTATTTATCACTGTTTCTTGTGGAACCCCTAGTAATCTCTAGCAGAACCCTATGTTTCTAGGGAACACCGGTTGAGAAACCCTGCCATAGATTAATGGTTTGGAATCTACTCTTGAAAACCAGAAATAAGTTTGATTCACACTGGGTTTCCAAATCTTGTGACCTTGAAACAGATAAAAACTGAAGATGCACCTCAGAGCATCTCACTGAGGATTAATGATTACCAATCTGAACTGACTGACTATTATTACTTTAAGGCTTTCAATCTTCACCAGTACTCTAAACCTCTTGACTTGTGCCATACTCACCTAAACTTAGATCAGAGATCTGAACAAACTTTTTTTCATCGTCGTCTCAGAACTGTCCCAAAAATGATTAAAACATTTTGAAATCAAATTGCATTTTTTAACTTTGTTATTACTTTATATTTTTTAAGCATTTCACCCCAAGCAAGGCGGGAGTGGCACTAGTATGCAAGGGGTTACAGAGATTGAAAGTTAGAGAAAAGACTGGGTAGGGGGTGATGAGGAAAGAATAAAAAGAAGAACCAGGATTAAGGCATCAGATGATGATGATTGTCATTACATTTAGATTTTTGAAGATTATAGTTATCAGGGAAGGAAGTTTCACTGTCAGGAAATGTGAGAGAAGAAGCTGTTGGAGTAGAAGAGGGGGTTACATTTAACTGTTTCGACAGTAAAAGGGTGGGACCAAGATACCAACCTAGTAGCACGCTTAAATTCATGCAATCGGGGCACCAAGGAAAATAGCTTGTCAGAGCAGTTGCCATGAAAATATTTGTAGAAAAAACAAGGAAATCACATCACATCTATGGGGAAAGTGACTGGAGTTGAGATGCCAGATCAGGATTGATCACATTGCAGATCTGTCTTTGGATTTTGCCAAGAACCTCAAGGGGAACAGCAGGGGCACCAGAACATATATGGCAACAGTATTCTATGCATGGACGAATGGTAGATTTGTAGATGTGTTGGATGGACTCAGACGAGAAATGCTTTCTGGTACGACACAGAGAACTAACTTTCCTTGTGATAAATGCAGCTATTGATTCAATGTAGTTGCTCCACCTCAAGTCAGTGGAAAACTTGAGGCTAAGAAGGTGCAGTGAGACAATCTTGTGAAGTTGAGCATTAACTATGCTGATAGGCGACAGTGAAGTTTCTCTGTGGTGGTTAAATGTCATCATCCTGTGATACCATAGCCCTGAAGCTTACATAGGAGGCCAGTGTGCCAAACCCTGCCACACTGGCCTTAGAGATATCCAGAGCCATAGCTTGAGCTTCACCATTATTATCAAGAGTTTGGTATACATATTCAGTTATGGCCATAGCATAATAAGAACATTATTTAAATGTTTAATAAAAGAAAAAATTAAAAACTCAAAAATAAGTTTTAAAAATGAATAAGTGCAACACCAAAATCATAAGGTACACTGGGAGATAGAGAAAGATGCCTTCCAAAAGCTCAGAAAAGCATTGAGAAACAGGAAATTTTCATTAGAGACAAAGAAAAAAGTACTGGTTATGTAATATCAATCCTCCTATATGCTAGAAAAATCTCCTCAAAGATGAAGAAGAGACTTGAGGCAACAGAAATGTGGTTCTACAAAAGAATGCTGAATAAAACATCGACCGAACGTGTGAGCAAAAACAAAGATTTAGCGAAAAATATAAATATACTTATATTGAGAATCAGGAAGAGACAGTTGCAATTTCTAGGGCTTGGAAAATCTGATACTCACAGGACAGATTGATGGCAAAAGGGACAGAGGAAAACAATGCGTAACATATTCAGTGAGCTTGAGTAAATGGATGGTGGAACAAGGTCTAGAAGAGATAAAAAAAAGACAAAATTTATAAAGAACTACAAAGGAGAGGAAATTGTGGAGAGCCATGATCACCTACATTCTGAAGAGACATGGCACATAGAAGAAGAATTGAGCTTGAGTAAATGGATGGTGGAACAAAATGTAGGAGAGTTAACAAAAAGACAAAGTTTATTAAGAACTACAAAGGAGAGGAAATT
>OZ038508.1:27062871-27165371 GCA_964036315.1 Acanthosepion esculentum | reverse complement strand
TGAAGAATGGACTTAAGTCAAACAGAAATGGTAGAGCCACAAGCTAGAGAAGGTGATGGAAAACAAGCAATTCAGGATCTTGTGAGGTTTCAGCCATAAAGACAGTCCCCTTCAGGTCACAAAACCTTTATGCCTGCAAAAAAAAAACAGTGTCAAAAGAACAGTTTTTCCCTTGACACCACTATTATTTTAACTACCTTCACTCCTCAGCAATGTTTATTGTTTTAAAAAGCATTGATTAGAATTTTAAGAAAACCTAAACACACAAAAGTTAATTTATACATTTTCTTTGTTCTTGAGAAAACAAAAAATATTAAACACTATTTATTAGATTGTTTATTTGAATGGTTGGCAAAACATTGACTAATTGACTAATTGCCAGTCAATTTGAACTTTATAAAATGGTAAATAATGATTTCATTATAGTTGGTTCACATATTTTTATAATTTAGTAAATGTTTTTAAATCTATGAATAAAAAATTGACAATAAATATTGCATTGTATTTAGAATATTGCAAATATAAAATTGTTCTTGTAAATAAATAATCTAATAAACAAATAGTGTTTAATATTATAAACGCTCAAGAACAAAAAATGTATAAATTCACTTTCATTATATGTTTTAGGTTTTATTACAATTCTAATCATCGCTTTTTAAAATAATAAACATTACTGAGGAGTAAAGGTAGTTAAAATAATAGCAGTGTCAATGAAAAAACTGTCCTTTTGACACTACATTTTTTTGTTTTGCTGGCACAAAGGTTAAAGTTTGCTAACATTGCTTACTTGGTTTTATATGTTGCTTACTTCCATTTACCCAAGCTGTGATCTAAATGCTAAGGCAGTTAGCCAATGTTTTACAAACCATTCCAGTAAACAATCCATTATTTTTTTTTGTCAATTCTCAAAACAAAGAAAATGTATAAATTCACTTTCATATGTTTAGATTTTATTAAAATTCTAATCATCACTTTTTAAAACAATAAACATTTCTGAGGAGTGAAGGTAGTTAAGATAATAACAGTATCAAGGGAAAAAAACATCATTTTTGACTTTTTTTTTTGTGTTAACTCATCTCGGAGGTTTTCCTATCCTAAACAATATGAAGTAACTTTATTAATACTCTGTATAACAGCATCATCATATATTACAAATGGGGCACTTCGACATGGTGCAATGGTTAACAAGCTTGTCTTAGGACTGAGTGGTGACTTTAATCCTCACTGGGTGCTCCATACTTTCAGCCTTGTGTCACAACTAACCTACATTTAGTAAACCCTTTGGGCACCTCAACATGATATAATGGTTAGCAAGTTTGTCTTGTTTGAACCATTATGACTGAGTAGTGAGTTTGATCCTCACTGGGTGCTCCATACTTTCAGCCTTGTGCCAGATCTAGGCTATGCTTTAAAATCAGCATATATTACAAATGCAATCACAAAACTGAATCTCTTATTGCTGCTTATTTCATTTCAGTCATAGTCGATTACCACAAACCAGTGGATGTGGGCACTACATTCCCTTGTTGATGTAAGTGACCCTGTTATTCCTTCTAGGGTGGGTGTTTATATATCAACCTGTTAAACTACCCCCACCCCCCATGCACACATAATCCTAAAGCCACTGGGTGGATCACGTTTTTATCTGTCGGGGTCAACCGCTGACATCCTGTAACGTGCAAGGAGATCAACTTGCACCTGACTTCCCTGACAGACACTGAGTGCAAAGTCTATTCTGGCATGATCTGGGGTGACCATATTCTACACTGTGTAAAAACAATTAGAAAACTTCTTTTTACAGCTTTATCCTATACAGCACATTAACCTGTTTTCTTCTTGCCTCACCTGTGTGTGTGTGTGGACAAAATCTGTTGCCACTTATATGGCTTAAGTTAACATTTAATTTTTTTTCCCTTGACAGGTATTACGTTTACCAACAGGTATGTTCTTTCCGGTCACACAGCTCCAGTACTGTCCTGCTGTTTTTCACCAGATGGAAAACTGTTAGCTTCAGGGTTTGTTATTTTATTTATTATTATTATTATATTATTTTTTTTTTTTTTTTTGTGTAGGTTTTCATTTTTTTTCTGGCCTTGTTTAAACTTCCACAAATTTAGTGAACAATAAACAAAACAGTGTTAGAAAACTTAGCAATTGTTCTAAATTTTATCCTTGATAATAAAAATCTTTGTGTTTGTAATAGAATGGCAAAATTTTATATAGCATATTTCGTCCTTTAACAGGACTTCATCAGAATAAAATAACGTTTTTATAGACGGAATTATAAGTAGAGGAAAGTGAGAAAATATAAACAAAAATATAAGCAGTTGTGATTATATATTTTTATCATTATATATTATCCCACCTCTCCTGAGATATACATAATTCCATCAATATGAACACTACTTTATTCTGATGAAGTCCTTTTAAAGGACGAAACATGTTACATAAATCTTTGTTTATTTTTTTGTGTGTGGAGTGGGGGAGATTGCTTTTTTTTCTTCTTCTTTTTTTTTGTGCATGTGGAAAGAATAAATGTGAATGAAGAGGAAATATAAATTTTTTAACTTTTTGCTGAAAAACTAAAAATCTAACAAGTCGATTTGTATGAATACAACAGATATATATATATACACACACACACACATACAATAAAAAATTTTTATCCAGTCAAATCCAAACTTGCCCAGAAAATAGTTATGTAAAAAGTGCTCAATATACAATGCAAAAAATCGACACTTCAGAGCTGTTTAATATTAAAATGGAGGAATACTAATGACTTCTCTATCATGATTTACACCATTAAGTTTTCGTCAAGCAGTATATATATATATATATACACACAAGTATAGGATTGGTGTATACAGAATAAATTCCATATTCAATATATATAAAAACACAGAAATAAATACTTTCATAAAAAAAACACCCAATTTTTTTTCAGTTATTTTATCCATATATTATATATATATATATATATATATATATATATATATATATATATATATATACACACACACCCACACACCTAAATATATATATATATATTTATATATATATATATATATATATATATCTGTCTATATTTCCAAGATGAGGTATTATATTATGTACACTATTGTCCTCATCTTTGTCGCCATATTTATTACAACGTTTCGGCCGTTATACACTCCAGCCTTTCTTCAGGTGGTTGGAATGTCGAACTGAACCTTTTATTTCTCTCACTGAGTAGACTGTTGTCGTTCCACGTGCCATGTGTAATGGATATCAGTTATTTCCTGTTAATTCCCCTCTCCAAGTTCTCCACCGCCTTAACCGGGTATTGAACTCACACTCTTTAGGTCCTGTCAATGGATCTAACCAACGCCTTTATCTACTGTGTCTTTGAGGACTTGTGTATGATTTTCTGGGTTATTATAAACCAAATGTCTTCAGCAACATTTCATTTTTTTACCAGTGCTCATATTGCAATTTTTGCTGTTATCCTACATGTTTTTATCAGATTTCATATTGCAATTTTTGCTGTTATTATTGCTTTTCTCTGGCACTCCATATTACTGGTTCCCATATTCATTTCTATGCTTGGTCGGCTCAAGAGTCACAAACTTGTGAATGAAGGCCTGTTACAATTTAAAAAAAAAAAACAGCCGTAATAGCTCTTCATTCACAAGTTTGTGCCTGATGAGTTGATAAACCCTGAAACTTAAAGTTGCACTATGAATGTATGTATATGTATATTAATATATACTTCTAAGCACATTGAGCACTGTTTTGTTTACACGTTATATTAAGCAAACATTTATTCACTTATCTGTGTATGCATGTTAACACATGTATATACAGTTGCTAATATCTAATTATTTGAATTATATCCACATTTATACCTACTTACATTATATATATACATATATATATATATATATATATATATATATAAATAATTTCTTTGAAATCTTAAAAAGCGTTATAACTGTAGTAAGTTCTGTCCAGTTGTGGTTCTGTGCTATGCTTCAAAATTTTAAATGTTAATGATTAGTATCACTTAAATGTTAAAAGGCCTACACATGCTCATGTTTTTCTGATTAGGGATTTTTTTCAAATTAAAAAAGCAAAAAAAACAACCCCAAAAATTCATAAGAATAAATCTAACTTCGCCAATTGTTCTTTTCAAATTTGTTAGCTTTTCTGTTGATAAAATTATATGTAATTTATCCTTACAGGTCATTTGACAAAACTGTCAGGCTTTGGAACCCTGTAAGTAATTTTAATTTTGTCTTATGAATTCATTATTTTAAAGTATAAAAAAAAAAATTGCAGTATTTTGCAAAGTAAAGAATCAAGTCATTTCTGTTTTAGTATCCTTCTTTCAAATGCTCTTCCCCCTATCACACACACACACACACACAAACATAATTGTTTAAAATATGTGATATTCTTGGCATATAATTGTGCTGAATATCATAGGCAGAGAATTTGTAAATTGTTCTATATACTTATGTATTGCCCAGCACAGGAACTGAACTCACAGCCACTAGCTAAAAGAAACTAATGCTTTGTTGTTGGATTGACCTGTCTCACCTGTTATTTTTTTTTTTTTTTGGAATAGGTTCTGTCATCGATCTCAATATAAGTATTTCTTTCAGAGGGTGTACACTCATTTTCCTGGTGAATTTACCTGGCTTTTGTCAGAGGGTATCATTTACCTGGTTTATATCAAAGGGTATCCCCCAGACGAGGCTCTTCAGAAGGGCAGAGTCTCGTCTTGGGAAACTGACTCCGTTTTTACGTGGTCTATAGGGAATTTTTACCCGAGCCTAATGGGTCGGAGGCCCCACTTTAAACTCGGCCTTGTGCCACATCTTGCTGCGTGGGGCAGCGGGTAAATAATCATTTTCCTGGTGAATCCCTGACCGGCTGCTTCAACAATGTGGACAGAAAAACAGCAATGACTGTTTCACATCTTAAGTGATTATGCTGAAAATCCATATTTACTTTAATAAGGTTTCTTGAATATTCAGGCCTGTAGACAAAAATAAATAAATAAATATGCTGTTTAATAAATAAACGGAGCATTCTGCACAAATATGGCTATCCACTAAAAGTAATGTTTAAGTAACAAATTAATTTCACCCCCAAGCAAGGTGGTAATGCCACTATCATGCAGGGGGTTACAGGAAGAAAAAAAGAGAAAGGGAGAATTGAGGAAAGGGCAAAGAATGAACAGGGTGCAAGAAGACAGAAGATGGTGATTGACATGGCATTTAATTTTTTCAGTGTTGTAGTTACCATTTTTATATGTCAAATGGTTTCATTAAAAAAATGCGTTGAATGTGCTGCCCTGGACAAATGCTAAAAAACATGTTGCTTTAGACAGCCAGTGTAAACTCAAATTCACAAAACACGGATGAATTCCATTGAAAAACGAAAGATTTTATTCCGTGAATCAGGTAAAAAATCAAAGTAATAGGGAAAGGCAGCGCAGCGAGCAAGGGTGTGTGCATGTAGGGACCGAACCAGCAAGAACTCTGAAGATCCCACCAAAAAGAAAACTCTGTTCACGTGGATTATTGCGTTGCCGAGAGTAGATAATTTTTTTTTTTTTTTTTTTAAAGCTTATCACTCCAAGCAAGGCTGGAGGCCACTAGCATGCAAGGGGTTACAGAAGGTTTGGAGGAAGAGCAGATAGGAATGAAAGGTGAAAGGATGTGGAGAAGGGAAGTGGATAGATCAAGGCAACTGGAGATGTCGATTGACGTTACACTTAAATAGTTGGAGATTGTATTTGTCAGGGAAACAGGAATAGGGAAGGGAGTTCCACAGGCGAGATGTGCGAGACATGAAGCTATTGGAGTAGAAGAGACGTCTACATCTAACAGTTTCAACGATGAAGGGGTGGGAACGGGATGCCAGCCTCATAGGACGTTTAAATTCATGAGGCCTAGGGACCAGCGAAAGCAGCTCCTCAGAGCAATTACCGTGAAAGTATTTGTAAAAAAGACAGAGCGAGGCAACGTCGCGTAAAGCTAAGGAAGTATAGTCGATGCTGGAAAACACAAAGGAAAGAGAAAGGAAAAGATAAAAAAATAAAGACAGTAACAAGAAAAAGACGTCGCAGCGAGACGAGAGGTAAACAGGTAAACAAAATAAAAAAATAAAAAAAACGGTGTCCGGAGAATTTGTCCTTGATGACTGAAGGTCGACATTACAAACATGATATTGAACAATATTTGTTTTTTTGAAGTGAGATTTTTAAGAGGACTTTATAAATCCTCAGGGAAATATTTTCAAAGAATCTGACAGATTTTTATTTTATTTTCTAGCTGAATGGCACTGCTGTTAAAATATTTGAAGGTCACACTAGGTAAGTAAAATACATCAGTATAGCTGTTAAAAAGGCTTCATTCAACTGTAAAGAGAAGTTAGCACTCTTTCAATTTATAAGAACTAAATGTAAATATTTTGTAAGGAGGTGGCAGTTAGAAGAACAAAAGATTTATGGACTATTTTTTTTATGCTAATGTTCACCCAATATAAGCCCTAAGAGCCACTTAAGGTAGATGACTACTGTGTGATATTGTATGAGCATAAGAAAAGACAAGAAGTGAAGTTCATGGGTTTATGCAGGAAGGATAACAGTTAACCCTAGATTTGAAGAGGTCAAAATTTTAGTGATCATGAAAACATCCCTATTTTTTCTTTTCTTTTTTAAATCAAGTTCGCCCCAAGCAAGGCATTAAAGCCACTAAGATACAAGGGAGTTACTGGGTGCAGAAGTATTAGAAAACAGAAACATTACTATGGAACAAGAACAAAAGAAGAGTAATCAGGAGGACGGTAGATAGCGATTGACATTGCATTTAAATTTTTGAAGTTTAAAGTTGACTGGAAAGCATGGAGCCGGAAGAAAGTTCCACAAGCAAAAAGTACAAGAAAAGAAACTGTTAGCATAGAACTTGCAGTTACAACGAGCCAACCCAAGTGTGCAGGTATTCTGTTTCCACAAAGCAGCAGTTCTTGGAAAGAAACCATCCAAGTGGAATTTACTTCCTGTTAAGGTAATATGAAGGGAACATCTTTGTGTAGGTGACATGGTGTGTCCCAGTTGTAAATATATTTTATGATTTTAAATAACTTGCAAAAGGTTGATAAGATGTAAAAAAAAACAAATCATTCATTTGGAAATCAGGGAACCAACTTCCAATTGCAGTCAGGTTATATTTACTTATATGCTTGGGAAAAGTATGAATCCACTGATTCTCCTCCGGCTATGGGTTAAATAGTAGGACATGTATCAGTAAAATCATTACTGTCTCCAAAAAGTTCTTACAATTCAAAAATATTTTTTGACTTTAAATAACCTTCAAAGGGTTGATAAACTGTAAAAAAAACCAAATCAATCCACTTGGATGGTGTATATGAGTATACTGAAGATTTTCCCTCATGAGCTTGTAGACGATCTGGGATGCAAAGCAAATATTTGTCGCAGATTATTTCCACAACGCAGAGAATAAATCGGACTCAAACATCGGGGGCAGAAAGAAACGCCGAAAACTCGATTCGCAGGTACTATCTCACAAATCACAATGCATGCAACCAGTCAGAAAAATAACTCACTCTCCGACAAACGCGGTAGACAAAATACCCGACATGCGCCCCGATTCGAGAACACCAACTGCTTTTATCGGCCGAGCATTTTTTCCATTCGTCGACAGTTGGGAGAGGACGTTCAATATTTGCATGTCAAAATACTTTGATAGTGACTCCTGCGACGGACTTGTTTTTTTGTTTTTTTTAATTTAAATATTCCGTCTTCAGGATGTCATGCAGAATATGTGCCCCCCCCTTTTTTTTTTGGTAAGTAATTTTTTTTCGCCACGTTTTCAATCGTAGGATACAAGTGACGCGCTGTCGCTGGGTTAGACGAGGGGTAAGTCGCTGTTTTCTTTGCTACCAAAAGGCCATGCGTATTGAAGCAGGCACAAATAAATTGAGATGAGACAGTAGAACCTTGCGGAAAGGCTTTATCTAGCCACAAAGAGAAGTCAATAGACTTGTACAGTTTATAAGACTCAAATGTAGACAAAGGGAGTTGAGGAAGAAAACCTTTTATAAATAGCAATGGTATAAAGCTAAAAAGAAACTGCCATTAATTTATATGGGAAGATTTTTTTTTTCTTGAGTGTTCCCACACCCAGAAGTAAGCTGACAGTACTGCAATACAGTAAAAATGTTTTAATCTTGAAAGTGCATCTACATTTAGTACAGGTTTTTTACATGATGTTACAAATGAGTACAAGTTTTTTTACATGATATAAATGAGTACAGGTTTTTTTACAGGATGTTATGAATGAGTACAGGTTTTTTTACATGATATAAATGAGTACAGGTTTTTTTACAGGATGTTATGAATGAGTACAGGTTTTTTTACATGATATAAATGAGTACAGGTTTTTTTACATGATATAAATGAGTACAGGTTTTTTTACATGATGTTATAAATGAGTACAGGTGTTTTTACATGATGTTACAAATGAGTACAAGTTTTTTTACATGATATAAATGAGTACAGGTTTTTTTACAGGATGTTATGAATGAGTACAGGTTTTTTTACATGATATAAATGAGTACAGGTTTTTTTACATGATATAAATGAGTACAGGTTTTTTACATGATGTTATGAATGAGTACAGGTGTTTTTACATGATGTTACAAATGAGTACAAGTTTTTTTACATGTTATGAATGAGTACAGGTTTTTTTACAGGATGTTATGAATGAGTACAGGTTTTTTTACATGATATAAATGAGTACAGGTTTTTTTACATGATATAAATGAGTACAGGTTTTTTTACATGATGTTACGAATGAGTACATTTTTTTTTACATGATATAAATGAGTACAGGTTTTTTTACATGATATTACGAATGAGTACAAGTTTTTTTACATGATGTTATGAATGAGTACAGGTTTTTTTACATGATGTTATGAATGAGTACAAGTTTTTTTACATGTTATAAATGAGTACAGGTTTTTTTGCATGATGTTATGAATGAGTACAGGTCTTTTTACATGATGTTATGAATGCCAACAAAGAACCGAATATTAGAAAAATGCACAAAACGCAAAAACAGTTGAACATAATGTATTTTAAGTCTTCCACATTCAGTACCAAAACTCAACTTTTGACAATGAGGTAAACAGATATAGGTCATATTTGGGACCTGGAAAGACAAATTTATTGGCATATAAATTAATGATTTTCATCCTTTTTGTTAGTTGGGTGACCTGTAATGATGTGGGTCATTCTTCTCAAAGAATTGGTGTAAAGCAAAATTTCCAAAAGCTAGAGATATCCTCTAATTCTTTGTGTTTCTTTATGGTGATTTCTACCAAAAATGAAAAAAAGTTTTGATAGAATTCTTTTTATATAATTCTTTATATAACCAGGTACTTTTGTGGCTACCACTTGTAAAGTGGAGGTATTTAACAAGTTGGATTGTCTAGCAGGTCATGTTGTGTGGTGTCCTTGGATTTTGTCCTATTATCTTTGGATTCTTTTTTCCCCTGTAGAGTGAGTGGCCATGATTAAATGTAAATAAATGGTAGAACTGCCCAACAAACAATTACGATAACAAGAAAAAGAAAACAAGGAAAGAAATAATATAAAACCAGCAAACAATATATGCGAGGCAAATTAAGAGTAAGAAGGCAAAGCAACAATAATATGGCAAAAAATTCACAAACTAAGAATTGGGGTTGACACAAGCAAATTCGGATTAATGAATGTAGCATTCTGACTTCAAGGCAAGACAGACTGGGACTGAGTCAAATGAAACCAAGAACTGAACTATTTTATTTGCTAGGAAGAAATCCCAGCATGCATTTGTATGCCTCTGCCTATAAATTAGAGAGGGGAAAGTGTTTTGCAGTCATTCACATTCAGATTGGAATCAACACACTGTATTGTTGACTGAAACAGAAGTTCTTTAAATATTATAACAAAGATGACTCCAGCTCCTTTTCAAGCTTAACACTTGGCATTTTATTATTATAGTAACAATTTTCAAGTCACTCAAGTAAGGTTAACAGAAAAAAATGTATCTGGTTTGAGGTTTGTGGTGGCTTAGATACAATCTGCTGGCAATGCTCTCATTGCTGATAAGGAATCCTCCAATCCTATTGCAGGAAGAAGACTCCTTACATATCCCACCAGCTATTTCTTTAGGCAACAGGATTTTTTTTTTAAGGAGCCACTCAAGGTAGAGTGTTACATTAAGATGCAGTTTATATCGATATAAGATAATGGTTAACCCTAGACATGAACAGGTTAAGATTCTAGTGATTGGGGAAAACATCCTCTTGAAAGTCAGTTCCACAGAGAAATGATTCACAGGAAGAAGCTGGAAGGTGGAAAATAATTTGTCACCCCCAAGAACTCGGAGGCTGGCAAGTGATGACTAGGCAGCTCTTGCCTAAATATGACAACAGTACTCCATTTTCAGCCTGATCTGGGTCTTGTAAAGGTAGGGGATAGCATGAGGAGTCAGCGACTTATTAGAATGGTACAGGGAGCCAACCATTTTTCTTGCATCACATTAGTTAGACATTGGCCTACAGTGGCATAGCTAGAGTGTGTGTTCCCCGAGGCAGCCCTTGAGTTTGCCACAACAAATATACAAATTGCACAGTGACTCACTCTTAAAGTTATAAAACTTTGTGTACCATCATAATATTACTTTCACATACTCAAATATAGTATGCTTTATATACACACCAAACATACTTACTCTCCTGGGTATGACTATAAACTACATCTGTGTCCTGGGTAAGATGATAAACTACATCCAGCAGCAAGGCCTCTGATCAGAAGGTTTTGAGGAGTGTGGAACCACCTCTTAATTGCTGATGTTCCCAGGTCCACCCTGACATGGGGTGGTAGTACCTGTTAGGGTCCAAACTATGAGCAAATAGTTAACCCCCCAAACTGGAGTCAAAACACTATGTAAATGTAAAAATAGCTTTTAATACCAGAAATGTTTGTAAAAAATATTTATTACCAGCAATACATTTTTTTTAAAAAAAAGTTATTACCAGCTATACATTTTTGAAGAAAAAATATTACCAGCAACAAAAATTGTCGGCATTAAATAACCCATTGAGGTTGATATGCCATAAACCAAACCAAACCAAACATACTTAAAGTTTATCAGTAACAATTAAAAAGCAAGGGGGTAAAAAGTGTAAAAAAAATTAGGACCATCTTTATTTCTGAAATGAAAATTGCAACTTTCTACAAAGTAACTTTTCTTGCATTTTGTTGGAAAATCTGTTAGTTGTCACTCTATAGACCAGGGGTCGGCAACTCATTCGACCCTGCGGACCCGATTGTGTTATAATGACGGGTCGCGGGCCGGACGAAGGCCATTAATGAAAAATTAAGGAAAATTACATATGCAGACCCCTGTCAACCTAAATATTTAAAAGTTAAAACTATAATGAAAATAAATTAAAAATCACCTAACAAAAATTACTTTTCCTCAAGGAACGTCAAAAAAATACTTCAAAGTGAAAAAAATCAACCGAAGTGAAATGGATGAAATTATGACGTGTAGGTTTGAAACTGTTATTGAAAATTGTTCCACAAACGAACCACACACACACACACCAAACAAAAACGAAGCCCATATACCCATACATACGAGTACAAATAGTTGCAAACATATACACTTACGTACGTACACATGCGGTATCATCCACACATTCATGAGGTATGTATGTATAATGCGCGTATGTTTAACTGTCTTTAGATTTCTGCTACCTCGCATGTCAGTCCCTCCCTGGCCTCTTTCAGTTTAGCGTTCCTTTCGCTTCTGTTATCTTTTAATGTAGCCATAACAAATATGTATCCATTATTTGACATTAAACGTAGGCAACGCAACTTGGTAAAATAAGTCTCATGAAAGATAACTGGCAGATAGTCTAATATTTTTAGTGCACTGAGATGTGTAGACATTCTATGGGAAAAAAAATAGAGTCATTGGTAATCAGGCTCGCAGGCCGGTCAAAATGCCTTCGCAGGCCGGATCTGGCCCGTGGGCCATAGGGTGCCGACCCTTGCTATAGACAGTAGATAAACCAATATATATGCCATAGTTTAAGTGATTCAAAATCAAAAAAAATCCTTCAATTGTGAATACTGTCCCAACATTAATTTTATTTCAATACAGCCATATAGCCTACAGTAGACACAAAAATGCCATCCTCTAAAAGTGCCACCTTGGGCAAACTGCCCTCTCCAGCTATATGACTGTTGGTGTGTGATCAAGCCATGACCACCAACCATCTTTTACCTTCTGAATACACAGTCCTGGATATGACAATAAACTACATCCGACAGGAACGCCTCTGATTGGGAGATTGGAGTTTTTGAGGAGCATGGAATCACCTCTTGATTGCTTTTGTTCCCAGGTTCACTCTGAACTGGAGTGGTAGCACTTGTTAGGGTCCCAACTTTGGGCAAATAATGAAAACAAAAACAAAACACTATGAAAATATAAAAATACAATTTTATAGAATGACCAGCAATACATTTTATCTGTAGTTGAAGGCATGCGATTACATTTAAAATATATTTAGTTGAAGCCATAAAATTGTGTTCAAAATATTTAGATTTTGGCATTAAACAACAGACATGTTGATATGCCACTAAACAAAATCAAACAATCAGAAAACCAACATGACTTCTTACAATATATACCAGTGTTCACTGATACCAGTAGATTTCTTTGTAGCTATTATGAATTTACTGTATGTGCAGATGGTGCTCACTGATAACTAAATAATAACTAAAACTATTTTTTTTAAAATACATGATGAAATATAATAAAATTCTTCTTTTCCAAAAAATGTCCTGGTAATTAAACATTACCTCACTTCTGTTTTTAAAAAAATACATGATGAAATATAATAAAATTCTTCTTTTCCAAAAAATGTCCTGGTAATTAAACATTACCTCACTTCTGTTTTTAAAAATATACATGATGAAATATAATAAAATTCTTCTTTTCCAAAAAATGTCCTGGTAATTAAACATTACCTCACTTCTGTTTTTAAAAATATACATGATGAAATATAATAAAATTCTTCTTTTCCAAAAAATGTCCTGGTAATTAAACATTACCTCACTTCTGTTTTTAAAAATATACATGATGAAATATAATAAAATTCTTCTTTTCCAAAAAATGTCCTGGTAATTAAACATTACCTCACTTCTGTTTTTAAAAATATACATGATGAAATATAATAAAATTCTTCTTTTCCAAAAAATGTCCTGGTAATTAAACATTACCTCACTTCTGTTTTTAAAAATATACATGATGAAATATAATAAAATTCTTCTTTTCCAAAAAATGTCCTGGTAATTAAACATTACCTCACTTCTGTTTTTAAAAATATACATGATGAAATATAATAAAATTCTTCTTTTCCAAAAAATGTCCTGGTAATTAAACATTACCTCACTTCTGTTTTTAAAAATATACATGATGAAATATAATAAAATTCTTCTTTTCCAAAAAATGTCCTGGTAATTAAACATTACCTCACTTCTGTTTTTAAAAATATACATGATGAAATATAATAAAATTCTTCTTTTCCAAAAAATGTCCTGGTAATTAAACATTACCTCACTTCTGTTTTTAAAAATATACATGATGAAATATAATAAAATTCTTCTTTTCCAAAAAATGTCCTGGTAATTAAACATTACCTCACTTCTGTTTTTAAAAATATACATGATGAAATATAATAAAATTCTTCTTTTCCAAAAAATGTCCTGGTAATTAAACATTACCTCACTTCTGTTTTTAAAAATATACATGATGAAATATAATAAAATTCTTCTTTTCCAAAAAATGTCCTGGTAATTAAACATTACCTCACTTCTGTTTTTAAAAATATACATGATGAAATATAATAAAATTCTTCTTTTCCAAAAAATGTCCTGGTAATTAAACATTACCTCACTTCTGTTTTTAAAAATATACATGATGAAATATAATAAAATTCTTCTTTTCCAAAAAATGTCCTGGTAATTAAACATTACCTCACTTCTGTTTTTAAAAATATACATGATGAAATATAATAAAATTCTTCTTTTCCAAAAAATGTCCTGGTAATTAAACATTACCTCACTTCTGTTTTTAAAAATATACATGATGAAATATAATAAAATTCTTCTTTTCCAAAAAATGTCCTGGTAATTAAACATTACCTCACTTCTGTTTTTAAAAATATACATGATGAAATATAATAAAATTCTTCTTTTCCAAAAAATGTCCTGGTAATTAAACATTACCTCACTTCTGTTTTTAAAAATATACATGATGAAATATAATAAAATTCTTCTTTTCCAAAAAATGTCCTGGTAATTAAACATTACCTCACTTATATTTTTTTTTAAATACTAGTAGTATAATTTGTGTTAAGACTGTGTTTCTTTATGGTTAGTGAGAAGGTCACATAAAGTTATGGTTATAATTTTGATTTTTTTTTTTGATTGTGATGCGTGCATTTTTGGGTTTTTTTCCTAAATATTCCCTGCCAAATGCATGGATGTGTTCTATAGGCTGGCAAATACAGTAATTCGTTTTAGTTCCATAAGCGTCTCAAAAAGTTAAATTCAGGCAACTGAGCTCTGCCTTGTTACATTTATAGGAAATATAAAAATAACTGCGATGGTATGACAAAGTTAATCATTTAGAATAGAAACAAGCGCAATCACTTGCATCTCATTTACATTCAGATTAATGTCCTCATTTCTGTTGTTATAATCACAACATTTTGGCTGGAAATAGGACAATAACAGTGCAGCTTCAATAAAGACACTCGAACAAGAAATGCAATATTTATGCTCAAAATGGTATCAGAAAGCGCAACACAAATGCAGACAGGATATGTTGCTGTATTTTTGCAGGTTATTTAAATCCAGAAAATATTTTTAGATTAAAAGCATTTTTTGGTGATAATAATGACTTACTGATACAAGCTCTACTAATTAACCCATAGCTGGGGAAAAGAAGAGATGGATTCATGCCTTTCTAAAGAGTATTTGTGTATAAGTGATTATAACGAACCTGACTGGAAATGGAATTCAGCTCTCCGATTTCCAATTGCGAGCTGTTATCCATACACCACTCATGCATCCAAGCTTACAACACCTGAAATTCCTACGCAGTCACCCATCTAGGTATTGACCAGGATCAATGTTGTTTTTACCAGAGCTCATATTGCAATTTTCATTGTTATTATTGCTTTTCTCTGCCACTCTTTATTACTGGTTCCCATATTGTATTCATTTCTATGCTTGGTCAGCTCAGGAGAATTTTGTGGCCTAGCAAATGTGCTGATTCCTTAATTTTATGAATTTTCCAATGATGTTCTTTGTCTATGATTTCAACCTGATCCCACAGAGAGCAGTGATTTTTCCACTTCCCCTCGTGTTACAGCTTTTTGGTGTTCTTGAAGCCTTACCTTAAGGAGGTGGCCTGTCTCTCTACTTATCCTCTGAGAGAATTCTTTCTGCCTTTCATCAACATGGTTGATGATAACCTTCAGGAGAGCGATTCATTGCACCTTCTCAGACTAATGTTTTCAGCTCACATGATGTGGAAAGATTATATTGAATCCATTGCTATGTCTACAACTAAGAAAGTCTGTTCATTATGTCATGCTAGACAAGTTTTCTCTCTAGAATCAATCTTACATATTTAAAAGTCTATCATTTGTCTTTGCCTTAAATATTACTGCCACATCTGGTTCGGTGCACCTCTTATATATTTAGAGATCCTTGATAAAATCCAAAGAAGAATCTGCAATGTTATTGGTCTTGATCTGGCATCTCAGCTTCAGTCCCTTTCCCACCACCATAATGTAGCTTCCCTGTATCTTTTCTATAATTAATTTCATTGTAATTGTTTTGATGAACTTTCCACTCTGGTACATCGACTTTATGAATTTAAGCACAGTACTGGATTAGGTGGCAACATATCATCATTTGCCAGTTGAATTGGCTAGACATAACTGTAAGTTCTCTGCTAACAGTTTCTTTTCTCGCACTTCTCGCTTGTGGAACTCCCTTCCGGCTCCATGCTTCCCAGTCAACTTTGACCTTCAAAAATTAAAATTCAATGTCAATCGTTATCTTCTGTCTTCTTAATTCTTGTTTCTTTATTGTCCTCTTGCCTTAATAGTAGTTTTTCTCATATTCTCTAATATTCAGTAACCTCCTTGTGTCCTAGTGGCTTTATTGCCTTGCTTGAGGTGAAATGATTAAAAAAATAAAATTACTCAAATTAGTATCTTCATATTTGTTTAGATTTCACTTTTGCTTAGTGTACTCTTTCCAAATTCTTCTGGTCGAAGTTATATTTAGTAAACAAGAATTTTTATTTATTTTTTTATATTTCTAAGTCTTCATTCATCTGGAAAAGAAAAAATTATTTGGTACTGTAACAAAAAATGCTGTATCAAATAATTTTTTTTTTTCACTTGGATAAATGTTACAGGGAATTTGAAAGATTGAAGACTACTGGATGTGACCTGAAGAAGGCTGGAGATTGCTTTGATCAAAATGATGTAAATAGCAAAAATAAATATAAGAATTTGTATAAGTATGCATGTAGCCATCCAGTAATGCTTATGTACAGACAGGCATGCAAGTGTTATCATGGATAGATGCTTGGAATTAAAATATGGAGGGCAAAGTTCAAATTTCAGTCAAGTTCATTACATTTATTATGTGCTTGGGAAAGGTAGGAATCCATTTCTTTCAACCCCAGATATGGATTAAATAGTAGTACTCGTATCTGTAAAATATCATTGTTACTTTAAAGAAATCGTTAATGCAATATTCACTCACAAAAAATATTATTTTTACATAACTGTGGTGAACTGTCCTGTAGAAGCAAGTGAGCCAGAGCGGCTTGCATCTGGTGCATAGGAAAATAATAGACTTACCTCAACGTGCGGCACTTGGCATCAGCAAGTTTGCTCTTTGGAAATGGCACTACTCTCCTGTCTAGTGATTCCAGCAGTATGTGCGGTAATGAGGGTTTTTGTATAGTTTGGCATGCTTCGACCAATAGCAAGTCATGTGCTGATTGGTCAAAATGGAGGAGGCTATTTGCCTGGGTAACTGAGAATAAAAGCAAAGAACGCTGATTGGTTGGTCGACTGCGAGGTTGGCCTGATAAAAGAGGGCTGAAGCAGTGAAAACGGATTTTACGTTTTGAAGTGTTCGGAAAGCAAGAATGACAGATTGAACTAGCGATATCTTGAATTGTACGAGCGACGTCTTAGTAATAGAGAATCATTTAAGCAACAATAACCCACATAAAAAACAGATTCAATCAAAAACTGAGTTAAGAAAATCCAGTTTTTCTTAATTTTCAATGCATTTCCATTTTTAAAATGGCTTGTATTACTTTAATAAACACATTTAGAATGCATATATATTTTAAAACACTTATAAAATAATTATGTATATATATATATATATATATATATATATATAGGCGGCTTGACAATTGCGTCCATCATGAAACAGCCTGTCGCCTCTGAGTGTTGACTTCAATGTTCACTTTTATATTTACATTTACATATGCTCTATCTATGATATTGAGCACTTTATCCCATAAATATAGCACACCTTAAAACTATATTTCTTCCTATATATATATATATATATATATATATATATATATATATATATATATATATATATAAAATAGCTGTATTCTATCTGTTATACTTGTTTCAATTAATAGTCATGGACAATTCATTTTCTCATCATTTGCAATGCATTTCTACAGTAAATCCCAGCCATAAAAATATTTTGAATACAACTAAATGCCCATTCAATTAAAAATAGGAAATGTTCTCTTTTTTTCTTTTTTTTTTTTACATTAACTTTAAAGAAAATGTACCATTTTTGTCTTATTCTGTTAAATTTCTTTTAATTGATTTTTATTTTTCAAGGTATTTGCGATTCCAATCGATTAACTATTGTCAACTATTACTGATATATCTAATTTGGACCACGAAATTCACCATCTGCTAACAGTTTTTTGTTTTCACAGATACTTTGAGTCATTAAGGAATGGTATTTTCTTTTAATAGGTATGTTACTTGTTGTGCGTTCTCCCATGATGGAGTCTTCCTAGCATCAGGTTCAAATGATAAAACGGTAAAAATATGGCAAATTGAAAATGACAGTCAATCAGAGGGTAAGCTTATTTTGAATTATTAAAAAAAAAAATGTCTTTCATTCTGTGACTTATTGAGATTTCCAATAATGTTTTTCTTTCATTGATACATGCTCACCTTCAAAAGACAGCAGACCTCTACAGACAGCTCAGTCATTTGCATATTTGAAGGAAACTCCAAAGTCTATAACCTTAGAACCATAATCCTATTGTCTTACTTCATCAGGCCATGACATTGAGGTCACCTAGTTTAAATGATGGAGTTCAGTAATATGCACACTGCACATGAACTCCCTGAAACTTTCTGAGCACAGAGAGAGGGACACTTGCCAGCTCCATACTCTGATCCCAGATGGTTTTGAATTCAGAGTTATCTTTCTCCAAGACTTGTTGCCAAGTCTTTAACAGCTGTTTCAGCAAAATCAAAAAAGTTATCAATTTTAAGTGTTATCATTTGTACCCACTTCTTAAAATAATGACCAGCATTCATATTTATGATTGTTATTGCAATATTTTGTAAAAGTTGTTAAGCTCAAATATTTAACGTTATGTTAGGGGAATTTCTACAGATATTTTATTTTCATTGAACACACCATGAGTTTATTCGATCATTAACTGAAGAATTAAGATTCATCAGAAAATTCAAATAAAATAACCGTGAAAATTTCATGGTAAGCATAAATATTTTATAGTCCGAATTATCAATACGCATCTTCCATTATAGGAGGAGGTGTTTGAAAGAAAAATAAGTTTGCTTTTTATAGAATAAAATATCTATATTCAACACTATTTACATTAATAGGACTATTGTCCTCATCTTTGTCGCCATATTTATTACAACGTTTCAGCCGTTGTACGCTCCGACCTTCTTCAGGTGGTTGGAATGTTAAACTGAACCCTTCATTTCGCTCACTGGGGTAGACTGTTCTAGTTCCACATGCCATGTCTAATGGATATCAGTTATCAGTTATCGCCTGTTAATTCCCCTCTCCAAGTTCTCCACTGCCTTAACCGGGTATTGAACTCACACTCTTTGTATCCTGTCACTGGATCTAACTAACGCCTTTTTTACCAGTGCTCATATTGCAATTTTTTGCTGTTATAACAGCGTGTTTTTACCAGAGCTCATATTGCAATTTTTGTTGTTATTCATGGCTTTTCTCTAGCACTCCTTATTACTATGTTCTCATATTGTATTCATTTCTATGCTTGGTCGGCTCAGGAGATCTTTGTGGTCTAGCATATGTGCTCATTCCTTTAGTTTACAAATTTTCCAATAGTCCAAATAATGTAAATAGTGTACATAATACCTCATCTCAGAAATATAGACAAATAATAATGTATATTCAAGTTTGAAATAACTTGATTTTAATTTTGAAAAAGGTTTCCTGTATTTCTGTTTTGTCAACTTCATCATCATCCCAGTTTTTATTTATTTTTTTTAACCTTCATTATTCTTGGAATTATGTATTCATTATATGTTTTAGACATATTAGCAATTTTATTTTTTACTAATGTTCACCTACACAAGGTCCAATAGCCACTCAAGGTAGAGGGTTATTGTTGTAACCTAGAAAAGGTTACTGAATGAGGAATAACCAAAATGGAGCTTGGAAATGAAATGGTAATCTTTATAACATCAACAAAATACAATACTCGCCAGCAGCGTAAAGTAGGTAAACCACTACTAGTGGTGGACTAGTTAGACAGTCCCCCCCCCACCTGACTAACAATAGTATCCAACGTATTTATGAGGATTTGGACATACCCATTAGTGTTTGGTGTATAACAGTACGGTATATAACAGTTATAGAATGAGGTTGTTGTATGAACATAAAAGGAAGGGTAAGTCTGATCAGTTCAATAAGATTAAATTGGCAGCTGATCTCAAAAGTGAGTTAAAGTCTGCTGTTAACTAGGGCAGGGAATGACTTGTTAATTTTAATGCCTCAAAAACAAAACTGCTTTCTATTAATCATCTGAGAGAACCCTTTACGCCTTCCGTCAGCTTGGCTGATGCTAACCTCCAGAAGAGTGACTCATTGTACTTTCTCAGACTAATGTTTTCATCTGACATGAAGTGGAAAGAGTATATTGTATCAATTGCTAAGTCTGCAGCTAAGAAAGTTGGTTCACTATTTCATGCCAAACAATTTTTCTCTCCAGAATCTATCTTACATATTTGTAAGTCTACCATTCATTCATGCTTCAATTATTGCTGCCACATATGGTCTGGTGCTCCTGCTATAAATTTAAAAATTCTTGATAAAATCCAAAGATTCTGTAACGTTATTTGGTTCTGACCTGGCATCCCAGTTTAAGTCAGTTTCTTACCACCATAATATAGCTTCGCTGTGCCTTTTCTATAAATACTTTCATGGTAATTGTTCTGATGAGCTTTCCTCTTTCGTACAGTCTTGACCTGGCATCTCGGCTTCATTCAGTTTCCCATTACCGTAATGTAGCTTCTCTGTGCCTTTTCTATAAATCCTTTCATGGTAATTGCTTTGATGAACATTGCTCTATGGTACCTAGACTTTAGGAATTAAAGCACAGTAGTAGATTGGCAACAAGGTGTCATCATTTTACAGTTGAATTGGCTATATATTACCATAAGTTCTATGATAACAGTTTCTTTTCCCACACTTCTCGCCTGTGGAATTATCTTTTGACTTCTTGCTTTTCAGTCAAGTTTGAGCTTAAAAAATTTAAATGAAATGTCAATTGTTATCTTCTGTCTTGTTGATTTTTGTTCTTTTATTGTACACAATAATGTTTTCCTTTTTATAATTCTCTCACACTCACTAACTTCTTGTGTTTTAGTGGCCTTGCTTGGGAAGAAATGATTAAAAAAAAAAAAGAGTACAAAGAGCAGATCATGAGGACATTTTTGGAAAGATAGTAGTTGATCCTAGATTTAGAGGCTAAGAAGTTTTGAATCAGGAAAGTATCCCCTCGGGAGTTGGTTCTACAAAGTAGTAGTTCTTGGAAGGAAGTTATTTGAATGGAACTTCTTAACAATAGAATATGAAGGAAATGGTGGTGGTTTGTCTCAGTGTATGTGGTATGGTGGGTCTTAGCTGTGAAGGTCTGAACTGGTGGAACTAAGGAATATAACTTGTCAGAACATTCTTTATATTTCCTTCCAAATCAGAGGTTCTCCCAGTGGAATTGGTGACCATGTGCTTGTGACCAAGGTAAACCTTTTCCTTTTATACTTTGCACAGAATTATTAGAAAGAAAAAAGAAATAAGAATTTTGTATTGATTATTATCAAGCATAATTTTATCTTTTTCAAAATTTTGTTTTCAAATCTGCTTCAGAGGCCAGTGTTTCTCCCATAAATGAGTCGTTCAACCAATGTCCAGTTACTTCCACACCATCCTCTACCTCTTCCACTCCTATGCAAAGTATATCTTCCTCTATGCCTCATTGGCAGAAACCCATCAATAGATGGACAGTTGATGAAGTGTGCTGCTGGCTTGGACATATTGGATACAGCAATTATGAAGATAATTTCCGACAGAATGTCATCGACGGTGCCGAACTTCTTTCACTAACCCAAGAGTCACTGGAAAAGTCGTTGAGAATCGGTATGTAGAAAATATTTCTTTCTTTTTTCCGTGATCAAATGCCAAATTAAAGTCAAGCTGTAGTCACCTTACGTACTTTGATAACTTTTAATCCTAATTATACTCAATGTCTTTAGGCCGATGGTTTTACAAAAGCAGTTGGTTTTGTCTAGTAGTAATTGTCATTAAGATTACGCAGTTTAGTTGAAGGACTCTGCTCTGGAATGACTTGAAATAATGCTGGGGAAAAATACTGGCCATGCAAAGAACTAAGACCTTGAGAGAGAGCTATTGATAGTGACTGACGGTAACTTAAATCTGCACATGGCACTGAACTACTGGTAGTATATCCAAAGTGGGATAACAGGGTATCACTTGGCAGAAGGGTTCCAAGACTAAAGCCAATGGCCAAGGTTCTCCCAATGGAATCAGCAGCCATGTGTCTGTGACCAAAGTAAACCATCAACTTCAAAGACTGGTCTGAACTAGGGAGTGGTGGGCTCCATCAGGTCTGTTTGCCAAAGACGTGCGATACATGAATAAACTCATACCAGATTGAGTGTCACCAGAGACTGTTACTGGAAGACTTTTTCACAGGGACCCAGACATTGCGACCTAGACAAGTTGCGGAAGCTGGTCAGGAGCTCAACAGTACAGCAACTCATGAGAACGACTCTTTAATGAGCTTGCCTAAACTAGCTTGAAATAATCTCATTAAAAAATACCGGGCATGCAGAGAAATAAGGCCTTGAGAGCCCCTGAAATTATAGAATAGATTTTTATTTAGTTGAAATCCAGGTTACTTTGTACAGACTCTATATGTTTAGATAGAGGATTGAGGCAGTCATATCTTAGAGCATTGTATCTGTTAGTTTCCTCCTTTATAAATTCTACACAACCTGTAGTAACCCTGTCTGATGACAACAAAGTGCAAACTTATAGAAGAAATGCAGAATTTAATAGCATCTCAAGACAAGAACTAACAACATTTTAAGAGCAGTGACTTTAGTATCAAAACAGAAACTGATAACATTTCAAGAGCAGTCAATTTAGCAGCAAGTCAAAAACCAATATCTCAAGAGCGGTCACTTTAGCAGCAAGTCAAAAACCGATAATATCTCAAGAGCAGTCACTTTAGCAGCAAGTCAAAAACCGATAATATCTCAAGAGCAGTCACTTTAGCAGCAAGTCAAAAACCGATAATATCTCAAGATCGGTCACTTTAGTAGCAAATCAAAAAACAATAACATCTGAAGAGCGGTCACTTTAGCAAGGAGACAGCAACTGATAACATCTCAATAGCAGTCAATTGAGCGGCAAGTTCAAAAAATGTTAACATCTCAAGAGTGTTCCCTTTAGCATCAAAATGGAACTGATGAAATCTCAGACACTTTAGCTACAAGACAGGAATGTGTAACATCATGTATAGCCTAGTGGATGAAAATGTTGGTTTGTAAATTTGATGGCATATTGCGAGTTCAATCCCTGACTTGGGTAAACAGTATGAGCAATAACAGAAAAAAAAAAAAAGGAACAAGACATGACATCTGGATTTGTGGGCAGAAGAACAAGAACAATCTCATACCTTTGTTGATTAACTAAGATCAATTTAAAATTTACTTGACGCTTAACTGGGTTGAAAGAATCCTGAAGAAGGCTGAAATGAATGACGACAAAAACATTTTGACAATCACACCAAAGTTGAAGACATTAATCTGACTGTAAAATAATATAAATGATAATTGTGTGTGGTGTGGTAATTTTCTGCACCCATAGAAGTATCCAGTATGTAGAGATGGGCAATTTTTGGTGACGTAGAAAGCATAAATATTCAATGGTGAATATACTGTTACTTGTTTAATTTCATCACCAGGAAGTATTCAACATAAAACAAAAAAATATATAACAACATAGGTTTTGATATTCTCTAAGAACAACTATTTAAATAATATAGTTATTTTTTTTTCTTTTACTTCAAGGTTAAATTAATATTCACCATATTTCAAGCAAAATATAAAGGATAAGTTTTTGATGCTATGTACAGTCCTTAAACTTTTTTTTTTCTTTTTGCACAGTGGCCTATGGCATCCGAAACAAGATTATCCGAGCCAGGGATTTCCTTATGGAAGATACAACCCCAGGAATTTCTTCACAGGCTGATTTTGATTGTATGTACTTTGTTTGCTTGATTCATTTTGTATTTTCTTTAAAGAGCCTTCCTGTTTTGGTAAACAAGCTATGTTAAGATTAAGTTTAGGGTTAGTTTTCATAAATCAAATACTTCAAAACATTGATCTCGTCTAATGATTAGATATGTAATGGCATAGAAAATACTAAAAGCATGGAGAGAAATGCATTACAAATTATTTGTTATTGACATGCATTACAATTATTGATTGATTTATTTGTTTTTTGTGACTTATCAACCGTTTGCAGGTTATTTAAAACTGTTTTCTAAAAACTCTTTTTAGATTGTTAGCATTTTTTGGGAGATAATAATTTTTTAATAATTTTTTGGGAGATAATAACAATCACTATTGCCCGAATTAATAATGAAAAAGAAAGAAAAAAGTATGCAAATCAGATTCAATTACAAAGAAAAAAATATTTATTTCTAACCAGCTAAACAAGGGTTCTTGCAAAAATGTGTCCCTTTTTGCTGAGAATAAGATAACCTCTTCTCTGAGTAACACAATGCAAAAAACACAGCAGAAAACAAACTCAAAAATTACAATTCACAAAAAAAACAAAAAAAAAGAATTGCGGCCACCTGCTGTGTTAATGATAACAATAAAAAAAGGGGAAGAGCCTTAGCTCTTCAGTACACTTTCAGTCCTTTCAAGAGTCAAAAGTTTATATCTTTTTTCTTTTCTCTCTTGTGTAGACAAAGTTCTCTTCTTGGTGACCAAACCCCCTTCTTTCTTCACTTATTTTCCTCCTGTCCACATGGATATTGGCTTTCTTTTTATGGACATAGAAGCTGAAAATTTACTTAAACACGCGCTAAAACACTTTTTGAAAACGCACGTGTTTGCTCCTTCTTCTCAAACTGCTTGAGCACCAAACTCCACTTATGGACTTCATTTCAAACTTTCTTTTCTGGGGCTTCTTCGAGAGGACTTCTCAAAATTTTCTCTGAAGGGGAAACTTGCCCTCAGCAACTTGTTACCCATGCATCCTTACTTATAGGCAAACGCTGCCTGCCTTTTCATCAGGGAGAGAGAAAACGAACCTCTTCACTCTAAGCTGTCTCATTTCCAACTGCTGCTAAGTTCCAGTCACAGTTCTCCCTTCCCTTTCAAAGGGGGGCAATTCAACTTTGAACCGTCCAAACACAGTCCATTAAAAAAATATCAGCAGATCCTTAGGGCCAGTAACACAGAGAGAGTCTTTTGTTCTCCCTGGCCTAAAAATTTTCAAACTCTTTCCCAAGATTATTTGTGTGTAAGTGAATATAATGAAGCCAACTGGAATTGGAACTCAGTTCCCCAATTTCTGATTTCATGCCATTATCCATTACACCACCCGCACATCCAAGCTTACAGCACCTGGCATTCCCAAGTGGTAATTCATCTAGGCACTGACCAGGCTTGACATTGCTTAATTTCAGTGATTGTACGAGAATTGGTTTTTCAACAAGATATGGCTGTAAGCCGTATTATAGTTACGAAACACATGAAAACATTGATTCACACTGACGATTATATATGTAATGACATAGCAAATACTAAAAACATGGAGAGAAATTATTTGACTAGAGAAATGCATTGCAATTATTTATTAAACAAACGCATTAAAACATTGATTCACACTGATGATTATATATGTAATGACATAGCAAATACTAAAAACATGGAGAGAAATTATTTGACTAGAGAAATGCATTGCAATTATTTATTAAACAAACACATTAAAACATTGATTCACACTGATGATTATATATGTAATGACATAGCAAATACTAAAAACATGGAGAGAAATTATTTGACTAGAGAAATGCATTGCAATTATTTATTAAACAAACACATTAAAACATTGATTCACACTGATGATTATATATGTAATGACATAGCAAATACTAAAAACATGGAGAGAAATTATTTGACTAGAGAAATGCATTGCAATTATTTATTAAACAAACACATTAAAACATTGATTCACACTGATGATTATATATGTAATGACATAGCAAATACTAAAAACATGGAGAGAAATTATTTGACTAGAGAAATGCATTGCAATTATTTATTAAACAAACACATTAAAACATTGATTCACACTGATGATTATATATGTAATGACATAGCAAATACTAAAAACATGGAGAGAAATTATTTGACTAGAGAAATGCATTGCAATTATTTATTAAACAAACACATTAAAACATTGATTCACACTGACGATTATATATGTAATGACATAGCAAATACTAAAAACATGGAGAGAAATTATTTGACTAGAGAAATGCATTGCAATTATTTATTAAACAAACACATTAAAACATTGATTCACACTGACGATTATATATGTAATGACATAGCAAATACTAAAAACATGGAGAGAAATTATTTGACTAGAGAAATGCATTGCAATTATTTATTAAACAAACACATTAAAACATTGATTCACACTGATGATTATATATGTAATGACGTAGCAAATACTAAAAACATGGAGAGAAATTATTTGACTAGAGAAATGCATTGCAATTATTTATTAAACAAACACATTAAAACATTGATTCACACTGATGATTATATATGTAATGACGTAGCAAATACTAAAAACATGGAGAGAAATTATTTGACTAGAGAAATGCATTGCAATTATTTATTAAACAAACACATTAAAACATTGATTCACACTGATGATTATATATGTAATGACATAGCAAATACTAAAAACATGGAGAGAAATTATTTGACTAGAGAAATGCATTGCAATTATTTATTAAACAAACACATTAAAACATTGATTCACACTGATGATTATATATGTAATGACGTAGCAAATACTAAAAACATGGAGAGAAATTATTTGACTAGAGAAATGCATTGCAATTATTTATTAAACAAACACATTAAAACATTGATTCACACTGACGATTATATATGTAATGACATAGCAAATACTAAAATCATGGAGAGAAATTATTTGACGAGAGAAATGCATTGCAATTATTTATTAAACAAACACATTAAAACATTGATTCACACTGACGATTATATATGTAATGACATAGCAAATACTAAAAACATGGAGAGAAATTATTTGACGAGAGAAATGCATTGCAATTATTTATTAAACAAACACATTAAAACTTTGAATCACGCTAATGATTACATATTGAGTAACACAACCAATCCTTGAAGCATATATTGGATGTAAGCAGATGCCAAAATTTTCTATCATATATTTTGTGATAGAATATACAAGGAGAAGCTGAAAAGTTCTTGGTTTTGAAACCACTAATCAAAATCTGACTAAATGACCAAACATAATTGATTGGGGGGGGGACTTAGTCGAGCTGAGAACTTTTCAGTACCCTCTTGGGTATAATAAAAGCATCTCCAAGACCTTGTGGTTGATGAATTATTCTCCACCCTCGAGTCTCTACCCAACAGGCAGGATGTGGCAAGCTTCTTGCTGCTCTATCGAATATCCATGGAAAGTGCACAGAAGAACTAAATTCTCTGGTCCCACCAGTTCAAACCTTCATCGCAAGGATATGCCATGCCACTTACATAGTAGCAAACCACCCACATTACTTCTTTATTCCATTGGTCAGAAGTAAGTTCCACTCGAACAGCTTCTTCCCGTTAACCACTACTCTGTGGAACTGACTCCCAAGTGTATGTTTCCCCAATCACTACAATCTTAACGTGTTCAAGGCTAGGGTTAATTGTTATCTTCCACTCCTATCCATACAGATTGCCTCCTAACATAATCTTCTACCTCAAGTGGCTACTGAGCCTTGAAAAGGGTGAAGCTTGAACTTCTCTATTACCCAATCTTTCACTCAAATAGTAGACTTCCCCACATTTCCCCAGCAATTCTGGCAGGCACTCTTCTCTACTTGATTTCTTCCTTACTTTCTCTCCAGACTCATGTCATGCTCTGCAGCTCTGTCCTTTTGGCAACTCCAATCATGCAGCATTATCTATAGATATCTCTTTTTGTTCCCCCTCTCTTATTAACAGAACCTCTTTCTGTTATCAACACATTGACTGGGGTTCATTTTATGATTTCATTCGTAGTGCCACTTGGAATGATACTTTTAATGATCCTCTTCATAAATGTGTCACTGAGGTTTCCTCTTTTCCAATTTCTTGCTTCCCTGATATTTACAATGTTCAAAAATTTAAATGCAATGTCAGTCACCATCTTCTGTTTTGTTGAACCCTTCTTTGTCCTTTCTGTAATCCTCCTCCCCTTAAGTTTTCTCATTCTCTTTTACTCCACCTCTTTTCTAATGGCATTACCACTTTGCTTGGGGCTGAAACAATTACAAAAAAATTTCAGTTGTTTGATACCAGTTTTATTGTGAAAACATTCATGCATACCTGTGGCAATGAACCAGAAAGCCAAGTCTTACCTTGAAAGCGAATATGTGTTCTCTGCACTATCTGCCAATAAAGAAAATCAAAATCAAATTCGGTCAACTTTAGTAGGCCTCAAAATATGGTAATTGTTTTTGCTTCAGTACCAGTGGACTGGGGTGAGAAATGGATGGTCAACTTTAACACCTCTAAAACAAAACTGCTCTCCATTAACGACCACAAGGACCCATCCCTGCATCCCATTAGAATGTCTGAGGACCAACTTCTCGAGAGCTCCTCTCTGCGGCTGCTCGGTCTCACACTGTCCGCTGATCTGAGATGGAACAAATACATCAAGTCAGTTGCATCATCCACCGCAAGAAAAGTTGGTTCCCTGTGCCGAGCCAGGAAATTCTTCTCCCCGGAATCGATCCTCCAAGTCTATAAATCTACCATTCGCCCCTGCATGGAGTATTGCTGCCATTTATGGTCTGGGGCCCCTGCGTGTTGCCTCAGGGTTCTTGATAAGATCCAGAGACGGATATGCAATGTGATTGGCCCTGATCTGTCATCTCATCTGCAGTCGCTCTCTCACAGACGCGATGTTGCATTGCTCTGCCTTTTCTACAAGTACTTCCACGGTAATTGCTCCGAGGAGTTGCTTTGGCTTGTCCCTAAGCCTCATGAATTTAAGCGTCCTACGAGGCTGGCATCCCGTTCCCACCCCTTCACCGTTGATACTGTTAGATGTAGACGTTTCTTCTACTCCAATAGCTTCATGTCTCGCACATCTCGCCTATGGAACTCCCTTCCCTATTACTGTTTCCCTGACAAATACAATCTCCAACGGTTTAAGTGTAGCATCAATCGTCATCTCCAGTTGCCTTGATCTATCCACTTTCCTTCTCCACATCCTTTCACCTTTCATTCCTATCTGCTCTCGCTCTAAATCTCCTGTAACCCCCTTGCCTTGATCGACCCTCCGTCCTTCTCTTTCTCCACATCCCTTCCTTTACCACTCCTATCTGCTCTTCCTCCAACCCTTCTGTAACCCCATGCCTGATAGTGGCCACCAGCCTTGCTTGGAGTGAAACGCTTAAAAAAAAAAACAAAAAAAAAACAATCACAACTTTTCTTACCAAATTACAAGAACACTAATTTGGACAATAGGTGAGACTCTTTGCTTTTTGTGGGTAGTTGTGCATGGCGAGTTGTGATTATACATTTTTTTACACTTTTGATTTACAGCTTTTGCTCATTTTCTGAAATAAAGCCGAACATGATGATGGGTGTTTAAAATTCCACAGTTGACAATTCCTCCTCCTCTAAAGGACATAAGTTGTTATTGTTAAATACAGTGTGTTATTGCAAAATGCGTGAATGTTAAAAGTTTTTAAAAAATCTATGAAGCAATCAATGATAGCATCGAATTATTGGCTTAAGACAGAATTATTCTGAAATGGAATGTAAAGAAAATTACTAAAGAGTTTAGAGTCTACAATGCATTATAACAGCATGTTTAACAAAGGCCTATAACAGTGTGAAAAATATTATACACCTTGGCTGGAGGACCCCTAGATTTCAAAGCCTTGGGCTTCAGCCTGCTGAAACTATAGGTAAATCCAGCACTGAGTGAATGAATGATATTAAATAGTGATACTTAAGTCTTGTATTTGGGGTTCACTTAAATTAGGGATGAGAACATTGAATCCTTACTTTTGTTTTTATCTATACAATCTTTTCACATGTTGTTCTCATCCAAAATTATTAGAACTTCATTTTAAAAGTATATATATATAAATACAGGGTGTTCATAAAGTTCGTGTGCACTTTAAAAAATTTATAACTTTATTTTCATTTGCGATCGAAATAATTTGTAAAAAGATTAGAAAGAAGTAAATCTATATTTTTTTAAGGTTTTATTGAAATTTTATTTAAGTTTCCTCCATCATTAGCAATACAAAGGATAATACGATTTTGCAGTTCACGGAAAACATTTGCCAACTGATTTACAGTAATGCCTGAAATCACATTAGTTATTTTAGCTATACTTAAAACTAGGTACATTAAACTTTATAACATCTTTTACAGATTATTTCTATCACAAATACAAATAAAGTTATAAATTTTTTAAAGTGCACACAAACTTTATGGACACCCTGAAAATGCAAAAAGTCTCAGAAACAAAAGGGGAGGAAGAACAAGGATTAGAGGAAAAAATTATAGTTAAGTGGTGAATTTAAAAATATAACCGAAAGGTCTAACCAGTTATTGCTCCTCACTCTTCAGATCCAATCAAGGACAAAAACATAAATATTTGTACAATGACTAAAAATAAGGGGAGAAAAAAATGCTACCAGAGAATAAGCAGTATACATCACAGATTATATTTACACCCAGCAGCAACCATTCCTTCAGTTTACAAGGAAGGCTGATTAGACTTAATATAAATAGTATCAAGAACTTTTAGATGATTACTGTGAAAAAATCCCTGGTGAAAGATGAAGCCAGATTATTTATTAAGAAATATTAACAAGAGTATGCAAATCCTTGTACTGTCCTTGATGGATTTGTGCTGATTAGTCAGTGTCTCCAAATTCTGATTAGTTCTGCCGATATATTCAGCAGTGCACTGATATTTGTAATTGCAAATCACTGAACTAACATGACAAGGTGTGGGCAGAACATCTTCACAGATGGATTTCAACATAGGTTTGGAAGTGAAAAGACACCATGGATTGGCAGAAAAATAATAAAGCTTCCAAGAGTGTCTGAGACAAAAGGTGATTTATGGAATTGTACATTGCAGAAAGATCAATATTCCAACAGTTTGAATCTGCCAATCTGTTGTTCACATTCTGTCCAAGAAACATTAGAATTCAATGGAACTTGATGGTTTTTATCATGCATTATTTAGTGAATTCTCTTTAAGAATTGGGAATACATTTTCTGAAGAACTGATGACTTGATCGATTTATTTGCAGACACACCTGATGAATATCTTTGCCCCATTTCCCGGGAAATTATGCAAGATCCAGTGATAGCAGCAGGTGAGTTTATTCTTGTTTTACTGTACAAAACAAACTTCACACACCAGTTGAAGGACAAAAGACATGCATAAGCTATTGACCCGTGAGTCAAGAAAGCCAAATATTGCAATTGACACAATTGACAGGCCAAGAAGTTTTAGATTATTTTTTTCAAAAGACATAGTTTAGTAAATTTATTTCTATTAATAAACAATATGAAATTTATGTAACAATGCAGAAAAACAGTGTATCAACATTGAGAGCAACAATGATTAGGTAACATAAAACTAATATTAAAATAATAATATTTAAAAGATTTTATGTAAAAAAATAATAATAAAATGGAGTAAAACTAGTGATAAAATAATAGTTAAAAATGCTTTATCTAAAAATCAACAATACTAAGATGGAGTAAAACAATAAAATAATGGTGAAAATGCTTCATTTAGAAAACAAAAATGAGAAGGAGTAAATCTATTAATAAAATAATGAGGGAAATGCTTCATCTTAAAAGCAACAATAAGATGGAGTGAAAACTAGTAATAAAATAATAATGTTTAAAATTCTTCATCTAAAAAGAAACAACAACAATAATAATAATGAGTAAAATTATTAATAAAATAATGGTGGAAAAATGCTTCATCTAAAAAGTGACAATAATAAGATGGAGTGAAATCTAGTAATAAAATAATGTTTAAAATGCTTCATCTAAAAAGCAACAATAATAATAATGAGTAAAATTATTAATAAAATAATGGGGGAAAATGCTTCATCTAAAAAGTGACAATAATAAGATGGAGTGAAATCTATTAATAAAATCATAATAGTTAAAAATGCTTCATCTAAAATACAACAATATAAATTGAGTAAAATTTGCAGTAAAAAAAATGAAATAGGAAAAATGATTCTTATAAAATTTCAAAATAATTTCAGTTTTGAATGCTTCTAGTTAATTCTTACTGACTCTGTCCCATTATTTTCCCAGTCTCTTGTTCTCATGAATGTCACCAACCTGGCACATTGGATTAATCTTGTTCCTTTCTTGTAAAGACTGCCTAACAGATTATTCAGGAAGTAATCATAACGTTTTTGGAGATGGAATATAAATTTTTCAAACAAAACCAGATGTCAAGTTTTGTGAAGAACATACTCTTACACATTTTGTAGTACAAATATTATGTCTTTCTACCTAGGATCAGAGTGTAGTATCTGCTCAATTCGTGTCCATTCTCTGTGGAAATCCGTTACATTTTCTGACCAAGAAACTTAATGGTATTAAAGAAAGGGTTTCGAAAAGTGAGGGAGAGAATAGAAAAAAAAAAGGTATGAAGGAGGAAACGTAGGTAGAAAGAAATCTAGAGAAAAATGAAAAGAAGACCAGGTGAAAGGAAAAAATATACATAAATAAGATGAATAGAGATAAAAGAAAGATATGGATAGGTTTGCTGGTTGGATATCAAACAACAATGAATGAAATATTGAAAGACATTTCAGGATAGAAAATTATGGTATAAAAATTGCAATACATTAAAATTCTTTTTGGAAAGCTCATCAAAGAAGGAATAGAAGATGCAATAGAAAATATTTTTGCATTCCTTAACCTTTTTGTAATAATTCAACAAATCTCTCAACATCTGTCTATATTTCTGATATGAGGTATTGTAACTGTTTACAATATTTGGACTGTTGTCCTCATCTTTATTGCCATATTCACAGTGTTTCAGCCATTTTACACTCCAGCCTTCTTCAAATAATATTTCAAACCAAACCCAAGGATACATGGCCGAGTGGATAAAATCGTTGGTTGAGTGATCCAAAATGACTTGACCCATAGAATTGTGAGTTGACCACAGCAGAGGGAACAAAGGGGAAATAACTGAAACTGAGATATCCAAAGGCATGACACGTGGAATTGGAACAATCTGCCTCTATGGGTTCGGTTCAAAAGTTCAAGAAATATCACCTGAAGGCTAGAGTGCACAATGGCCGAATCATTGTAAATATGGCAATAAAAATGAGGACAAGAATCTGGACATGTAAATAGTGTAAACAAATCTCTCATATTTAACACTTTATTTAACTCCTGACTTTGTTAGTTATTGTCATTAGTGCGTGAGTGTGTGTGTGTGTGTGGTCCTGGGACATCATCCCAAATGCCACTTTTACATTCTCATGTGTTATGGTAATTTACCCACACACACATGGACTCTCCCAGCTATAAATAGGAGCAGGTACTGCTTTTTGAAGAGGGAAGCTTCCAGCAGTCGTCTCTGACAGTCAGACTGAACATTCTTTCTGTAACACTCTCGTTTGTATGTTTTGCATTACTGTTTCTGTTAATATATTTGTTTAACTTGATTCCTCTCTTTGTGTCTTTATTTCTGGCCCTAACAAGGCCACAACATCATGTGTGTTGTCAGAGAGAGACTACTGTCCTCTCAAGTCAATAATCTATAATTTACCTTTCATACAAACTTTTTCATGCATGTTTCCCAGGTTAAACTGGTCTGGTCATGTGTATTGGTTCTTGGCGGCCAGGAGGTCACCTCAGTTCAACCATAAATCTGGCTTCTATGAAGGTCACTGATCTGAAGGGACCATATACATTAGCAAATAAATTTAATGTTTGGTATATTTGAACAGATTTTTATATAAACTACAACGTTACTTTCTGAACTATCTAATAACTTAAGGCACTTCAGAATGGGTTAAAGATTAGTTGCTCATTACTACTGAGTAGTGAGTTTCATCCTCACTGTGTGCCCCATACAAAAATTCAGCCATAATTCAATAAGGGTTGGCATAACATAAAATCAACCAACCTAACTTGAAGTGGGGAAATGTTTTGTGAGGCTCATCAGGTTTCTCTTTACTACTGAGTAGTGAGTTTGATCCTCACTGGGTGCCCCATACAAAAATTCAGCATTAACCTAACTAGGGTTGGCATGTCATAAAATTTACTAATCACTAATTATCTATCTATATAATATTAAAAATAAAAATTTACTAATCACTAATTGCCTAATAATATAATACTAAAAATTTGATTCATGGTGCGTTGTCTGTCTGGCGCATAATGATTTAAGTTTCTTTCCACCTCTCTGTGATTGTCTGCACGTTGTGTCTCTCTGGCACATAATGATTTAAGTTTCTTTCCACCTCTCTGTGATTGTCTGCACGTTGTGTCTGTCTGGCACATAATGATTTAAGTTTCTTTCCACCTCTCTGTGATTGTTTGCACGTTGTGTCTGTCTGGCACATAATGATTTAAGTTTCTTTCCACCTCTCTGTGATTGTTTGCATGTTGTATCTGTCTGGCACATAATGATTTAAGTTTCTTTCCACCTCTCTGTGATTGTCTGCATGTTGTGTCTGTCTGGCACATAATGATTTAAGTTTCTTTCCACCTCTCTGTGATTGTCTGCACGTTGTGTCTGTCTGGCACATAATGATTTAAGTTTCTTTCCACCTCTCTGTGATTGTCTGCACGTTGTGTCTGTCTGGCAAATAATGATTTAAGTTTCTTTCCACCTCTCTGTGATTGTCTGCACGTTGTGTCTGTCTGGCACATAATGATTTAAGTTTGTTTCCACCTCTCTGTGATTGTTTGCACGTTGTGTCTCTCTGGCACATAATGATTTAAGTTTCTTTCCACCTCTCTGTGATTGTCTGCACGTTGTGTCTCTCTGGCACATAATGATTTAAGTTTCTTTCCACCTCTCTGTGATTGTCTGCACGTTGTGTCTGTCTGGCACATAATGATTTAAGTTTCTTTCCACCTCTCTGTGATTGTTTGCACGTTGTGTCTGTCTGGCACATAATGATTTAAGTTTCTTTCCACCTCTCTGTGATTGTCTGCACGTTGTGTCTGTCTGGCACATAATGATTTAAGTTTCTTTCCACCTCTCTGTGATTGTCTGCACGTTGTGTCAGTCTGGCACATAATGATTTAATTTTCTTTCCACCTCTCTGTGATTGTCTGCACGTTGTGTCTGTCTGGCACATAATGATTTAAGTTTCTTTCCACCTCTCTGTGATTGTCTGCACGTTGTGTCTGTCTGGCACATAATGATTTAAGTTTCTTTCCACCTCTCTGTGATTGTCTGCACGTTGTGTCTCTCTGGCACATAATGATTTAAGTTTCTTTCCACCTCTCTGTGATTGTCTGCATGTTGTGTCTCTCTGGCACATAATGATTTAAGTTTCTTTCCACCTCTCTGTGATTGTCTGCATGTTGTGTCTCTCTGGCACATAATGATTTAAGTTTCTTTCCACCTCTCTGTGATTGTCTGCACGTTGTGTCTGTCTGGCACATAATGATTTAAGTTTGTTTCCACCTCTCTGTGATTGTTTGCACGTTGTGTCTCTCTGGCACATAATGATTTAAGTTTCTTTCCACCTCTCTGTGATTGTCTGCACGTTGTGTCTCTCTGGCACATAATGATTTAAGTTTCTTTCCACCTCTCTGTGATTGTCTGCACGTTGTGTCTGTCTGGCACATAATGATTTAAGTTTCTTTCCACCTCTCTGTGATTGTTTGCACGTTGTGTCTGTCTGGCACATAATGATTTAAGTTTCTTTCCACCTCTCTGTGATTGTCTGCACGTTGTGTCTGTCTGGCACATAATGATTTAAGTTTCTTTCCACCTCTCTGTGATTGTCTGCACGTTGTGTCAGTCTGGCACATAATGATTTAATTTTCTTTCCACCTCTCTGTGATTGTCTGCACGTTGTGTCTGTCTGGCACATAATGATTTAAGTTTCTTTCCACCTCTCTGTGATTGTCTGCACGTTGTGTCTGTCTGGCACATAATGATTTAAGTTTCTTTCCACCTCTCTGTGATTGTCTGCACGTTGTGTCTCTCTGGCACATAATGATTTAAGTTTCTTTCCACCTCTCTGTGATTGTCTGCATGTTGTGTCTCTCTGGCACATAATGATTTAAGTTTCTTTCCACCTCTCTGTGATTGTCTGCATGTTGTGTCTGTCTGGCAAATAATGATTTAAGTTTCTTTCCACCTCTCTGTGATTGTTTGCACGTTGTGTCTGTCTGGCGCATAATGATTTAAGTTTCTTTCCACCTCTCTGTGATTGTCTGCACGTTGTGTCTGTCTGGCGCATAATGATTTAAGTTTCTTTCCACCTCTCTGTGATTGTCTGCATGTTGTGTCTGTCTGGCACATAATGATTTAAGTTTCTTTCCACCTCTCTGTGATTGTCTGCACGTTGTGTCTGTCTGGCGCATAATGATTTAAGTTGCTTTCCACCTCTCTGTGATTGTTTGCACGTTGTGTCTGTCTGGCGCATAATGATTTAAGTTTCTTTCCACCTCTCTGTGATTGTCTGCATGTTGTGTCTGTCTGGCGCATAATGATTTAAGTTTCTTTCCACCTCTCTGTGATTGTATGCACGTTGTGTCTGTCTGGCACATAATGATTTAAGTTTCTTTCCACCTCTCTGTGATTGTCTGCATGTTGTGTCTGTCTGGCACATAATGATTTAAGTTTCTTTCCACCTCTCTGTGATTGTCTGCATGTTGTGTCTGTCTGGCACATAATGATTTAAGTTTCTTTCCACCTCTCTGTGATTGTCTGCATGTTGTGTCTGTCTGGCGCATAATGATTTAAGTTAATCTGATTTAAGTGAATAAAATTTAAAAATACAAGTTGTTTATACAGTAAGTATTTTTAATTTTCTTCAGACAGACAATTTTTTTAAATTTAAATATTTATAAATTAAAGACAGGCGTATATTTTTCAGCATAAAATATATTTTTAAGTTAATCTGATTTAAAAAATATTTAAATGAATAAGATTTAAAAATATGTTTTGTTTATAGAGTATTTTTATTTCAATTTTCTTCAGACAGACAAAGTTTTTTAATGTTGAAATCAACTTCAATGTTTTATAACTTGAACCGTCAGTGACTCAATTGGTCACATGTAGCCTCGTACTATCAAAAGTTTAGATTTTATTATATTATTATTGCTTTTATCTTTTTTTAGATGGTTACACGTATGAAAGAGGAGCCATAGAGTCGTGGATTAAAACCGGTAATAGTCAAAGTCCAATGACCAATTCTCCTCTATTGAGCAAGCACCTGACACCGAATCGAACTGTCAAAATGTTGATACAACGTCATATCACAACTTAAAGGTGTGTAAAACAGTTTCTTTTAAAGTTGTCAATGTTATCCTAAGTATTTTAGATTTAAACATTTAAATATCGACCAAGAAGATATATTGTAAAAGGTCCAAGTTTAAATGTTGTGTTTTTTAATACAGGTTCATATCTAATTTTCCAACTCCCTTGACCATACTAGATTATTTGTGATACTAGATTATCTGTGATACTATAGACACCCATGTAATACTCTATTATCTGTGATACTATAGACACCCATGTAATACAAGATTATCTGTGATATTATAGACACCCATGGAATACCAGATTATCTGTGATACTATAGACACCCGTGTAATACTAAATTATCTGTGATACTATAGACACCCATGTAATACTAGATCATCTGTGATACTATAGACACCCATGTAATACTAGATCATCTGTGATACTATAGACACCCATGTAATACTAGATCATCTTTGATACTATAGACACCAATGTAATACCATATTATCTGTGATACTATAGACACCCATGGAATACCAGATTATCTATGATACTATAGACACCCATGTAATACTAGATTATATGTGATACTATAGACACCCATGTAATACCAGATTATCTGTGATACTATAGACACCCATGTAGAAAAGGAAGAAGTGGTTTTATCTTAGTGGCAAGTTTTTTCGGCTTTTTTTATGGACACTAAATAGTTCCTTTTGTTGTTTAATCTAAGTGGTATCCACTTTAACTGAAAGGGAATGTGAAGTAAATGGATTTTACGAGATCAAGTGGCAACAAAACCGGAAAAGGGGTATATCCGGGTTCTGATCCATAATAACAGCCATGCTTCGGATTGGGGAGAGTTCTGATCTGCCCTTGGTAGGAGACAAACATGTTTGTCAAGGGGTTCCAAAGCCCCCATTTTATATTGCCAGCCACCATGTTGAGATCAGTAGACAGGCAAGGAGGAGTTGGTGGGGTTGGGGGAAGAGCTGACATAGCACTTGTTTCAAGTATCATCTACCTGCCCACTTGTACGAGTAGGCAAAGCCCTGACTAAAACACTTTTTTTTTCTTTTTTTTTTTTGTATCACCCCAAGCAAGGCTGGAGGCCACTATCACGCAACGGGTTATAGAAGGGTTGGAGGAAGAGCAGATAGGAGTGGTAAAGGAGAGGATGTGGAGAAAGAGAAAGACAGTGGGTCGATCAAGGCAAGGGGGTTACAGAAGATTTGGAGCGAGAGCAGATAGGAATGAAAGGTGAAAGGATGTGGAGAAGGAAAGTGGATAGATCAAGGCAACTGGAGATGTCGATTGACACTACACTTAAACCGTTGGAGATTGTATTTGTCAGGTAAACAGTAATAGGGAAGGGAGTTCCACAGGCGAGATGTGCGAGACATGAAGCTATTGGAGTAGAAGAAACGTCTACATCTAACAGTTTCAACGGTGAAGGGGTGGGAACGGGATGCCAGCATCGTAGGACGTTTAAATTCATGAGGCCTAGGGACAAGCGAAAGCAGCACCTCGGAGCAATTACCGTGAAAGTATTTGTAAAAAAGACAGAGCGAGGCAACGTCGCATCTGTGAGAGAGCGACTGCAGACGAGATGACAAATCAGGGCCAATCACATTGCATATCCGTCTCTGGATCTTATCAAGAACCCTGAGGCAAACAGCAGGGGCCCCAGACCATATATGGCAGCAATACTCCATGCAAGGGCGAATGGTCGATTTATAGACTTGGAGGATCGATTCCAGGGAGAAAAATTTCCTGGCTCGGCACAGGGAACCAACTTTCCTTGCGGTGGCTGATGCAATTGACTCGATGTATTTGTTCCATCTCAGATCAGCAGACAGCGTGAGACCGAGCAGCCGCAGAGAGGAGCTCTCGAGAAGTTGGTCTTCAGACATTCTAATGGGATGCAGGGATGGATCCTTGTGGTGGTTAATAGAGAGCAGTTTTGTTTTAGAGGCATTAAAGTTAACCATCCATTTCCCGCCCTAGTATTGGCAAACAGTGATCACATTCTTATTTGTTGACATGTTCTTACCTTGTGAACATACTGCACGGCTTTCCCTACCTTGCGAGACATTTATAGCAAAATGCAGAAATGACATTGCATGTACACACAGGCACCTCAATCATTGCATCAGTTTACACTGTGTCAATGATTGACCATTGGCATCAACAAAAGGGTGGGACATGACAATCTAGGTGCCTCTGTGGTAGTATATAGCATAGTATGTTGATTTTGTAGGAAGCCAGTTTCCTGATACTTAGGGCTTAGTATTAAATATACAAGGTGCGATGGGTAAATTGTCACCATCTTATATTTTTAATTTCATGCAGGCACCTTGTTTATTTTTTATTTTGTTGACTGCACAGTATAGTAGGGTCAGTTGGGCACCATGAGCACCATGATGCAATTCACTCTGCCAGAAATTTGGAAACGGCATGCTGTACTGCTTGGTATTTGTGCCAGAACCTCCAATATGAACATTTCAGAGTGCTTGGGTGTCAACCTGAGGACAGTGCAGAGGATTCAGAAAGAGTTGGATGAGTCTAATGGTGATTACGAAGGTACAGCAATAAGAAAAGAACCCCCAAATTTGTTTCTGAGGGGCCTCAGACTTAACACAGCGGTCTGCATCAAGTGACTTGAGGAGGTAGTGTTGCTCTGGGTCAAGAGGGTGGCTGCTGGAGACCCTATGTCTAGCAATAGGACTCTGCATTATGCCACACAAGCAGAAAAACCCAATCATTGCTGTCAGATTATTTCTGCAACCACTTCACTCCTTACTTCTGGCCACCTAACACCCCAGACTGCACCCCACTTGATTATTATGTGTTGGGCACACCAAAGATGAACTGAAGGCAATGATTTTGGTAGATCACCAACTTAAACAAGGAGACCTTCAAGAAGAGCTACAAGAAATTCCGAAGTCGTCTGGAGGCAATTGTTGAAGCCAATGGCGATTTTATTGAATAAAGTTACTCTTTAGTATTTCAAGATATTTTTGTGTAATTTAGGTAAATAGATCTGTTAAAATGAGATGTCATTATTATTTACATTTTTGCATAATATAGATGACAATTTATCCATCGCACCCTGTATATGAGTTGGGCTCAAATATAGATCGGAATCTGACAGAATAAGATAAAAAAACAAATAGGAGACATTTATAAATCTGACATGTTTTACTTTCATAAAAACTTTGTCCGAGAATGTGATGTAGAAAAAGAATGTTTTTCAGTTATGCTTGGAATTTGTTAATTTCTTGAACTTCAAATGGATGCATCATCTCTCCTTGAATTTGGAATGCCACAAATTATACTAATGTTTTATTCTCCGATGAAGCTTTAATAAAAGTGAAACATGTTGGATTGCTAAATGTTCTCTATTTGTTCTTTATCTTATATATATATAATTTTTTTTTTAAGCATTTCACCCCAAGCAAAGTGGGGATGCTACTAAAAAGCAAGGGGTTACAGAGAGTGAAAGTAAGAGAAAAGAGGGAGGGATGTTTGAGGAAAGGATGAGGAGAAGGATGGGGATCAAAATCAAGGTATCAGAAGATGTCAACTGTAGTTATCAGAGAAGCAAATAAGAGGAAGGGAGTTCCACTGTTGGGAAGTGCATGAGAAGCTGTTGGAGTAGAAGAGGCTGTTACATTTAACTGATTTGACAGTAAATGGGTGGGACTGAGACGCCAAGCTAGTAGCACACTTAAATTCATGCAGTTGGGGCACCAGTGAAAATAGCTCATCAGCGCAGTACCATGAAAATATTTGTAGAAAAGACAGAGAGAAGCCACAGCACGTCTGTGAGAAAGTGACTTGAGTCATGATGCCAGGTCAGGGCCTATCACATTGCATATCGATCTTTGGATTTTGTTGAGAACATCGAGATCAACCATGGGGACACCAGACCATATATGGCAACAGTATTTAATGCAAGGACGAATGGTAGATTTGTAGATTTGAAAGACAGACTTGGATGAGAATATATACGTGCATATACCGAAGTTTCATTAAAGATGACTGACAAGATACTGCAATTAAGCTTTTGATTTAATTGTGTTTTCATTTCTGGACGTAAAGTGCATGAATATTGTCCAAATGTTCGTCATATGCAAGTGCTTTCAGCTATTCTTTTACCCATTATCAAGGATGATTTTCCTACACACAGAAAACCTACCAAACTCTGCAACATGTAGAAAATACAAATATAATACCCTCATTCACATGTAAAAAAAAAAAAAAAAAAAAAAGAGACTAAAACCAACTTTCTTAGCAGCTGACCTAGCAATAGATTCAATATAGTCTTTCCACTTCATGTCAGCTGAGAACATTACCCCGAGAAGGTGCAATGTGTTACTTTCCTACAGGTTAGCATCAGCCATGCTGATGGAAGGCAGATGGGGGAGAGGGGTCTTTCAGATTATTAAAGGAGAGAAGTTTAGTTTTGGAGTCATTAAAATGAACAAGCCATCTTTTGCCCCAGTTAACAATGGCATTGAGGTTGTTTTGGACATCAACTGCCATTTTGACCTTATTGTACTTACACTTACTATTGAGGCAGGAGTAAATGATTGTCATCAGCTACCAAGTTGGGAGCTGATGTCATTAATGAAAATTAAAACCAGAGTAGGACCAAGGATGGAGCCCTTGGGACACCCTCATTAGTACAAAAGCATCTAGACGAGTAGCCGTTCAGGATAACTTTCATTTCAGATTTGATAGGAAAGACTAGATCAGTTCAAAAATATGTCTGGAGACACCATAATAACATTTCAGTTTATGGAGAAGCCCTGTATGCTGAATGTGGTCAAAGGCTTTCAAGATGCCCAGTGCTTCAGCCCAAGCTTCACCATTTTTATCTAGAGCAATCATCATCAGTAAGTCAGTAGTTGACCTGGAGAAATGGAAGCCATATTGCTTGTCTGAAAACAAAGCTCTCGATCAGTTTACCACATAGAAAAGACTCCCATTAAATGTAACAACATTGAAAAATAACAATAAATTAATGTGCGACTAATTTGTGCAGATGTGTCTGTATGTGCATATATATATATATTATAAATTAATTGATTTAAAATATGGGTTTTTCGCTACACAGTGATTTCTGAAACATGGTTATCACTGTGTAGCGAAAAACCCATATTTTAAATCAATTAATTTATAATATTAATGCTCTGTAAATTTACATTGAGCACTATTGTGTAAAAATAAAAATATCTATAAGAACACCGGATTTTATATCTTACTGTTCTTTCTTTTTATTTATATATATATATATATATATATATATATATATATATATATATATATATATATATATAAATATAAAAGTGAACATTGAAGTCAACACTCAAAGGCGACAGGCTGATTCATGCTGGACACAATCCTCAGGCCACCTGACGATTGTGTCCAGCCTGAAACAGCCTGTCACCTCTGAGAGTTGACTTCAATGTTCACTTTTATATTTATATTTATATATGCTCTATCTTTGGTATTGATCACTTTATCCCATAAATATAACACACCTTAAAACTATATTTCTTCACATATATATATATATATATATATATATATGTATGTATAGTTCAAATGTTTGAGGCCACCCCCAGAATTAGCTTGGGATGAACTTGACATAAGAGTGAAAAAAATGAAAAACCGATCTTAGAATCATTGAAAAAAAGAATGGAATCAATTATCAAACTTAAACTTTGAGAAACCTTTGCAATCTATACCAAAAATTTGTACTGCAGTAATTAAGGAGGATATTTTGACGAGAGCAAAATTTAATTATAATATGCTTTTTATTTTTTTTGTCATAATAAAATTTCTAATAAAAAATCATGTCTCACTTTTTTTTAAAATTTTTCTTTTAACCATGTATAATACTTTTCTCTTATTTAAGGTAAAAACAACTACTTTTTGGGCCAATTTAAGAAGTTACCAAGGGTGACCTCAAACTTTTGAACTGTAATGTGTATGTGTGTGTGTGTATATATATATATATATATATATATATATATATATATATATATATATATAGGTACACATGCTGAGGCAAATATTAAGAGAATGAAAGAAAAAAGAAAAGAGAAATCTGAAATAGAATATAATCTCACAAGACCTAAAAAAAAGGTGAAAAGAAAAAAATCAGAAAAGTTATCAATTCTAAGTTACCAACTTATGTTAATACAGGTGAAGTTTTCTGGTGGGTACTTGAACAAATATTAAAGCAAGAGTGATTTGGTGGCACCAAGGTTGTAAGGGGGAGTGGGTAGAGTTAAATCTCTTAGGCCGAATGGGTGTTGGCGTAGGGAGTCATGCTGGGATTGCCATACAGTCCTACATAAAAACAATTCATACAGTGTTAAAAATAAAAATAAAAAGCAACCTCAATAAAAAGGTATAATAGAATACTATCTAGTGTAGCCAAAATTGCTCAAATATGCAGAACATTTGGTCAATTTTTTACACTTTATGTCCAGAAAAGAAAACACTTATGCAAACACAAGAAAAATTGAATAAAATGCTTGTCAGTCACCGTTAATAAGGTTGGTTTGTTTTGTTTTATGGCATATCAACCTCAATGGGTTATTTAATGGCGACAAAATTTTTATTGCTGGTAATATGTTTTTCTTCAAAAATCTATTTCTGGGAATATTTCTCCTTGAAGAAATCTATAGCTGGTCATATTTTTTTTCAAAGAATGTATAACTGTATTGCTCGTATTTTTTTAAAGTATTGCTGATAAGAATTTTTCCTTCAAAAATTATTGCTGGTAATAATTTTTTTTATTATTATTATTATTACAAAGTATTTCTGGTATTAAAACTTATTTTTACACAAGTTTGGGTGTTAACTATTTGTCCATATCTGGGACCCTAGCAGGTGCTACCACCTCGGATTAGGGTGGACGTGGGAACACCAGCAATTAAGAGGTGTTTCCACACTCCTCAAAACCTCCTGATCAGAGGCCTTGCTGTTGGACGTAGTTTATCGTCTTACCCAGGACGTGGATGTAGTTTATGGTCATAGGACGAGTATAAAGGAGGGACTGCTGCCCTAATACAATATATATATATATATATATATATGTTTGATTAAATAAATTACAAACATGATGTCTGCTTATTTTTAGCATAATCCATTCATATTCACAGATATTTTTCCATGTATTACAATCCGTGAATTTAACAGATTATGCTAAAAAAGAAACAGACATAATGTTTGTAATTTATTTAATCACACATGCCTAAAATTTGCTGCCTAAATACACAAATATATATATATATATACATATACATATACATATATATATATATATATATATATTAGCTTCAAAAATACCCTATCAAGTGGCGTTTAAGTTTGTTCCTGTGAAGGGCTCTTGATTAGACCTTCAGCTTGTTCTTTGCATATTCTCAGCATTGGAAGCTCTCCTGGCTGCCGTTTGATCTAGATTCTCAATTGCACAGGACTTTCTTTTCCCCACTGCAGCTTTGCCTCTTTTAATTGCAATCTGACCCTCTGTTGGCAGAGATTTCTTTTTGTGAGGCGTACTGTTGCCATATGTGATAGGTAACAATAAACTACATAAGAATTCGAAATTGATCACTGCATTTAAGTATTGTACTAATATTTATGCTTACCTTTTAAATGTTCAAAAATAATTCTTCTGCCGCCACTTAATTTAAAGACAACTTGATGTATGTAGGTCCTTACTTTCCATACAAACAGTTATTTTTATTTTATGGATGACTTTTGTTGGATTTTGTAGTTAATTTCAATTATTCCCAAATTTATTTGCAAGTTATAAAAACTGCTGATACACAAAAAAATTGTTGCAAAAATCACGTAGAAAATCACCAAAATCAATCACAGTAATGAAAACTTGGGAATCCAAAATTTCTGTAACATGAGCTATTGAAAGTTATTAAGAGTTGAGTCCCTTTAATTGAAAAAGTGTGACACACTGGTATTGGCATTTATTATATAGAAGAAAGTGAGATATTTAAAAGTCTGGGATTTATCATTTTTTTTTTATCCCTCGTGAACCCTTTGGCCCACAAGTGACAAAAAGACTACAATCTCTTGATTTGGGAAATTTTATCACATTTTCAGAGAAGAAAAATTTAATTATCATTCTCTTATCTATTTTCTGCTAGAAACTGCTTTTAAAAGTTAATCCTTAGCAATCAACCAAACTCGTGGCCAGAGGCCCATCTTTCTCTCCATCACTCGGTGGTCATAAAAATTTTCTTTCCGGGAGGTCTTTGGACCCCCAGAATAGCCCATCACTTAATCTCAGTTCTACTCAGAACCAAACGGTCTCTTTGTTTTACCTCTCCGGTGGATGAGAAATTTAATTACCTTCTATTTTTTTTTTCCAATAAAAAAAAAAAACAAATATCCTTTTTTTTTTTTTTTTTCCTTTTCCCTCGTCTGGTCATTGGTACATCATTAGTCTCTCAGAGTTTAGTGTTTTTCTGTCTTTAATTTTTTTTTCAATTAAAAACAAATATCCTTCTCTTTTATTTTCTTTCATCTGATCATTGGTATATCTTCAGAGTCTATCAGAAATCAGCGTTTTTCTGTTTTCTAGCTTTCTTTCAATTTACTAGAGCCTTTCCAATTGTCGCAGGCTGATTCAGTGGTGAACAAGAATTTGGCCAGTTGAGTTACTATATATGAGACATCCAGAAGAGGCATGGCACGTGTAACTAGAATCTACTCTGGTGACCGAAATAAAGGGTTCAGTTCAAAATTCCAATCACCTGAAGAAGGTTGGATTATACAACAGACAAGACGTTGTGAATATGGCAATAAAGAGAAGGGCAACAGTCTGAAAAATGTAAATAATTACAAATCATTTCTCAGAAATATAGACAGATATTGAAAAATAATGTTTGTTGTGTTTCTTTTTCTGCATGAAATCCTCAGGTAGGCTGTAGTTTTCCCAGTTCAATGAATAAATGGGTTTGTATCTTTGTTTCATTATCTGTTTCTCCTTTTCATCATTCCACCCCAAGCAAGGCAATAATGGCACTGGAAGTGAAAGAAAAAGAGAAAACTTTACTGAGGAGACAAGAAGAAAGGCCAATAAAGGAACAGGATTCAGAAGACAACAACTGATGTTTTTAATTTTTGAAGATTGCTGGTGGCAAGGAAAGGAGTTCCACCAGTTGGAAATGCAAGAAAAGAAACTGGTAGAAATAACTAAATGCAACCGCCACGGTTGCATTTAGTTATTTTAACAGTAAAATGGTGGGACATAGTTGCCATAGTATGCTTAAATTCATTCAATCAAGGCACTAAGGAAAAAAAGCTCATCAGAAGAGTTGCCGTGAAAATATTTGTAGAAAAGACAGAGGGAAGCCATGTCACATCAGTGAGAACGTGACAGATGTCGTGATGCCAGGACAGTAAATGTACATTCATCCAGCAGCTGTACTCACTGAAAGAAAAACATTGTTCGCCCCCAGGATAAGGCAAAACTGCATACAGAAAGAATAATACAAGGAAAAAGTTTTGAGAGTAGAACAATTTAATGAGACTGTTCTGCCCCCAATGTCCATATTGCATCACTTGATTATTAGCTTTTTTCGATCGCTGCAAAAAGCTTTGATGTGGGATAACTTTCTGTAGTGAAAACCAGATTCAAGACCTGCAAAATTTGCTCAAAACTTATCAAAGAGCAGCCTGATAAGTAGCAACAAGTTGTTGCAAGTAATGGTGAATAAAGTGTAATTGTACTTCATCAAGATTATTCTTAAAAAAATAAACAAAAACCACAATTATTCATGACTCAATCTAATATCTTTTTTTGTCTGTTTTTTCCAGATTCTAGAGTGCTGTCTCAAGAGAAACAGGACAGCCGGTGTAACGAGGAAACACATTGTTAAGATTTGGATTAGATTTATCTGAAAACTTCTGTTATACATGATTTTAAAAGCATTATCAAAGTACAAGAAAAAAAAACATTTTGAAGAAAGAAATAATTTTTTTATATCATTAAAAAAAAGCATCTCTGCTGTTTCCATAATAATAATAATAGCAACATATAGAATTAAATGTTCAACTTAAAATCCCAATTCAGAGTTTTACAGATCTGGCATCTAGCTATCAGGCGATTTGATAGTAAATTGATTGTTAGGAATGTAAGTTGGATATTTAATTTTATTTGTTGCTATTTATTCCCTATCTCTTAATATTGAGCACTTTAATTACAAAATACATTGGTCAGCTGTTTTTGTTTTGGAAGTACAAGACACAATCTTGTTTTATATAAATATAAATATATATATATATATAGATATACACACACACGTGAGAAGCAGAAAGAGAGATAATATGTAGTTTATTTTTATTTTTGGAAAAAAACTTTTATAGTGAAATGAAAGAAAATAATGTTTAGAACTGGTGTTTCAGTGCCGCATCGATTCTTTGATCAGACAACAAAATGTTGCATTCCTAAATGAAGATTCATCAAAAACATATCTGCCCATTTTGTATCCACTTACCATATCATTTACTAAGGTTGATTTAGTTTGTCTCAAAGTCACTCTAATAGGAGACCCAGTGAGGATCAAACTCATGTATCTCTTAGTGTGAACACAGTACATATTGGGGTCACCACATATCAACTCTGCATAGATCAAAGGTTCCTGATAGACAATAAATACAATTCACACCTCTGCAGTTTGTGAGCCTGAATGATATACAAAACATCCAGATTATCCTCAGCACCAAAATGGCACTAATTTCAAAAGTAATTAAGAAAAAGTAACACCAGCCAATGTTTTCAAAGGGTTTTATTAATAAGATCTTAATACATTGTGTTACCTAGATGTTTTAATATCAGGTTTTCCAGCTCTTTAAAATTTGATTTAAATATATTTTTTAACTTCAAGCCAAGAATGTTAGACCAAGAAGGAGCAATGAGTCCCTGTCAATGCGGTTAGCATCAGCCATGCCGATGGGTGGCAGGAACGGGTCTTTCAGGAGATCAGACCAAAAATGGAATATTGCTACCGTATGTCAACCAGAGCTAAAAAAAGTAGTTAAGAACTACTGCTTCAGTGCCATACTCTTTGATCAGGCAATATAGGTTGTTGCATTCCTAAATGAAAATCCATCTGCCCACTCTGTACCATCCCATACAAGCAGGAGAACCTAGTCATGGCTGTCAGACAATTTCTGCAACCACATCACTTCTTACATCTGGCCAACTAACTCCCCAGACTACAACCCTCTTGTAACGCCAAAGATGAACTGAGGACAAGGATTATGGCAGCATTCACCAATTTAAACAAGGAGACAATCAGAATGACCATTGGGTTTTCCAAGCTGCTGTACCTTCGTAATCACCATTAGACTCATCCAACTCTTTCTGAATCCTCTGCACTGTCCTCAGACACCCAAACACTCTGAAATGTTTTTATTGGAGCTTCCGGTGCAAATGCCGAGCAGTACAGCATGCCGTTTCCAAATTTCTGTCAAAGTGAATTGCGTCATGGTACTCTTTTTCTCATACATGGTGCCCAACTGACCCTACTGTACTGTGCAGTTGACAAAAGCAAAACAGGGAACATGTACAAAATTGAAAAGATAAAATGGCGACAAGTTTCCCATCGCACCCTGTATTGCTAAAAAAAATAGGCATTTGGTGTCTAATGATCTCTTCCTAATGTAAAGTTTTTACTTTTGCAAATGTGGTTGTTGTTAAATGCAGATAAATTGGCTAAAATTCATTTGAAGTTCCAAATTTTCCACTCACATGACATCAAAGGTTTGAGACTACGCATCATACAGTTTGGCCAATTTATCCCTGCACAACAACCACATTTGTAAAAGGATATTTGTACATCAGAAAAAAAAAATCATTACAAATAATAGACACAAAATGTCTATTGTTTTTAACAATATATATTATTATTATTATCTGGCCAGTTAATTCTAGTCCCATAACATTGAATTGACATTCCATTTCTTGCTTCATGAACATTCACTGCAAAGTTCTGAGCACAAGAAATATAGTGTGAAGAGACAAAGTTTGGTGATATTGTGAGGTACTATTAGGGTGCTATGGGCTAGTGGTAATGATGGTTCAACCCCAAAACTCTGTCTAATACTAGTCATTTGATGATGAATTTGTTCATAGGCAAGCTGTTGTTGTAGTAGTAGCCATATGTATAAGAATTCATATATATATATATATATATATATATATATATATATATATATATATATATATTATAATTTTATCATATAGACAAAAACAGTTTACTCACTACAAAGATGCAACTTCGTTTCGGTGCATTTCAATTGCACCTCGACTGGTGAGAACCAAAATTGGTTATGAACAGTTCTGCTTGTAAGCAAGCTGTATGTGAAACGTCACTTCTGTTTTTCCATTTGTTTGAGAAAAGAAATATACATAAAGCAAAAATGCGACAGAGTGAAACACTAATGCTTGTTGATAACAGTTTGATGAAGGATGGGTGAGATGTTGAATGCTGGCTAGTCTGGAAAGATTCCTTGTCGATAACAACGGTCAAAAGTTTAGGCACAGCATCTCACAAGCGTTTTAAGAGTGAGGGGTGGAGGAGGAAAGGTGGGAATAGGAGATAGTAATACGATGGAAGAGGTAGGAGGGATAAATTCTAGCAATAGTTATAGTAGTGATTGGGAATGGGTTTTTTGGTTTACTATTAAAAAAACAAGCTAAAGCTGAATTGCATATATTGGAGTTATCAGTAATAATTATATATACAGAATTACTTCTAAATTTATTAATTTACAATGAAATTGTTTTGTGAATTAATAAATTTAGAAGTGCTATCAACAAGCACTATTGTTTCACTCTGTCACCTTTTAGCTTTATGTATATTTTTTCTCAAACAAATTGAATGATGGAAGTGACGATCACATATGGCTTGCTTACAAGCAGAACTGTTCATAACCATTTTTGGTTCTCACCAGCTGAGGTGCAATTGAAATGCACTGAAACAAAGTTGCATCTTTGTAGTGAGTAAACTGTTTTTGTCTATATGAAAAAATTATGAGAAATAATTATCACCCTACTATCGGTATGGAGACCTCTTTTGGATTAATGCTGTGAACATTAGAATTTATATATTTCTTTCGTTTTCATTGCATCGTGTATATATATATATATATAGAAATTGTTAGGAGACTCAATGATTTACTTAATTATAATAAACAAATCCTCCTAACAATTTCTATCATGTGTATATCATTGCTTGATCCGGCTTCTAATGCTTCAGTTTGAGCAGCTTGGTGATAGTAGTCGTGGCTCCCAGGGGCACAGTCCTATGGTTACAGAGAATTTCAGTTGAGTTCCACCACGGAATATGTGAGCCAGCAGCGCTATATTGAGTCTGATTTGCTACCTCTTCGTCACTGAGGCCCGTTGGAACAGTTGGTATGATGTTTGCTTGACAACCTAACTGTCAGGGTTTCAATTCTCTGTAGTGGATGCGCACTGCTGATGAGTCCCAAATATAGGCCGAAACGGCTGCTCAGTGCTTTCTGCATTCTGTTGAGGTTTCTTTCAGACTCATTGAATTACTTATATATATATATATATATATATATATATATATATATATATATATATATATATATATATATATATACTTTCTTTGATACAAGGAATAGGGGGGGGTATTGTGTTTCACTGGTTTTTATAATTGGGAGGTTTAAAAATCACTTTTCTCAGTCTTTACATTTACCCGAGTTCAACCATTAATCATAAGTGCCATGAATACCTGAATAAAATAAGTAGATGGCATTATTAAAGGGTCATGGTAATATTAGCCGTTTCCTCATAAGGAAACACTGATGATCATTATTATTATATATGATATTTTAATTTTTTTAAATAAAAAATAAAAGAAAGTTCTGTAAATGTTGTTTTGTTTTTTTTTTTAAGTAAAAAAAAAAAAAATTTTGTAATCAGATGTATCAGAGTGACTGCCTCATCCAAAATTTTAGAAGTATATAATTAATGCTTTGTGATGGGAGTAAAAAAAAAAAAAGAAGTCATTTTTACTAAATAAATGAAAGCAAGTATAGGGATACAAAAAATTTTGAGAAAACTATAATCGAAAAAGAAACCAAATAGAATGGCTAATTAGAATGTATAAAAAAAAACACTTTATTAATTCTTTGAGATTGGAATTCATCTGAGCTGAAACCTATATTCATAATTTAAAAGGTTGTATATATAACAGAATTTTTGAATGACTGAGTGAGCAAAACATATCTGAATATTTTCCTATTCACCCAAAACACGTATATTTCTCATCTTTTAACCCTACTTCAGAAAATAAATATATTTATGGGTCTACCTAACAACCCGATGTGTGTTGTGGTGTAATGGATGTCAGCCTGATCTGTCATCTCGTCTGCAGTCGCTCTCTCACAGACGCGACGTTGCCTCGCTCTGTCTTTTTTACAAATACTTTCACGGTAATTGCTCCAAGGAGCTGCTTTCGCTGGTTCCTAGGCCTCATGAATTTAAACGTCCTACGAGGCTGGCATCCCGTCCCCACCCCTTCACCGTTGAAACTGTTAGATGTAGACGTCTCTTCTACTCTTAGCTTCATGCCTCGCACATCTCGCCTGTGGAACTCCCTTCCTTATTCCTGTTTCCCTGACAATACAATCTCCAACTGTTTAAGTGTAATGTCAGTCGACATCTCCAGTTGCCTTGATCTATCCACTTCCCTTCTCCACATCCTTTCATTCCTATCTGCTCTCACTCCAAATCTTCTGTAACCCCCTTGCCTTGATCGATCCACTATCTTTCTCCACATCCTCTCCTTTACCACTCCTATCTGCTCTTCCTCCAAACCTTCTGTAACTCCTTGCATGCTAGTGGCCTCCAGCCTTGCTTGGGGTGATAAGCTTAAAAAAAAAAAAGACCTCTGGGAGTCAAGTTCATTATATTTACTTACACGCAAATACCCTTCATAAAGGTATAAAATATCTCTTCTTCTCCCAGTTATGGGTTGAATAGCAGGACAGACCGGGTTCTTTAGCTTTGGTTGGCAACCAGTCTACTGTAGGAAGAAATGGCAACCTACTGCGGGAAAAATCTTCTCCCATGTCAGTCATGTATCGAAAGATATATGATTGCCCAACTGTGTGTGTATCACATGTGGCACTTAACTAACAACCCCCAGCTAGCCAAATCTAGGTTGTGACAAGGGAACCTACTTTGTCTGAATAAAAGGCCTCCATGATAATTCCAGTGTCCAAAGACAGGTCTACACCTGCAGGCACTAGGAGAGGTTGCTCCATTTTGTTCTCCGGCTTTTAGAGATATGGAGCTGCATTTTGTGAGATTTAGAAGAACAGAGTTGAGTTAAAAAGGAAAAAAAAGAATGAGGATAAAAGAATTTGCTACTATTGTTAGACTGACCGTTCATAGTAAGAGGCTTGAAAGGAAAGAGACTAGCATTCACTCCATCTACAAGCACAACAAAGAAAGAAAACAGAATTGTGCTGTAATTGCTAATAATAGTTGTGTGGGGAAAATTGTGAAAACGGCTTACCTCGGAAACACCCACGAATTTGTGCGTCGTGCAAAATCCAGTTGCTCAGCAGTAAAAAGAACCAAAATGGCGGCGCCCATGTTTTATGCCAGGCAGTCTCGGACAGTTAACGCGAAATCTCGTTTCATTATTTGCATGCAAATTATGGTCGGTCCTCGGCTGTATAAAGCAAGCCGTTTTTTTTTAGAAGAGCACGCGTTTTTGCTGGTGAGAAGTGATGGTTGGACGTGTGACCCCATTTTGTCATTTCTACGTTGTCTGTTGGACTATCGTTTTAACTGTGATTTGGCTACAAGTGTTGCGGTCGAGAGACAGAAGAAATCTATTGCAGACGTTTATTGCTACTTTAAGTTGACAGTTTTTTTTTTTGTTGTTTTTTTTTTTTACTACTACAAGTTGTTTATCTGAATGGCCTTGTGATTTGAATCCATTTCCATCTTAAAGGCTTACCACAGGTCTATCGGATATCCAGTTTGACAGATAAACACAACACCAGTTTCAACACAGCAAAGAACAGATTGTGGTGTAGCTAATTACAACAGAGCAGGAACTGGTTATGGCTAGTATGGTAACATTCACAACTTGTCATTCCTCTAAAAACCAGTGAGAGTGGGCTCGGGTAAAAATAATCTGACAGCAAATGTGCAATCAGTTTTAAAGCCTCTCCTGTCACCAGTTTTTACACAAACTAAAGAGAAAATCTCACAGTCAATTTGTTCTTCTATCAAAAGAGAAAGTTAATTTAGGTTTAGATTTTACAAGTAGATAGCAGTAACTGTGTGGCTAGACATGATAGTGAGACAAACTGAATTGTTAACCCAGCAAGAAATTGGGTTATTGACCCATTTCTATTGGATTTAACTGCCAATATTAGGAACTCTACTTCCAGACTTAAATCAGTTGCTCACAACAGGTTAGAAACATCCATTAACATATTTAATAATATTAGCCTTTTCTTTATAAGGAAATATTCAGCATTCATTGACCAAACAACCAGTACTTTTTTTCGTTGAAATTTATCAAATGTTCCTCTTAAAACAATTTTTCAGGAAAATCAGTTTCTCAAGTTTAGTTAATGCTCTTTCCAGTACTGATGGGGTTTTCCTTCCTTATTTTTTATTTGAAGTATACAAGATACTTATATTTGAATTAATTTGAATTCTATCATTCCTCAAGATGATAAGATGTAGCTAATAAAATCTTGTCTACTGTACTGACTACAACCGGCTGAGACAGTCAAAAGTACTTGAACAACAATGGAACCAAACATGGACAATTCATCCACAATTTGGATTTGAATGTGCAGCATCTTATTCAAAATTCAAAATTGGGAAAAATAAATTAGAAATTAAACAAACAGACTTTGTCAGTTGAATTTAATGAAACCTGTTTAGATATTATATATTAGAATAAACATCGTATTTAGTTTCTACACGTTTCAGTGAATATCTATCTTTAAAACAATGAATATAATGTCTACCTGCCTAGAGATTGAAAGTCTTAATACATAATGTTTTGGTTTCATAGTAATTTGAAATGCTGGGCAAAACTCCCTCAGGCACAGCCTATGATAATATTAACCTTTTCCTTATATGGAAACATTTAGCACTCATTGATTGAGCCACCAGTGCTACCATTGGTTGAAATTTATGAAATCTTTCTCTTAAAACAATTTTTCAGGAAAATAGCTTTCTCAAGTTCAGTAGCTGTTATCACTCTTTCCCCCCGTATTTGAGGTGGGGGATTCCTTCTTAACCTTTTATTTGTGGTAGTTAATGGGCAATGTCAACATCTTGACTATGTCACTATTTTGAATAATGTCTACCTGCCTAGAGATTGAAAGTCTTAATAAATAATGATGTTTTGGTTTCATAGCGATTTGCTGTGTTGGCAAAACTCCCTCAGGCACAGCCTATGATAATATTAACCTTTTCCTTATATGGAAACATTTAGCACTCATTGATTGGGCCACCAGTGCTACCATTGGTTGAAATTTATCAAATCTTTCTCTTAAAACAATTTTTCAGGAAAATAGCTTTCTCAAGTTCAGTAACTGTTATCACTCTTTCCCCCCGTATTTGAGGTGGGGGATTCCTTCTTAACCTTTTATTTGTGGTAGTTAATGGGCAATGTCAACATCTTGACTATGGCACTATTTTGAATAATGTCTACCTGCCTAGAGATTGAAAGTCTTAATAAATAATGATGTTTTGGTTTCATAGCGATTTGCTGTGTTGGCAAAACTCCCTCAGGCACAGCCTATGATAATATTAACCTTTTCCTTATATGGAAACATTTAGCACTCATTGATTGAGCCACCAGTGCTACCATTGGTTGAAATTTATGAAATCTTTCTCTTAAAACAATTTTTCAGGAAAATAGCTTTCTCAAGTTCAGTAGCTGTTATCACTCTTTCCCCCCGTATTTGAGGTGGGGGATTCCTTCTTAACCTTTTATTTGTGGTAGTTAATGGGCAATGTCAACATCTTGACTATGGCACTATTTTGAATAATGTCTACCTGCCTAGAGATTGAAAGTCTTAATAAATAATGATGTTTTGGTTTCATAGCGATTTGCTGTGTTGGCAAAACTCCCTCAGGCACAGCCTATGATAATATTAACCTTTTCCTTATATGGAAACATTTAGCACTCATTGATTGAGCCACCAGTGCTACCATTGGTTGAAATTTATGAAATCTTTCTTTTAAAACAATTTTTCAGGAAAATAGCTTTCTCAAGTTCAGTAGCTGTTATCACTCTTTCCCCCCGTATTTGAGGTGGGGGATTCCTTCTTAACCTTTTATTTGTGGTAGTTAATGGGCAATGTCAACATCTTGACTATGGCACTATTTTGAATAATGTCTACCTGCCTAGAGATTGAAAGTCTTAATAAATAATGATGTTTTGGTTTCATAGCGATTTGCTGTGTTGGCAAAACTCCCTCAGGCACAGCCTATGATAATATTAACCTTTTCCTTATATGGAAACATTTAGCACTCATTGATTGGGCCACCAGTGCTACCATTGGTTGAAATTTATGAAATCTTTCTCTTAAAACAATTTTTCAGGAAAATAGCTTTCTCAAGTTCAGTAGCTGTTATCACTCTTTCCCCCCGTATTTGAGGTGGGGGATTCCTTCTTAACCTTTTATTTGTGGTAGTTAATGGGCAATGTCAACATCTTGACTATGGCACTATTTTGAATAATGTCTACCTGCCTAGAGATTGAAAGTCTTAATAAATAATGATGTTTTGGTTTCATAGCGATTTGCTGTGTTGGCAAAACTCCCTCAGGCACAGCCTATGATAATATTAACCTTTTCCTTATATGGAAACATTTAGCACTCATTGATTGAGCCACCAGTGCTACCATTGGTTGAAATTTATGAAATCTTTCTCTTAAAACAATTTTTCAGGAAAATAGCTTTCTCAAGTTCAGTAGCTGTTATCACTCTTTCCCCCCGTATTTGAGGTGGGGGATTCCTTCTTAACCTTTTATTTGTGGTAGTTAATGGGCAATGTCAACATCTTGACTATGGCACTATTTTGAATAATGTCTACCTGCCTAGAGATTGAAAGTCTTAATAAATAATGATGTTTTGGTTTCATAGCGATTTGCTGTGTTGGCAAAACTCCCTCAGGCACAGCCTATGATAATATTAACCTTTTCCTTATATGGAAACATTTAGCACTCATTGATTGGGCCACCAGTGCTACCATTGGTTGAAATTTATGAAATCTTTCTCTTAAAACAATTTTTCAGGAAAATAGCTTTCTCAAGTACAGTAGCTGTTATCACTCTTTCCCCCCGTATTTGAGGTGGGGGATTCCTTCTTAACCTTTTATTTGTGGTAGTTAATGGGCAATGTCAACATCTTGACTATGGCACTATTTTGAATAATGTCTACCTGCCTAGAGATTGAAAGTCTTAATAAATAATGATGTTTTGGTTTCATAGCGATTTGCTGTGTTGGCAAAACTCCCTCAGGCACAGCCTATGATAATATTAACCTTTTCCTTATATGGAAACATTTAGCACTCATTGATTGGGCCACCAGTGCTACCATTGGTTGAAATTTATGAAATCTTTCTCTTAAAACAATTTTTCAGGAAAATAGCTTTCTCAAGTTCAGTAGCTGTTATCACTCTTTCCCCCCGTATTTGAGGTGGGGGATTCCTTCTTAACCTTTTATTTGTGGTAGTTAATGGGCAATGTCAACATCTTGACTATGGCACTATTTTGAATAATGTCTACCTGCCTAGAGATTGAAAGTCTTAATAAATAATGATGTTTTGGTTTCATAGCGATTTGCTGTGTTGGCAAAACTCCCTCAGGCACAGCCTATGATAATATTAACCTTTTCCTTATATGGAAACATTTAGCACTCATTGATTGGGCCACCAGTGCTACCATTGGTTGAAATTTATGAAATCTTTCTCTTAAAACAATTTTTCAGGAAAATAGCTTTCTCAAGTTCAGTAGCTGTTATCACTCTTTCCCCCCGTATTTGAGGTGGGGGATTCCTTCTTAACCTTTTATTTGTGGTAGTTAATGGGCAATGTCAACATCTTGACTATGGCACTATTTTGAATAATGTCTACCTGCCTAGAGATTGAAACTCTTAATAAATAATGATGTTTTGGTTTCATAGCGATTTGCTGTGTTGGCAAAACTCCCTCAGGCACAGCCTATGATAATATTAACCTTTTCCTTATATGGAAACATTTAGCACTCATTGATTGGGCCACCAGTGCTACCATTGGTTGAAATTTATGAAATCTTTCTCTTAAAACAATTTTTCAGGAAAATAGCTTTCTCAAGTTCAGTAGCTGTTATCACTCTTTCCCCCCGTATTTGAGGTGGGGGATTCCTTCTTAACCTTTTATTTGTGGTAGTTAATGGGCAATGTCAACATCTTGACTATGGCACTATTTTGAATAATGTCTACCTGCCTAGAGATTGAAAGTCTTAATAAATAATGATGTTTTGGTTTCATAGCGATTTGCTGTGTTGGCAAAACTCCCTCAGGCACAGCCTATGATAATATTAACCTTTTCCTTATATGGAAACATTTAGCACTCATTGATTGGGCCACCAGTGCTACCATTGGTTGAAATTTATGAAATCTTTCTCTTAAAACAATTTTTCAGGAAAATAGCTTTCTCAAGTTCAGTAGCTGTTATCACTCTTTCCCCCCGTATTTGAGGTGGGGGATTCCTTCTTAACCTTTTATTTGTGGTAGTTAATGGGCAATGTCAACATCTTGACTATGGCACTATTTTGAATAATGTCTACCTGCCTAGAGATTGAAAGTCTTAATAAATAATGATGTTTTGGTTTCATAGCGATTTGCTGTGTTGGCAAAACTCCCTCAGGCACAGCCTATGATAATATTAACCTTTTCCTTATATGGAAACATTTAGCACTCATTGATTGGGCCACCAGTGCTACCATTGGTTGAAATTTATGAAATCTTTCTCTTAAAACAATTTTTCAGGAAAATAGCTTTCTCAAGTTCAGTAGCTGTTATCACTCTTTCCCCCCGTATTTGAGGTGGGGGATTCCTTCTTAACCTTTTATTTGTGGTAGTTAATGGGCAATGTCAACATCTTGACTATGGCACTATTTTGAATAATGTCTACCTGCCTAGAGATTGGAAGTCTTAATAAATAATGATGTTTTGGTTTCATAGCGATTTGCTGTGTTGGCAAAACTCCCTCAGGCACAGCCTATGATAATATTAACCTTTTCCTTATATGGAAACATTTAGCACTCATTGATTGGGCCACCAGTGCTACCATTGGTTGAAATTTATGAAATCTTTCTCTTAAAACAATTTTTCAGGAAAATAGCTTTCTCAAGTTCAGTAGCTGTTATCACTCTTTCCCCCCGTATTTGAGGTGGGGGATTCCTTCTTAACCTTTTATTTGTGGTAGTTAATGGGCAATGTCAACATCTTGACTATGGCACTATTTTGAATAATGTCTACCTGCCTAGAGATTGAAAGTCTTAATAAATAATGATGTTTTGGTTTCATAGCGATTTGCTGTGTTGGCAAAACTCCCTCAGGCACAGCCTATGATAATATTAACCTTTTCCTTATATGGAAACATTTAGCACTCATTGATTGAGCCACCAGTGCTACCATTGGTTGAAATTTATGAAATCTTTCTCTTAAAACAATTTTTCAGGAAAATAGCTTTCTCAAGTTCAGTAGCTGTTATCACTCTTTCCCCCCGTATTTGAGGTGGGGGATTCCTTCTTAACCTTTTATTTGTGGTACTTAATGGGCAATGTCAACATCTTGACTATGGCACTATTTTGAATAATGTCTACCTGCCTAGAGATTGAAAGTCTTAATAAATAATGATGTTTTGGTTTCATAGCGATTTGCTGTGTTGGCAAAACTCCCTCAGGCACAGCCTATGATAATATTAACCTTTTCCTTATATGGAAACATTTAGCACTCATTGATTGAGCCACCAGTGCTACCATTGGTTGAAATTTATGAAATCTTTCTCTTAAAACAATTTTTCAGGAAAATAGCTTTCTCAAGTTCAGTAGCTGTTATCACTCTTTCCCCCCGTATTTGAGGTGGGGGATTCCTTCTTAACCTTTTATTTGTGGTAGTTAATGGGCAATGTCAACATCTTGACTATGGCACTATTTTGAATAATGTCTACCTGCCTAGAGATTGAAAGTCTTAATAAATAATGATGTTTTGGTTTCATAGCGATTTGCTGTGTTGGCAAAACTCCCTCAGGCACAGCCTATGATAATATTAACCTTTTCCTTATATGGAAACATTTAGCACTCATTGATTGAGCCACCAGTGCTACCATTGGTTGAAATTTATGAAATCTTTCTCTTAAAACAATTTTTCAGGAAAATAGCTTTCTCAAGTTCAGTAGCTGTTATCACTCTTTCCCCCCGTATTTGAGGTGGGGGATTCCTTCTTAACCTTTTATTTGTGGTACTTAATGGGCAATGTCAACATCTTGACTATGTCACTATTTTGAATAATGTCTACCTGCCTAGAGATTGAAAGTCTTAATAAATAATGATGTTTTGGTTTCATAGCGATTTGCTGTGTTGGCAAAACTCCCTCAGGCACAGCCTATGATAATATTAACCTTTTCCTTATATGGAAACATTTAGCACTCATTGATTGGGCCACCAGTGCTACCATTGGTTGAAATTTATGAAATCTTTCTCTTAAAACAATTTTTCAGGAAAATAGCTTTCTCAAGTTCAGTAGCTGTTATCACTCTTTCCCCCCGTATTTGAGGTGGGGGATTCCTTCTTAACCTTTTATTTGTGGTACTTAATGGGCAATGTCAACATCTTGACTATGGCACTATTTTGAATAATGTCTACCTGCCTAGAGATTGAAAGTCTTAATAAATAATGATGTTTTGGTTTCATAGCGATTTGCTGTGTTGGCAAAACTCCCTCAGGCACAGCCTATGATAATATTAACCTTTTCCTTATATGGAAACATTTAGCACTCATTGATTGGGCCACCAGTGCTACCATTGGTTGAAATTTATGAAATCTTTCTCTTAAAACAATTTTTCAGGAAAATAGCTTTCTCAAGTTCAGTAGCTGTTATCACTCTTTCCCCCCGTATTTGAGGTGGGGGATTCCTTCTTAACCTTTTATTTGTGGTAGTTAATGGGCAATGTCAACATCTTGACTATGGCACTATTTTGAATAATGTCTACCTGCCTAGAGATTGAAAGTCTTAATAAATAATGATGTTTTGGTTTCATAGCGATTTGCTGTGTTGGCAAAACTCCCTCAGGCACAGCCTATGATAATATTAACCTTTTCCTTATATGGAAACATTTAGCACTCATTGATTGAGCCACCAGTGCTACCATTGGTTGAAATTTATGAAATCTTTCTCTTAAAACAATTTTTCAGGAAAATAGCTTTCTCAAGTTCAGTAGCTGTTATCACTCTTTCCCCCCGTATTTGAGGTGGGGGATTCCTTCTTAACCTTTTATTTGTGGTACTTAATGGGCAATGTCAACATCTTGTCTATTTCACTATTTTGAATAATGTCTACCTGCCTAGAGATTGAAAGTCTTAATAAATAATGATGTTTTGGTTTCATAGCGATTTGCTGTGTTGGCAAAACTCCCTCAGGCACAGCCTATGATAATATTAACCTTTTCCTTATATGGAAACATTTAGCACTCATTGATTGGGCCACCAGTGCTACCATTGGTTGAAATTTATGAAATCTTTCTCTTAAAACAATTTTTCAGGAAAATAGCTTTCTCAAGTTCAGTAGCTGTTATCACTCTTTCCCCCCGTATTTGAGGTGGGGGATTCCTTCTTAACCTTTTATTTGTGGTAGTTAATGGGCAATGTCAACATCTTGACTATGGCACTATTTTGAATAATGTCTACCTGCCTAGAGATTGAAAGTCTTAATAAATAATGATGTTTTGGTTTCATAGCGATTTGCTGTGTTGGCAAAACTCCCTCAGGCACAGCCTATGATAATATTAACCTTTTCCTTATATGGAAACATTTAGCACTCATTGATTGGGCCACCAGTGCTACCATTGGTTGAAATTTATGAAATCTTTCTCTTAAAACAATTTTTCAGGAAAATAGCTTTCTCAAGTTCAGTAGCTGTTATCACTCTTTCCCCCCGTATTTGAGGTGGGGGATTCCTTCTTAACCTTTTATTTGTGGTAGTTAATGGGCAATGTCAACATCTTGACTATGGCACTATTTTGAATAATGTCTACCTGCCTAGAGATTGAAAGTCTTAATAAATAATGATGTTTTGGTTTCATAGCGATTTGCTGTGTTGGCAAAACTCCCTCAGGCACAGCCTATGATAATATTAACCTTTTCCTTATATGGAAACATTTAGCACTCATTGATTGGGCCACCAGTGCTACCATTGGTTGAAATTTATGAAATCTTTCTCTTAAAACAATTTTTCAGGAAAATAGCTTTCTCAAGTTCAGTAGCTGTTATCACTCTTTCCCCCCGTATTTGAGGTGGGGGATTCCTTCTTAACCTTTTATTTGTGGTAGTTAATGGGCAATGTCAACATCTTGACTATGTCACTATTTTGAATAATGTCTACCTGCCTAGAGATTGAAAGTCTTAATAAATAATGATGTTTTGGTTTCATAGCGATTTGCTGTGTTGGCAAAACTCCCTCAGGCACAGCCTATGATAATATTAACCTTTTCCTTATATGGAAACATTTAGCACTCATTGATTGGGCCACCAGTGCTACCATTGGTTGAAATTTATGAAATCTTTCTCTTAAAACAATTTTTCAGGAAAATAGCTTTCTCAAGTTCAGTAGCTGTTATCACTCTTTCCCCCCGTATTTGAGGTGGGGGATTCCTTCTTAACCTTTTATTTGTGGTAGTTAATGGGCAATGTCAACATCTTGACTATGGCACTATTTTGAATAATGTCTACCTGCCTAGAGATTGAAAGTCTTAATAAATAATGATGTTTTGGTTTCATAGCGATTTGCTGTGTTGGCAAAACTCCCTCAGGCACAGCCTATGATAATATTAACCTTTTCCTTATATGGAAACATTTAGCACTCATTGATTGGGCCACCAGTGCTACCATTGGTTGAAATTTATGAAATCTTTCTCTTAAAACAATTTTTCAGGAAAATAGCTTTCTCAAGTTCAGTAGCTGTTATCACTCTTTCCCCCCGTATTTGAGGTGGGGGATTCCTTCTTAACCTTTTATTTGTGGTAGTTAATGGGCAATGTCAACATCTTGACTATGGCACTATTTTGAATAATGTCTACCTGCCTAGAGATTGAAAGTCTTAATAAATAATGATGTTTTGGTTTCATAGCGATTTGCTGTGTTGGCAAAACTCCCTCAGGCACAGCCTATGATAATATTAACCTTTTCCTTATTTGGAAACATTTAGCACTCATTGATTGGGCCACCAGTGCTACCATTGGTTGAAATTTATGAAATCTTTCTCTTAAAACAATTTTTCAGGAAAATAGCTTTCTCAAGTTCAGTAGCTGTTATCACTCTTTCCCCCCGTATTTGAGGTGGGGGATTCCTTCTTAACCTTTTATTTGTGGTAGTTAATGGGCAATGTCAACATCTTGACTATGGCACTATTTTGAATAATGTCTACCTGCCTAGAGATTGAAAGTCTTAATAAATAATGATGTTTTGGTTTCATAGCGATTTGCTGTGTTGGCAAAACTCCCTCAGGCACAGCCTATGATAATATTAACCTTTTCCTTATATGGAAACATTTAGCACTCATTGATTGGGCCACCAGTGCTACCATTGGTTGAAATTTATGAAATCTTTCTCTTAAAACAATTTTTCAGGAAAATAGCTTTCTCAAGTTCAGTAGCTGTTATCACTCTTTCCCCCCGTATTTGAGGTGGGGGATTCCTTCTTAACCTTTTATTTGTGGTAGTTAATGGGCAATGTCAACATCTTGACTATGGCACTATTTTGAATAATGTCTACCTGCCTAGAGATTGAAAGTCTTAATAAATAATGATGTTTTGGTTTCATAGCGATTTGCTGTGTTGGCAAAACTCCCTCAGGCACAGCCTATGATAATATTAACCTTTTCCTTATATGGAAACATTTAGCACTCATTGATTGAGCCACCAGTGCTACCATTGGTTGAAATTTATGAAATCTTTCTCTTAAAACAATTTTTCAGGAAAATAGCTTTCTCAAGTTCAGTAGCTGTTATCACTCTTTCCCCCTGTATTTGAGGTGGGGGATTCCTTCTTAACCTTTTATTTGTGGTACTTAATGGGCAATGTCAACATCTTGACTATGTCACTATTTTGAATAATGTCTACCTGCCTAGAGATTGAAAGTCTTAATAAATAATGATGTTTTGGTTTCATAGCGATTTGCTGTGTTGGCAAAACTCCCTCAGGCACAGCCTATGATAATATTAACCTTTTCCTTATATGGAAACATTTAGCACTCATTGATTGAGCCACCAGTGCTACCATTGGTTGAAATTTATGAAATCTTTCTCTTAAAACAATTTTTCAGGAAAATAGCTTTCTCAAGTTCAGTAGCTGTTATCACTCTTTCCCCCCGTATTTGAGGTGGGGGATTCCTTCTTAACCTTTTATTTGTGGTAGTTAATGGGCAATGTCAACATCTTGACTATGGCACTATTTTGAATAATGTCTACCTGCCTAGAGATTGAAAGTCTTAATAAATAATGATGTTTTGGTTTCATAGCGATTTGCTGTGTTGGCAAAACTCCCTCAGGCACAGCCTATGATAATATTAACCTTTTCCTTATATGGAAACATTTAGCACTCATTGATTGGGCCACCAGTGCTACCATTGGTTGAAATTTATGAAATCTTTCTCTTAAAACAATTTTTCAGGAAAATAGCTTTCTCAAGTTCAGTAGCTGTTATCACTCTTTCCCCCCGTATTTGAGGTGGGGGATTCCTTCTTAACCTTTTATTTGTGGTAGTTAATGGGCAATGTCAACATCTTGACTATGGCACTATTTTGAATAATGTCTACCTGCCTAGAGATTGAAAGTCTTAATAAATAATGATGTTTTGGTTTCATAGCGATTTGCTGTGTTGGCAAAACTCCCTCAGGCACAGCCTATGATAATATTAACCTTTTCCTTATATGGAAACATTTAGCACTCATTGATTGAGCCACCAGTGCTACCATTGGTTGAAATTTATGAAATCTTTCTCTTAAAACAATTTTTCAGGAAAATAGCTTTCTCAAGTTCAGTAGCTGTTATCACTCTTTCCCCCCGTATTTGAGGTGGGGGATTCCTTCTTAACCTTTTATTTGTGGTACTTAATGGGCAATGTCAACATCTTGACTATGTCACTATTTTGAATAATGTCTACCTGCCTAGAGATTGAAAGTCTTAATAAATAATGATGTTTTGGTTTCATAGCGATTTGCTGTGTTGGCAAAACTCCCTCAGGCACAGCCTATGATAATATTAACCTTTTCCTTATATGGAAACATTTAGCACTCATTGATTGAGCCACCAGTGCTACCATTGGTTGAAATTTATGAAATCTTTCTCTTAAAACAATTTTTCAGGAAAATAGCTTTCTCAAGTTCAGTAGCTGTTATCACTCTTTCCCCCCGTATTTGAGGTGGGGGATTCCTTCTTAACCTTTTATTTGTGGTAGTTAATGGGCAATGTCAACATCTTGACTATGGCACTATTTTGAATAATGTCTACCTGCCTAGAGATTGAAAGTCTTAATAAATAATGATGTTTTGGTTTCATAGCGATTTGCTGTGTTGGCAAAACTCCCTCAGGCACAGCCTATGATAATATTAACCTTTTCCTTATATGGAAACATTTAGCACTCATTGATTGGGCCACCAGTGCTACCATTGGTTGAAATTTATGAAATCTTTCTCTTAAAACAATTTTTCAGGAAAATAGCTTTCTCAAGTTCAGTAGCTGTTATCACTCTTTCCCCCTGTATTTGAGGTGGGGGATTCCTTCTTAACCTTTTATTTGTGGTAGTTAATGGGCAATGTCAACATCTTGACTATGTCACTATTTTGAATAATGTCTACCTGCCTAGAGATTGAAAGTCTTAATAAATAATGATGTTTTGGTTTCATAGCGATTTGCTGTGTTGGCAAAACTCCCTCAGGCACAGCCTATGATAATATTAACCTTTTCCTTATATGGAAACATTTAGCACTCATTGATTGGGCCACCAGTGCTACCATTGGTTGAAATTTATGAAATCTTTCTCTTAAAACAATTTTTCAGGAAAATAGCTTTCTCAAGTTCAGTAGCTGTTATCACTCTTTCCCCCCGTATTTGAGGTGGGGGATTCCTTCTTAACCTTTTATTTGTGGTAGTTAATGGGCAATGTCAACATCTTGACTATGGCACTATTTTGAATAATGTCTACCTGCCTAGAGATTGAAAGTCTTAATAAATAATGATGTTTTGGTTTCATAGCGATTTGCTGTGTTGGCAAAACTCCCTCAGGCACAGCCTATGATAATATTAACCTTTTCCTTATATGGAAACATTTAGCACTCATTGATTGGGCCACCAGTGCTACCATTGGTTGAAATTTATGAAATCTTTCTCTTAAAACAATTTTTCAGGAAAATAGCTTTCTCAAGTTCAGTAGCTGTTATCACTCTTTCCCCCCGTATTTGAGGTGGGGGATTCCTTCTTAACCTTTTATTTGTGGTAGTTAATGGGCAATGTCAACATCTTGACTATGGCACTATTTTGAATAATGTCTACCTGCCTAGAGATTGAAAGTCTTAATAAATAATGATGTTTTGGTTTCATAGCGATTTGCTGTGTTGGCAAAACTCCCTCAGGCACAGCCTATGATAATATTAACCTTTTCCTTATATGGAAACATTTAGCACTCATTGATTGAGCCACCAGTGCTACCATTGGTTGAAATTTATGAAATCTTTCTCTTAAAACAATTTTTCAGGAAAATAGCTTTCTCAAGTTCAGTAGCTGTTATCACTCTTTCCCCCCGTATTTGAGGTGGGGGATTCCTTCTTAACCTTTTATTTGTGGTAGTTAATGGGCAATGTCAACATCTTGACTATGGCACTATTTTGAATAATGTCTACCTGCCTAGAGATTGAAAGTCTTAATAAATAATGATGTTTTGGTTTCATAGCGATTTGCTGTGTTGGCAAAACTCCCTCAGGCACAGCCTATGATAATATTAACCTTTTCCTTATATGGAAACATTTAGCACTCATTGATTGAGCCACCAGTGCTACCATTGGTTGAAATTTATGAAATCTTTCTCTTAAAACAATTTTTCAGGAAAATAGCTTTCTCAAGTTCAGTAGCTGTTATCACTCTTTCCCCCCGTATTTGAGGTGGGGGATTCCTTCTTAACCTTTTATTTGTGGTACTTAATGGGCAATGTCAACATCTTGACTATGTCACTATTTTGAATAATGTCTACCTGCCTAGAGATTGAAAGTCTTAATAAATAATGATGTTTTGGTTTCATAGCGATTTGCTGTGTTGGCAAAACTCCCTCAGGCACAGCCTATGATAATATTAACCTTTTCCTTATATGGAAACATTTAGCACTCATTGATTGGGCCACCAGTGCTACCATTGGTTGAAATTTATGAAATCTTTCTCTTAAAACAATTTTTCAGGAAAATAGCTTTCTCAAGTTCAGTAGCTGTTATCACTCTTTCCCCCCGTATTTGAGGTGGGGGATTCCTTCTTAACCTTTTATTTGTGGTAGTTAATGGGCAATGTCAACATCTTGACTATGGCACTATTTTGAATAATGTCTACCTGCCTAGAGATTGAAAGTCTTAATAAATAATGATGTTTTGGTTTCATAGCGATTTGCTGTGTTGGCAAAACTCCCTCAGGCACAGCCTATGATAATATTAACCTTTTCCTTATATGGAAACATTTAGCACTCATTGATTGAGCCACCAGTGCTACCATTGGTTGAAATTTATGAAATCTTTCTCTTAAAACAATTTTTCAGGAAAATAGCTTTCTCAAGTTCAGTAGCTGTTATCACTCTTTCCCCCCGTATTTGAGGTGGGGGATTCCTTCTTAACCTTTTATTTGTGGTAGTTAATGGGCAATGTCAACATCTTGACTATGGCACTATTTTGAATAATGTCTACCTGCCTAGAGATTGAAAGTCTTAATAAATAATGATGTTTTGGTTTCATAGCGATTTGCTGTGTTGGCAAAACTCCCTCAGGCACAGCCTATGATAATATTAACCTTTTCCTTATATGGAAACATTTAGCACTCATTGATTGGGCCACCAGTGCTACCATTGGTTGAAATTTATGAAATCTTTCTCTTAAAACAATTTTTCAGGAAAATAGCTTTCTCAAGTTCAGTAGCTGTTATCACTCTTTCCCCCCGTATTTGAGGTGGGGGATTCCTTCTTAACCTTTTATTTGTGGTAGTTAATGGGCAATGTCAACATCTTGACTATGGCACTATTTTGAATAATGTCTACCTGCCTAGAGATTGAAAGTCTTAATAAATAATGATGTTTTGGTTTCATAGCGATTTGCTGTGTTGGCAAAACTCCCTCAGGCACAGCCTATGATAATATTAACCTTTTCCTTATATGGAAACATTTAGCACTCATTGATTGAGCCACCAGTGCTACCATTGGTTGAAATTTATGAAATCTTTCTCTTAAAACAATTTTTCAGGAAAATAGCTTTCTCAAGTTCAGTAGCTGTTATCACTCTTTCCCCCCGTATTTGAGGTGGGGGATTCCTTCTTAACCTTTTATTTGTGGTACTTAATGGGCAATGTCAACATCTTGACTATGTCACTATTTTGAATAATGTCTACCTGCCTAGAGATTGAAAGTCTTAATAAATAATGATGTTTTGGTTTCATAGCGATTTGCTGTGTTGGCAAAACTCCCTCAGGCACAGCCTATGATAATATTAACCTTTTCCTTATATGGAAACATTTAGCACTCATTGATTGGGCCACCAGTGCTACCATTGGTTGAAATTTATGAAATCTTTCTCTTAAAACAATTTTTCAGGAAAATAGCTTTCTCAAGTTCAGTAGCTGTTATCACTCTTTCCCCCCGTATTTGAGGTGGGGGATTCCTTCTTAACCTTTTATTTGTGGTAGTTAATGGGCAATGTCAACATCTTGACTATGGCACTATTTTGAATAATGTCTACCTGCCTAGAGATTGAAAGTCTTAATAAATAATGATGTTTTGGTTTCATAGCGATTTGCTGTGTTGGCAAAACTCCCTCAGGCACAGCCTATGATAATATTAACCTTTTCCTTATATGGAAACATTTAGCACTCATTGATTGAGCCACCAGTGCTACCATTGGTTGAAATTTATGAAATCTTTCTCTTAAAACAATTTTTCAGGAAAATAGCTTTCTCAAGTTCAGTAGCTGTTATCACTCTTTCCCCCCGTATTTGAGGTGGGGGATTCCTTCTTAACCTTTTATTTGTGGTACTTAATGGGCAATGTCAACATCTTGACTATGTCACTATTTTGAATAATGTCTACCTGCCTAGAGATTGAAAGTCTTAATAAATAATGATGTTTTGGTTTCATAGCGATTTGCTGTGTTGGCAAAACTCCCTCAGGCACAGCCTATGATAATATTAACCTTTTCCTTATATGGAAACATTTAGCACTCATTGATTGGGCCACCAGTGCTACCATTGGTTGAAATTTATGAAATCTTTCTCTTAAAACAATTTTTCAGGAAAATAGCTTTCTCAAGTTCAGTAGCTGTTATCACTCTTTCCCCCCGTATTTGAGGTGGGGGATTCCTTCTTAACCTTTTATTTGTGGTAGTTAATGGGCAATGTCAACATCTTGACTATGTCACTATTTTGAATAATGTCTACCTGCCTAGAGATTGAAAGTCTTAATAAATAATGATGTTTTGGTTTCATAGCGATTTGCTGTGTTGGCAAAACTCCCTCAGGCACAGCCTATGATAATATTAACCTTTTCCTTATATGGAAACATTTGGCATTCATTGATTGAGCCACCAGTGCTACCATTGGTTGAAATTTATGAAATCTTTCTCTTAAAACAATTTTTCAGGAAAATAGCTTTCTCAAGTTCAGTAGCTGTTATCACTCTTTCCCCCCGTATTTGAGGTGGGGGATTCCTTCTTAACCTTTTATTTGTGGTAGTTAATGGGCAATGTCAACATCTTGACTATGGCACTATTTTGAATAATGTCTACCTGCCTAGAGATTGAAAGTCTTAATAAATAATGATGTTTTGGTTTCATAGCGATTTGCTGTGTTGGCAAAACTCCCTCAGGCACAGCCTATGATAATATTAACCTTTTCCTTATATGGAAACATTTGGCATTCATTGATTGAGCCACCAGTGCTACCATTGGTTGAAATTTATGAAATCTTTCTCTTAAAACAATTTTTCAGGAAAATAGCTTTCTCAAGTTCAGTAGCTGTTATCACTCTTTCCCCCCGTATTTGAGGTGGGGGATTCCTTCTTAACCTTTTATTTGTGGTAGTTAATGGGCAATGTCAACATCTTGACTATGGCACTATTTTCAAGCGACATGTGCTATCCACTTTAATAAATTCCCCTATTGCATCATTAAATATTTGAGCACAACTTTAACCAATCATATGTCCCCAAGGACACATGACCCAAAGGATAAAAGTGTTGGTTGATTGACCCAAAAGTGACTTAACCCAAAGAGAATTCAATACCTGGCCACAGCAGAGGGAGCAAAAACTAGGACAGTTATCAAACTGAAATAGATATCCAAAGGCCTGGCACATGGAATTAGAACAATCTACCCTCGTGGACCTAATAAAAGGTTCAGTTCGAAATTTTTAAAAATTTCACCTGAAACATATGACAGCCAAAACGTTGCGAATATGGAAATAAAGACGAAGACAAAAGTCTGAATAGTGTAAATAGTTAGAATACATAATCTCAGAAATATCGACTTTAACCAAATATAGCAATAACAATCAAAAATATGAATGCTGGATATTATCTTAAGAAGTAAGAGGATACAAATAAAAATAAAAATTCAGAATTGATAAGTTTTCTATTACATTGAAGCACTTGAGTGCTATCACCTCTTTCTTTTTCTATCTACCATTCATCCATGCATATTGCTGTCACATCTGGTCTGGTGCCTCTGCTACTTATTATAAGCAACCCACTATAATCTAAAATGTGTTTTGGCTTTAAATAACCCAAAAAGAGTTGATAAACAGTAAAAGATAAGTTGCATTTTCCATTTTCTAGTTCCACCAGCACCACACAATTACAGCTAGGACTCACCTTGCCACTTCCACAGAGTTGAATCATGCTCATTCCCCCCATCCTCCAACTGTAAGAAAAAAGTTCCATTCAGCTTTTTAGCCCCAAGAGTTACCACTTTATGGGACAAATTCTTACATGGTTACTTCCTAGAATACTTCAATTGTAACCTCAACATGACAAGTTAACTCTTCATCTTCCTTCATTTTTTTCATGTTTCATTTCTTACCATATTTGCTTCCATTCTCCCAAAACTAAAGTTACCTCTGGTCCAGCTTAGAAAACAGCAATAGTCATTTTGAAGAAAGAACTTTGAATTCATCAAAACATCAAAACCTCACTTTTACTCTGACTCTAGTCCAATTCCATCTGAAAGACCAATTTGGGCTGAAACTCTGATTTGAGCCAAAACTCCAATTCAGGCTGAAAATTGTGTTCTTCAAATCACAAAGTCTGTGAAACTTCAATTGACTTCTTCAAATAGCAAATTCTGTGGAACTTCAAAACCCCATGTCATGAAACGTCTCATTTTAACTCTGATCCCTCGGCATTTGGAAGAAATAAAATTGATTTCCTCAATTCACAAAGTTTTGAAGATATTGTAAACTGAATTTAAAACAAAATAAAAATTTTAAAATTCACAAAATTTTTGTGTCACTTTAAACTTGACATAAATTAAAAACTTTGAAAATCACTAATTTTTTTTCAGTTATTTTACAATTTGAATTTTTAATTGTTCCCTCCTTATCTAAGCATAAATCCTAATACTGGATGTTCAAGCACCAGATGAAGGGCAGATTTTTAATCCTGGGATCATCCTGATTCCAAAGAGGTATAATATGGTTACGTAGAGCAAGTGCGGCCCAAGTTAGAAGGATTTCATATACGCGGACAGAATTTGCCATTTATTTATTCAGATGTTATTTTCATTGGCTACACATATTTGTGTTGCTATGCCTGTTTTTCCTTTTCTTAATGAAATTAATAACCAGACTTAATTGAAAGGTCTTACTAAAAACCAGTTGTACCTCTCACAGGAATCAAAACTATATCACGTTTTTTTCATCAGTTTTTAGTTCCAGCAGTTCTAACCTTCACGTCTAAGACCCACCATGCCACGCCCATTGTAGCAAACCACCCTCATTTCCTTTACATTCCATCAGTGAGATGTAAGTTCCACTCTAGCAGCTTCTCCCCACTAATCGTTGCTTTGTGAAACTGACTCCCAAGAGGATGTCTCCCCAATCACTACAATCTGAACTTTTTTTGCTCTAGGGTCAACCATTATCTTCCCTACATATATAAAGAAAAAAAAGCATTAAATTTTGCTCTTGTCAAAATATCCTCTTTTAGCCTTCATTACTGCAGCACAAATTTTTGGCATTCATTGCAAAAGTTTCTTAAAGTATAAGTTTGATAATTGATTCCATTCTTTTTTCAATGATTCTAAAAGCTTATTTTCATTTTTTTCACTCTCATGTTAAGTTCATCCCATACTAATTGTTGAGGTTGCTTCAAAATTTTGTAGTGTACATATACTTTATATACTTACATTACAAGCTAATCACATTGATAACCAACAACCATTCTTTTTATTTACAGAAAAAAGGGTTAAATTTGATGAATGAAAATGGTCTCAAGAACTTTCAGATGTAAATCAGGATGCAATTGTCTCAATGCATAAAATATATCCATTCATTAGGCCAATGTGTCATTGTTAATTATTAATAAATTGCTTAGAGATTGCAGACCCAGATGTACTGGAACACTTACATGAATTTTGAAACTTGTCTTTAGGAGTACATGCTGGCATATGCAGAGAAATTCTCTTCTCTAATAATTGGGTTGTCTTATTTATGCAGTCAGTTTTAGACTGATAGTTAAATTGATAAATTAAAGAACTAATTAGAGAGATATGTAGGCCATCTTTTTGGATGGATTTTAACATTGGTTTAAAAGAAAAAATGATATGTTGATTAGCAGTAAAATAGTAATTACAAATGCATTTAGGGATATGTTTAACCAATTTCATAGTCACCACACCAATCCATGGTAGCTTTAAGTAAACAGGACATTTATCAGAATCAAACGCTATAGGTTTTGGGAATTATGCAGTCTTAGAACAAATATTAGATTGCAGCACTTCTAAAGAATAGTTGACAGTTTACAGCCTTAACACATTAGAAACACTGTGTGACGACAATGGCAGCGACTGATCCAGGGTCTTGTCCTGGTCACGGTGCAAGTAGTGACGATCTAACCCTGATCCTTTTCACGGCACCAAATGTGACACTCGAACCCCTCTGGTTGTCTTGGTCACGGTCGATGCCTGGTTAGATTCGGTATCAGCTTTGTCGTTCTCAGCTCGCTTCCTATGTTTGGTTACCGAAGTAACTGCTTTGATCTCTGGTCTAACCTACCCATGTTGTGATTTGATCTTAGGTAGACGAAATCAATCAGGCGTCGGGCCATAGTGCAAGCTGAATCCGGGGTCAAGGTGATACTGCACAAGTGTATATAAAAGGAAAATGATGTAAAAAATTCAAGAGGTTCAAATGTGTTAAGAAACAACAATTATCTTTATATCTGTCTGTCGAATACAGGAGTGCGTCTCTCTCCCAGCCCGCTTCTATGGATTCGTGACACTTTTTGCTTTTCTTAAGCGAGTTCTGATATCTTAAGTTGTTTTTCAATAAAACTGCTTTTGATATCTCAGTTGATATTCAGTAAAACTTGCTTCTGGTTGATATTCAGTAAAACTTGCTCAATCTTGGTGGGAAGTCTAAAGTCGAAAAGACGTGGAATCTTGTGGTCAGCCTCTGCAAGGCACGGTCTCCAATTGCAACTCAACTCAACTGCCTCTGGAACCGCTACTCAACTGAACTGCTTGAATGCCTAGGGACGTTCGTTTATATGGATGCCGACCAAAACCCTGTGTTGGGGCCGGACATGGTTTGGGTTCTTCGATAATTCCAAATCCCCAATAAGGATTCTCTCTGTCTTCGGACAGGAAAATTTATCACTTTCCATTTTTGGAAGGCAATTACTTCATGTTTTAGAGGGGTTCTCCCTCTTCTGTGAGGAGAGATCGGAGGATAATTATCCTCCTAAACTCTTCCTTTCTCATATTGGTATCTCATACCAACCTCTTCGTGGGCGTGAATAAGTTTCTCCTTCTTTCTGATACAATCACCTCTTCCTATCACCCATGATACCACTTAGCCAATGATCTCTTGGTGGTGTGGGTGTGGCTAGACTGGCATTAGTTTACATTATTGCCTGAGAAAAAAAAATTATCTTCCCTTTTCTTTCTTTCTTTTCTATTGGCCAGAATTCTTTTGGACTGCACATCACGGGTCATTAAATTTTTATCTTATCCTGGGGCACCAAATTCTTTAGCGGAATTCTTCGCAGACTCATTAATGATCGCAGTCAACTTTTAACTGGGTGGTCGTTCCCACCTGGAAACTAATCGCTTTGTCTTTCTCATCTTAACTGTCCAGATGCCCTCTTCTTGGCAACCGGAGATCTGTCATTAACAGTTTGAACAGGCAAAAACAATGATTCCTTTTTTTCATATCAACATTTATATTCATACGGCTGGCTTCCTCGTCGGTTTTTTAATATAGCTGAATTTTGATTTATCTCTTGTTTACATGCAGTTGGCCAAATTGAAATTTTTATTATTGCTACGTGTGTGGTGAAATTGTTATTCTTTTATCTGTGTTTACTCTCTTATCATGGCATTAATTAATTCTGACAGAACTCAAAATCTGCTTCTCTTACGAATCTTTTTGTCCTCTGCGAAAAGAAAATATCTTTCTTTGTAATTGAAATAAAATCTTTTAACCATTTTTCTTTTGTTAAAAAAAAATAATGTCGCTCGGTATGTCTTTTGATCTAGCTCTTTCTCGCTTTAAGTATTTCCTGTTTTTAATTTCTATGATTAATTAATTAGCCAATTACCATAGCTAAATAGTGTCACAACTGGCTCTTGTATGATCACTGAAGGTAAGCAACGTTGAGCCTGGTCAGTAGCTAGGAAGGTGACCAACAGGTGCTTTAAGCCCAGATGTACAGGTGGAGTAATGGTTTGGAATTGGAAATCAGAGTTCCAGTCAGGTTCATTATATTCACTTATTGGCAATTACCTTTGGGATTGGTAAGGATCCATCTTTTCTCCCCCCAGTTATGGATTAATTAGTAGGACATGTATCAGTAAATCATTATCATCACCCAAAAATATGTTACAATCTAAAAATATTTTCTGGCTTTAAATAACCTGCAAAAGGTTGATAAGCTGTAAAACACAAATCAATCAATCTAAAGAATAGTCCTTATTACATAGAACATTCTTAATAAATTCTAATTGAGAACTGACTTTAGTCTTGGAATATATCAATAGGGCATCTGTCTATATTTTTGAGATGAAGTATTATGTACATTATTTACATTCAGTTCAACATTCCAACCACCTGAAGAAGGCTGGAGTGTACAATGGCCAAAACGTAATAAATATGGCGACAAAGATGAGGACAATAGTCTGAATAATGTAATTAATGTATCAATAGGGCATGATGGACTAAAGTCTTAATAAGATTCATCTTGAGTTGTTTAAAACAAAAATGAGTCCCAATGTGTATATAATCAAGTAAAAGAGGATTTTGATATACATATGTAAAATAACATAGAATCTGATTTTTGTACCAAAATATCTAGAAAGGACAAATCAAGTGAAATGAAAAGCTGAATGTAACTCAACATATGGGTCAAGCATCTCAGTTCTTAGAACCAACAGCTCGATTACTGACACATATCATTTGATTATAGTGGTGAAGGCTTGTACAGAACCAACCACACCTTTTGGAAACGCCAAATACAGGGAACGGGTGTACAGTATGCCACAAGACCCCCAAACAACCCTCTGCTGGTTTTGAATTTAGAGCTGTTTTTCTCATAGAACAGTTGCCACCCAAGGCTATTCAATCCACGCTGTTTTACTATTTACCCATAGATGGGGTGAAGAAGAGACGGATTCATACCTTTTCCAACGGTATTAGTGGGTAAGTGAATGTAATGAATTCGAACTTGGCTATCCGATTATTCAACCCAAGCCGCAATCCATTACTGCACTGTGCTTCCTATATATTGGGTTGGTGCATAATTATCAGGCGATTTTTAAACAATATTTATTATGAAAAAAGAAACATAACAATTCAGCAATAACATTTTTTAAATAATTATTCCAGAGCCTATGATTATCAACACGCATTTTTATAACCCGAAAATAAAATAATATTTTTATTAAAAAAAGTAAACAAAGCAGCAATTTTTTTAATAATTCACCTACAAAAATGCCTGCTAATTATGCATCAACCTATATATATATATATATAAAGACATTTATATTATGTTTAACGTTCTTTTTATAGATACAAGTATTTAAGCAAATGCTCTGTTTTATAATAAACAGTATTAAATAACATTTACCGGCCTGAATGTCCGAGAAATTTTCATAGAAAATTTTCCCTCTCCGACAGGAATCGAACCTGTATCCTATACGGAACCATCATTTCGCGTGATGTGCCTTAACCTTTCGGCCACAGATGAGCGTCTGGTTAGCAAGGTCGATTTTACTATCTTTAAACTTAAATCTTCCATGAATCTCTTCTATTCATATCTGCTCTAGCGTATCAAATGTAAACGATTCCTGTCGGAGAGCGAAAATTTTATATGAAAATTTCTCGGACATTCAGGCCGGTAAATGTTATTTAATACTGTTTATTATAAAACAGAGCATTTGCTTAAATACTTGTATCTATAAAAAGAACGTTAAACATAATATAAATATCTTTAAATAAATTGTCGGACTATGTCCAATTCTAAAATATATATATATATATATATATATATATATATATATATATATATATCTCCTTTATATATATATAAATATCTATATATCCTTTACTCACAAAAGTACTACTAATACATGTAAGATAATTAAAAATAATAATAATAAAAATAAAAGTTATAGCTGAATGAAATTGTATTTTTCTATGTTTTTTATTTGCATATTGGGCTGATTTGCATCTATTCCTTCTTTTATTTGCACATCGGACTGTTTCCTTCAGTAAAACTGTTTGAAGAATTTTTTTCTTAATGAAATGTTACAACAATTTTTTTTGTCTAGTATGTGCATGTGTATGCACACATATGAATATAGACACATGATTACACAATGTATACGTGCACACACACACACACATATATTATATATATATATATATATAGATATATAGATATGCATATATGTCAGTAAAACAATACATTTATAAGCTAATGATAAGATAACATATAGCTTACATAAAGATATTTATTTTCCACATAATCTTCTTCTTTCTCAATGGACTTACTTAATCCAATACTTGATTAATCCCAAAGATTATACATTATATAGAAATATTATACAGTGAAAATTTATTAAAATATTAAAATTTAGTAAACTGTATCTAGAGACTTATTAATCTGGTGTAATTATATATTATATTACATGAATCATTAGCAGATTAGTAAAGTTAATGATATAAATGGTGAAAAACATCACAAACAAATTTAGTAAAATTACATTAACCCATGAACCTCTCAATGAATGTTATGATCCTTGTTTTTAATAAATTCAAGTTGTATGATGTCTTTTTTATACTGCTAGTACTTTCAGCTGTTCATACAGCCATCCTCAGGCATGGAAATTAATTTTTTACTAAAATTAGCAGAACATGAAAGATTAAATGCGAATTGAAATATGTTTTTTTAGAAATATGTTATTTTTAATGGATAAGAATTTTTGGAGTATGCAGTTACAACACTCAGGTTGAATTTTTTTGAAAATTTAAGAGAGTGCATTTAATGTAATTTTAATAAATTTGTTCGTGAAGATGTTTTTCGCCATTTATATCATTAACTTTACTAATCTGTTTTTTGTATGAATAATTCATGTAATATAAATTGAACTGCACCACATATTTGATATATATATATATATATATATATATATATTTGCCTGACGATTGCACTAGCATGAAACAGACTGTCGCCTCTAAGTGCTGACTTCCATGTCCACTTTTATATTTACACACGCTCTATCTCTGATATTGAGCACTTTATCCCATAAATATAGCACACTTTAAGACTATATTTCTTCATATATATATATATATATATATATATATATATGAACAATGACTTGATATTACAAGATGTTATTATAGCCTACACTGATGTAAGCATTTTTATATAAAAAAAAAGGGGTAAAACAGGAACTTTTTGGCCAACCCTTTGTTAGAGTTCAATCATTGATGAAAACAATGACTTTTTCTTTTTTCTCAACAAAAACATATTAGGGGGACTAAATGGAACATCAAACTGGCACATGATTAAGTCAATTTAATTCGTAAAATTAAAAACAAATAAAATTGATGAACCTGAAGAAGTACCAGAAATGAACCAGAAGAAAAAGAAATGATTAACATTTTCTCAAAATAAGAAGGGAACAAAATGAAATTCTCCTTCTGCCTGCAACAAATAGGTCTCCTGAGTTTGATGGTAACTGCTTCCACAATCTTGAATAAATGTCAAGACTGTACCCTCTGCAAAATGTTTAAGCAATTTTACTGATATTCACCAGAACATATTATCAGACAAACCCTGGTCTATTGATCTCTGAAAAAGGGTTGACCAAAAGGATCCTTAGATATTTCTCCATTTTTTAGTATTAACATGCTTATATCAGTGCTATAATATATATATATATATATATATATGTATAAATAGCATATATATATATATATATATGTATAAATAGCATATATATATATATATATATATGTATAAATAGCATATATATATATATATATATATATATATATATATATGTATAAATAGCATATATATATATATGTATAAATAGCATATATATATATATATATATGTATATGTATAAATAGCATATATATATATATATATATATATATGTATAAATAGCATATATATATATATGTATAAATAGCATATATATATATATATATATGTATATGTATAAATAGCATATATATATATATATATATATATGTATAAATAGCATATATATATATATATATATATATATATATATATATATATATATATATATATATATATAAATAGCACATTTCTGACGAAAGATCGGGGCCAATCTGAAATATCAAATATATATATATATAAATACTTTCACAAAAAACATTCAATTTTTTTTAATTTGCAACTTTTCAGTTGTTTTTTCTATATTATATATATATATATATATATATATATATATGTGTGTATACATAAATAGCACACACATATATATATATATATATATATATATATATATATATATATATATATATATATATATATATATATATATATATATATATATATATATATGTAAATGAATTACAGATAGATGAAAATCACTCCACCACAAAAATGGTCATTTTGATCTTCCACCCTTCCACTGGGTTTATCAACTCAGGGAATTGATAAGTCCAGTGGCAGGGTGAAATGGCCATTCTCTTGGGGAAGTCATTTTCATCTATCTGTAATTCATATATGCTCTGTGATAAATATATTGAGCTCTTTTCTGTGAATCAGTTTTAATATTTTATATTACTAGGATTCATTTGTATTACTTACCACGTATTTTACCTGTATATATATTTCATAAAACAAGATTGAAAAGGTACTTTTGTTTATTTTTTATTATGAAAATTTGGAATGCAACTTTTATACCATCTACAATAGCACTTTCCGTTCATTATAAGAATATAACAAAAAATAATCCTTGAAAACGGCTAACAGTTTGGCCAAAAAACACATGGAACCAACAAACTTTTGAAAAAAATGTTATATTCACTTAGTCCACAAATTGAAGATACTTGTATGAATACAATAACATAAAAAAAAATGAACAAAAATATCTTATCAGTCCTGTTCATTGAAACATTTAAGGAGGATAGCTGCCAATACATAACTATATATATATATATATATATATATATATATATAGATATATATATATATATAGTACAAGGGCCAGTCATAAGTTTTGTGATTTGGAATGTATGATATATGTCCCCCCACTCTACTACATCAGAATTTACATATTTTTCAGAAATCCTGGCATAAAAGTGAAAGTGCTATTTTCAACATTTGGGTAGGAGAAGCTTGTGTTGTCAATTTTCCTTGTTGTATCTTTTCAGTTCTTTGCATCTCTTGCCATTTAGTGTCAAAGTAGTTTCAGATCAAAGTGTAAGGTAGACAGCTGGTGGGGCACAGAAAACTAATATCAGATTTAACCTGTTGTAAAAAAAAAAACAACTTCACGAATATGGATAAAAAAAAAAAAAGACCCCAGAATGACATTAAAAATCCCGAAAAGTTTTTCATTCTTTATGTTATGGGAACTTAACCATAATAGGAATGGACTATTCCGTACCTCATAAATACTGCTCCTCAAGAGGAAGCAGCAGTGTGAGTCAGGCAGTGAGTCAGTCAGTCAGAGACAGAGTCGCGTCAGACGATTCCTGTAAGACATTGGAATAGTGATACTGGTCGAGACAACATAGTTCTCTCTAACCTAACCTGATTGTTATTACTAACACTTCTACTTCTTTTGTACATATTCTGTTTGTAATATATCTGTGTTATTCCATACCTGTGTTCGAGTTATTCTTCATTGGTTCTACCTTGGACCATCACCGTGGTACAAAGAACCTGGACCATCACCGTGGTACAAGGAACTTGGACCATCACCGTGGTACAAGGAACCTGGACCATCACCGTGGTACAAAGAACCTGGACCATCACCGTGGTACAAGGAACTTGGACCATCACCGTGGTACAAGGAACTTGGACCATCACCATGGTACAAGGGACCTGGGCCATAACACTTTAATAGTCAGTTGTGCTTATTTTAATTTTTAACGTATATAAATGTAGGTAGAAAGAAGCAAATGTTAATAAGATAATGAGGGTCAGAAAGCACTGCCCAGGGGCCTCCAAACATGCTTGCAGGTCAGACGATTCGTAGGCACTGGCCCTGTTTAATGCAGTTCAAAAGTCTTTGGTCACTTTAATCTATTGTAAATATTCGAATAATTGCCAGCTTATAAATAGATGCTTTGAATCCTATTTTCTACAAATTAACTCTTGACTATATTGGAATAATCTCCATGCCTAATTATTATATAATTCACATTTTGTAGACGGGCTTCTGAATGAGAGAGAAACATGTGAAATGAATCACAAAAATGACCACAGCAAACGTTTTCAGCCACAGAAGACAAGTAAATTGCTGTAAAACAGAAAAGTGTTTATAATGAAATATTATTACATAATGTTCATTGCTAATATTTTTGTGTGGCTTGCTTTATTATGAATAGTGATGGAGAAATAAATAAAAATAAATAACAAGACCAAAATTTCACCATCTCTAAAAATAGATGGATAATCAGAATCATCAGGCCACACAGCCATATTTCAACCTACCAACCAGGATATAAGAAAAGAAATAAACAAATGATAACAAGGAAACCAAAAATTTACCATCTCTAAAAATAGATGAATAATCAGAATCACCAGCTCACAGACATATTTTGATCAACTAACCAGAAAGTTATCACAACCAGGATATAAGAAAAGAAATAAACAAATGATAACAAGGAAACCAAAACTTCACCATTTCTAAAAATAGATGTATATTAAGAATTGCCAGGCCAAAATGCCATAGTTCAACCAACTAATTAGAAAGGTTCCACAACCAGGGTATAAGGCTGCAAACTTATGAGAATCAAAACATTTTCAAAGCAGATCTCTAGATGTGCATATAACCAAATGGAAAATCAAACAAAACTAGAACTGATAAATAAATTTTGTCCATTCTCTGATGCTGTGGTCATTGGAACAAAACCAGAGCCAAAATGAGACATTTTCACAACCAGTTTGTAATTTGAGTCCTGATACATTGAAAACATAAACTCTTTCTTTCACCACCTTTTTAAGCAGCCTGCTGCTACAATTGAAAACAAACATACCTTCCTCCACCCACATTGTAAGCAGGTGGCTACTACATTTAGATACATACATATATATATATATATATATATAATTACATTCTCACTCTCATTCTCTCCCATATGCTTCCACAAAACAAAACCTCCATAAATAAACTGCTTCAGTACATGTGGGAAGAGATGCTACCAAATCATTCAACATCTTCACAAGTATCCAAAACAAATCTAATTGTTTTTATTTTTAGTAGTTACGTCAGTACAAAAATTGTATTGTAAAGATTCTTTGTTCATGTGCACAACCTAATTCAACATTTTAAAAATAAATTTTAGAATATTGCAAACTTTTATTTAAAGGAGTCCATCAAAAATCGATGATGACCCAACCTAGTACAGCTAGGTGCTTTGCACAGGTTGGTATGGTTGTAATAATTTGTGCTAAGTCACGGCAACCCTCTCTTCCTACTCCTACAATCCCAGGGTACACAAGTGTATGACATCTGGGGAGAGAAAGCAGGCCACAGGGGATGCCAGATAATAGCAGACCATACCGAGTTATGAAGTTCTTTTGGGTCCCTCCCTTATTGCAAAATAACGTGTTGTTATGTAACAATAATATGGAAGCATATTGATAATTGGTGACAACTATTAACAATATTCTGTCACTCAAATTTGAATTCACACTGTTGATGACTTAAAAAGAAATTTATGGTGAAATATGTATAAATATGTAATGAAAAATAAAGCTTAATGAATAATTTTTTTTGAGGAATTATGGTATGCTGTACTTGCTAAAATATATCATATCTAAGAAACTGGGTACAGTATTTGGCTCATCCTGGGTATGACGATAAACTACATCCAACAGAAAGCCTCTGATCAGGAGGTTTTCAGAAGTGTGAAATCACCTCTTAATTGCTGGTGTTCCCAGGTCCACCCTGGGTGGTAGCACCTGTCAGGGTCTAAGCTATGGGCAAATAGTTACCCCCCCCCACAAGGGGTAAAAATACTATGAAAGTATAAAAATACATTTTAATACCAGCAATACACTTTTGAAAAAAAAAAAAAAAATTACGAGCAATAAAAATCTTCTCGGCATTAAATAATACATTGAGGTTTGATATGCTGTAAACCAAACCAAACAAAACCAAACCAGTATTTGGCTTTTCTTGAGGATGGTTGAGCCTGATTCAGTTCAGCAGAATTAGACTTTAAAAAAGATGTGAATTAGTATTTAAAAAGCATCATTTATTTACATTTCTACCAGTTCTAACATTCACAGCTAAGATCCACCATGCCATTGATATTGTGGCATACCACCTTCAATCACTTTGAGTCCATTGGTGAGATTCCCATTGAATACCTTCCCATGAACTACTACTTTTTGGAACCAATCCCACAAGAAGTCTAGAGTTAACCATTATCTTCCCCACACAATTCTGCCTCTTACCTCTTACTCTGTAATCCTCTACCTTGAGTAGCTCTTGGGCCATGTACAGGATAAACATTATTGTAAAAAAGTACCATTATGTTTGTTATACTTTACTTCAAATTATATCTATTTCTGATTCACTCCACATCAAACCTATCACCCGGATGTGAATGCTACAAAAAAGCAAAATTAAAAATAAAAAAGTCGCCCTCTGCACGTTGGCTCAGAGCATTACATCCAACTCACAAAACAAATCCTCAAAAACATAATATACAATTTGAATGTCAGAGCCAATTATGGATGTTCTCACTAAAGCAAAAGCATCACAAAAAATGCCAAGCCATGTATCCACCCTAAATGTTCAAAAGGATCCACTCAGCGACACATCAGCGCAGTAAGCAAGCAGTCATAGTGTTTACTAGTGGGCCTTGGTCAACCCACCTAACACAAGCTTCAATGCCAGGCCCTACTGATTCTCCTATCCTCCTGCTTGCTTCACTCTCCCACAAGGAAATGTTCCTCCTTCAACATTCATGGCACGTCTGTAGAATTATAACCAAATCAACTGAGCAAGAAATTATGGCAGATGGGCAATTTACCTGAACAGGTTTAATGTTAAAGACCTAATGAAAAATATTACATTGTCACATACTGGTGCCCTCTTCTTTTACATGCTGCATCTCTTGAGGTCATAGGCAAGGCAGGTTATCAAATATTAAAGCGCTTTTCAAATATCATCAGTAACAAATGCAAAGCACCACAAAATGAGATGGATTGGAGGACTCAGTTTTCTTCTTCTATAGGCAATCATGGCTTTCCACATCTTCCTATTCCTTGTCGACCTTAGCAGTTTTTCTCCTTTTTTTAAGGTTAACACCACCCCACCATTCTGCTATCTATTCACACAAGCTCATCAAGTAAATGGCTCGCTGACTTCCAATATCTCTCTTGCCCTCATTATACCCAGTCAGGGTTAAGTTTTCCAAGCACTCCATCCTCTCTATGCATCTAAAGAATTTCAGCTGTCTTTTCCTGTTTCTTCCTGAGTAGAAGACATCTTTCTGCATCTGTCTATATTTCTGAGATGAGGTATTATGTACACTATTTACATTATTCAGACTATTGTCCTCATCTTTGTCGCCATATTTATTACAATGTTTCGGCTGTGGTATGCTCCGGCCTTCTTCAGGTGGTTGGAATGTCGAACTGAACTCTTTATTTTGCTCACTTGGGTAGACTGTTCTAGTTCCACGTGCCATGTTTAATGGATGTCAGTCATCAGTTATCTCCTGTTAATTCCCCTCTCCAAGTTCTCCACTGCCTTAACCGGCTATTGAACTCACACTCTTTCGGTCCTGTCACTGGATCTAACCAATGCCCTTATCCACTGTGCCATGTGTCCTTAAACATGGCATGTGGAACTAGAACAATCTACCCCAGTGAGCGAAATAAAAGGTTCAGTTCAACATTCCAATCACCTTTAGAAGGCTGGAGTGTACAACGGCCGAAACGTTGTAATATGGCGACAAAGATGAGGACAATAGTCCGAATAATGTAAATAGTAAGCATCTTTCTGTTGCCATTTTCTGTAAGACTTCTTTCTGGCTTACTCTCCCCATCCACGGACTTTTCAGCATCCTGTAGAAATAGCTGCACTCAGTTGATACAAATAGATTATCTTAGAATTTAGAGTCAGTTTCTTATTTTGCTCTTTTAAACGTATGCTTAATTATATAAGCATATTGGATATTATTTCTTTTTTTTGCTAAAATATTTTGTGAAACATTTTCATTATTACTATTGGTGTATTTTATTAGCTTATCATTGATTTTTAGATAAACCATTTTCACTGGTATTATTATTTTCACTGGCTTTACTAAATAGTAATAAATAATATTTTAATCGCTTTGACTAAAATGAGAGACATTTAAGACAAAGTGATTAAAATATTATTATTTATTACTAATTTTCATCTGAATTTCTGGGACGAGAAGTTACCATTATTTATACTATTTATATTGAGACTATCGTCCTCATCTTTGTTGTTTTTATCACAATGTTTTGGCCATTGTGCCTTTTTGGTTGTTGTACCTTTTCAGCATTCCTCAGATTTATACCAACTACAGGGAATTCTGAATTGAACCCTTTATTTAATCTACAGGGGTAGACTGTTCTCTTCCCACTGCTCATGTCTAGGGATATCATATAGTTCCTATTTTATTTAGTACTGTTCAGTTATAGGTTGTCTGTTTCTACTGAGTGTAAGTACACACTGCCTGACACAGGGATTGAACTCAAAACCACTATGTCACCAAATTCACAAACCAACACTTTTACCCACTAAGCCCATAGGACAATTTACTGGAAATAAGAACTAGACAATATCCCTAGATATGGACAGTGGAACAAGAACAGTCTACTCCGATAGATTAAATAAAGGGTTCAATTCAGAATTCATTGTAGGCTACAGTTGTAACCTAGAGAGGGTTACTGAATGAGGAATAACCAAAACAGACGTTGGAAATGAAATGGTAATCTTTATAATGTCAACAAAATACAATACTCGCCAGCGGCATGCAGTAGGTAAACTACTGCTAGTGGTGTACTACTTAGACAGCATATTACCCCCACTTACAGTAGGGTCCAACGTATTTATGAAGATTGGGGCATACCAATTAGTGTTCATAGGTATGGTATATAACAAATTTTAGATTTAGTCTGCACAAAGTCAATATCTCATCCTCGTTGAAAAATGTTGTAACCTAGAGAGGGTTACTGAATGAGGAAAACCAAAACAGACGTTGGAAATGAAATGGTAATCTTTATAACATTAACAAAATACAATACTCGCCAGTGGCGTAAAGTAGGTAAACTACTGCTAATGGTGGACTACTTAGACATCATATTACCCCACTTACAATAGTGTCCAACATATTCATGAGGATTGGGACATACCCATTAGTGTTCATAGGTACAGTATATAACAGTTACCCAAATTGATATACACCTAAGGAAGGCTGGAGAGCACAACAGCCAAAATGTTGTGATAAAAACAACAAAGACAAGGACAATAATCTGAATATAAAATATTTAAATAATTATTTATTACTAGTTTTATGACATTTTATTACTCTTGCTTTTTAGATGAAGCATTTTCATTATTATTATTTTATTATTAGTTTTATCCTATCATCAAGTTTTTTAAAATTTTAAATGGAGTGATTTCACTATTATTATTTTGTTACTAGTTTTATTCCATTCTATTATTTTTTTATATAAAATCCGGTATGCTTTAGACCACTTGGACATTATTCTCACGTGCACAGGCTAGTAGATATAGTACACATTATTTTAAAAATAGGGAGTTTCCTTAAATATGGCTATCCACAAAAATAACATTTGAAGTAATAAAAAATGTTAGATTAAAAATAAATCCATGAATTCTTTATCACAGAATCTGCATTTTGGGCTAACACAGTATTTTAGTATATGTACTTGATAATTCCTACTTAACAAGCATTGGTTCTGTGTAGCAAGGATAAAACCTTCAGTTTCAGCTTTCAACCCTGCACTACGTAGCCACTGAGGGGTACGGTATGTCAGCTTGTTTGGTACGGGCAGAGTATTGGCCATGAATTATTATTATTATTTTTTATGAAGGAAATCAGAACAAACAAATGTGTTTTCCTTAAGAGGGTAAATCGAACCTTATCATAGGAGATTAAAACAAAAAAATGCTAAGTGATTTTTAACATTTTTGTTTTAATCTCCTATAATAAATAACATAAAGCTCAACTCTGTATTGAGCCGGGTTTTTTAAAATTAAATACTATGGACATGAAACCGAGCAAATGTGAAGCTTTTGAGAAAACAATCTGGCTGTAGAGGATGTGCTTTCTTTAAAAAGGGAAAATAGAACTTTACTTGCTGCAATATTCTCTGTGGCTGAGTGGTAAAGCACACTGGATCAAATGGTTGTTTCCCTTACAAAGGGGGACACAGATTTGATCTCTACTTGAGAACACATTTGCTTTACTAAGATTTCACACATGAGCAGGCCAATAGGTCGAATACACACTGTTTAAGAAAAATGGACCATTTAGTTTGATTATAAAATATTCACTATAACTTTTGAACTAACAAAAAATGTCGGATTAAAAAAAATCCATGAATTCTTTAAAAATGGCTTTGTTTATGTTTCAGATACAAAACCAAAGCCGATATGGGCTATCAAGAAAGTCAGACAAAGGAATGCGCATTGCTTAAAAGAGTAAATCGAACCTTGCTGGGCAGTGAAGCTCTCTGTGGCCGAGCTGTCTAAAGCACACTGGATCAAATGGTGGTCCCTCCTACAACTACAATGGGAATGTGGAGTTGAACCCTGCCAGAAGGGCACATTTTCTCTTTATTATGTATTCTCGAGTATGCAGGCAAATAAACATCCAGTTTTTTATGAAAATGGGGCATTGACTCAGATACAGGTACCTACTAAATATAACATTTGAAGTAATATATATATATATATGTGTATATATATATATATGTATGTATGTATATATATATATATATATTAATAAATATACATATTATTCCTCGCAAGAGGAATAATATGTATATTAATATATATTCAATAGCTCTGTTATATCACACAGAGCATGATTTTATGAAAACCAGTACTCAATGTGCGATATATATATATATATATATATATATATATATATATATATATATATATATATATATATATATATGTATGTATGTATGTATATTAAATTCACAAGAGGAAATATGTATCTTTATTACTATATATTTAATAGCTCTGTTATATTACACTGAGCACTATTTTGTTAAAACCAGCATTCAATGTGCAATATCTCATATATATATATATATATATATATATATATATATATATATATATATATATACTAATGTTTTTATCAATGAAGTCTTATATATGGAGGGAGTTGGGTGGGGGATGAAATGAAATGAACACTTGTTATATATATATATATATATATATATATATATATATAAATATAAAAGTGAACATAGAAGTCAACACTTAGAGGCAACAGTCTGTTTCATGCTAGTGCAATCGTCAGGCAGCTGCCTGACGATTGCACTAGCATGAAACAGACTGTCGCCTCTAAGTGTTGACTTCTATGTTCACTTTTATATTTACACACGCTCTATCTCTGATATTGAGCACTTTATCCCATAAATATAGCACACTTTAAGACTATATTTCTTCATATATATATATATATATATGTATATATTTCTAGTTATATATATATATATATATATATATATATATATATATATAAAGATATTGTTCATATATTCCTATATTGTTCATATATTATAAAGATCTTGTTATATATATATATTAAAAAATATACATGTTATTCCTCACTATATTACTATTTATTTAATAGCTCTGTTATATTATACTGAGCACTATTTTATTAGAACCAGCATTCAATGTGTGGTATCTTTATATATATATATATATATATATATATATATATATATATATATATATCATAATGTTTTTATCAATGAAGTCTTATAAATGTAAGGAAGTTGTGAGGGGAATGAACTGCAATGAACACTTGTTATAATTTTTGGCATCCAAATTGCTTACATGCATAACTTATCCAACCATGTTCACTTTTCTATTTGCTTTTGTTTTTTTATTCAAAAATTTTAAAAAGAAATATAAAAAAAATAAACCATTTTAATCTAAAGTCCAGCAACCTCTATCTTTAGCATTTTTTATGTAGAACCCTAACTGTTATTGTTGTAATTCTCTCGCTATTACATATTTAAGACATCCTTCGCTAAAACTATTATTAGTCTGAAGAAGTGTTTTCAGGGGACAAAACATGTAACATAAGAGATGTTTCCATTTTGTCATTCAATTACCCACTCTTAGTCTGATGTATAGAGTGTGTATATCATATCATCTATATACACGTGTGTGTGCGTGCAGTTGTGTGTGTAGGTTTATATGTCGATTTACATGCTTTTGGTATGAAAATAACACCTTTTATTAGCAAATGAATGAATAATTATTCAAATAAAACTAATACTTAGTACAATGAGCCTTACTGTTATTATAAGACTAATTGAGATTTACCAAGATAAAATTATTAGTTACTATGCTGTAATTCCCACCTGGAATTAGAGCAACGGTCATTAATGAAAACTGTCTGTGTTTATGCGTCAAATTTGCTCTTGCTGCCATACTTAAAACTGGGTCTGTCATCAGGATATACGCATACAGAAAAATTCTTTTCATTCTGTCTGCAATAAAAGAAAAGAAAAAATTTATAGTACTTTGGGAAGATCTGATTAAAAAGCTCTCAATATTCTCCTTAATACGAAGAAAATATTTATGGTGTGCCGCTGAAATCGGGATAAGTAGTTGGAACTTCTTCTTCGTCAACAAACAAGGTGTAAACAATTCCAGATTTTCGGTTGCCACTGCTGCTAGCCTTGATATAGGCAGAATGGTGGCAGATTTCAAAATGTGTTTCGGTACCATTTTCTACAAACTCTGCCTGCAAGAGAAAAAGGAATCGGCATTAATTGTATGTTAAAATAAAATTTGCCTCAAAATGCCTGAGACTATTATACACATTTTTTTTAATTTGTTACCCTTCAAGGTTCTCCACAGCTTCCTTTCCTTTTGTAAAGTGTTACAAAAGATAGATTTGTTTAGAAGTATCTTCTTTCTGGGAAGAATATTAGAATAGTCTACAAACTACACTGGGAGCAAATTGCCTATGTATGGATAGTGTTGTATAAGAGTAAGTACTGTTTCCAACACTGTGGTTTGAAGCTAGATTGCCAGTAAGCAACACAAGTGATTCTATTATTAAGTAGATCACATGTTCCTATCAGGAAGTGAATAAATAGGAAGCAGCGTGATGATCACTGTTCACTCTCCTTGTCTATCCACTCTTGCTATACGTTCACTCTCTCTATTCTACTACTATACGGATTATGATTCTCTTGTGATCATTATACTATTTGGCGATTACTACTTGAACAAGTATTACTAGTGTGAATATTATTGGAAGGCGTTAGTACAAGCATCTATGAAGTTTCGAATATAACAAGCATTTTTGTGAGTAATAACGTGCTTCACCTGACATAGCAAAAGTGACTCGTGAAGTCGTCCAACATCACAAAAGATAGATAATGAGTTCAGTAAATATACAAGGATAGAAAGGAGTGTAAGACAAGGATATGTCTTTTCGCCGGACTTATTCAACCTATACAATGAGGTGATTCTACCAGGATTCCTTATTGGCAGCCACAATCTTAACATAAGATATGCAGATAACACAGTATTGATAGCAGATACAGAAAGGAAACTACAAGAACACCTACAGAAGGTAGCGAAGGTGTGAAAGTGAGAAAAGACTAAACATCAATTGTAAGAATATACGGTTCTCAGCAAAAGAAACAGCCCAACAGGGTTAAATTATAAATTGGCGATTCCAAGATCCACCAAGTACAACAATTTAAGTATCTGGGAAGTGTTTTAATAGAGGACAGAAAGTGTGACACCAAAATTCAAGGATACATTGGGACAGCAAAAGATGCCTTCCAAAAGCTAAGCAAAGTATTAAGAAAGAGGAAAAATTTGTTAGAAATGAAGAAAAGAGTACTGAACTGTTATGTAATATCAGTCTTTCTATATGGTAGTGAATGCTGGACAGATGAAGAAAATATTTGAAACAACAGAAATATAGTTCTACAGAAGGATGATGAGAATACTATAGATCAAACATGTGAGCAATAACAAAGTTTTAGAGAAAATGGAAACAAAAAGGGCACTTATAGTTGCAATCAGGAAGAGATTGTGGAAATTTTTAAGGTACATAATAAAGAAAGAGGGCTTGGAAAATTTAACACTCACAGGATATATTTGAAGGCAAGCAGAACAGAAGGAAAACAGTGCATAACCTATCTAATAAATTTGTGTAAATGGATGGCAGAACAGGGGTCAGGAGAGATATCAAAAAGACAATTTATTAAGAGCTCCAAAGGACAGAAAATTGTGGAGAGACATGATTGACAATGTCCTGAAGGGGCATGCACATAGAAGAAGAAGGTAGTATAATTAATTTGGTTCAAATTAATTAATTAATTAAGATTCATTAATTAGAAATAATGAGAGAAGTAAGATTTTACAAGTACAACATAAGTACCTTAGAAGAAAGAATTTACATTAAAATAGAGACCCACTGTTATAATTATATCACATAATGGGGTCTTCGAGTGCTAGCTAGGTTGACTTGGAAAGGTGAAAGGACTGTTTATATTACCACACCTGTAAGTTATGAACTGGCAAGGACAGGGATAAACATTAACAATATGCATTATTTAATTGTTTGGCCAATAGGAGGGTGGTTAATACAGGATATTGAGGAAGAAAAATTATTTTGTCAGAATTGAATTTTGTACAACAGAGAAAAGGTTTAATAAAATATCTAGCCCTCAACTTCGACTGAGTTCGGAGTGGAGAGAAGGTGTTGGCATCGTGTTCATAGGGCTAAAGACAGGAAATTTTTTGTTGTACTTCACAATTTCAAAGCTTATTAAATATAAGAATACCTTGATTAATAAAAGCAATGGTTAGCAGGCTGGTCTCACAGTATATTACTTCCAAGTAAGGCGATTTGTCCTCTCTAAGTGCCCCACATTTGTGACCTTGTGCCAAACTAAAATAAGCTTAGTAAATAACTATAAGTGAATGTGGATGTGACTGCCATTGAGTGGTGGCAAGCAATTTGGTCTTAGAGATTATTACTACTGAGTTCAATCCTCATAGAGTGCGTCATAATTTTAGCCGTGTGCCAAAATTAAGTTAGGCTGATGAGATAATTATAAAGGAACCCTGCTATAGGGTAATGGTTAACAAACTGATCTCACAGACCGTTACTGTTGAGTAGCAAATTTACTTGTTAATGGATGCTCCTTATTTATAGAGTAATGGTTAACAAGCTGCTGAGTAGTGAATTCATTTGTCAGTCAATGCTCCACACTTTGGCCTTGTGCCAAAACTAAACTTGACTTAGGAAAAAAAAATTAAGAACTTCAATGTAAATTGATTTTAAAATAATTTTTAAGTGGAAAAAAATCTTAGTCTTTAAACTTGAAAAATATAAAAGTTTAATAAATTTGTTAAAGTTCATTTATATTAGATGCTTGAAAATTTAATTCATTAGCCTTTGATGAGTATTATTTTTTGTTCATTCAAATCTCTTATAGTGGCTGCTTAATTACAGTAGTTTTCTTCTCAATTTCAGTATAGGTTGTTTTAGTTGCTGCCCTAGAAGGGTATGGCAGCACAACAATGAAATTCAGACTTTCAGAAATTAGAGTTTACAAACATTTTTACTTAGTAAAGTCATTGTAGGGATACAAAGGGTAATTATCTCCCTTTGATTGAAACAAAGTTATGAGAGCCATGTGACAGCTGGTGACTGATTTTCATAAGGAGCCTACGCCTTTTGATATTTGTCATTCTTGAATACTAGACATGTCTGCCCGTGTCCACCTTCTGAACCAATTGAAGAAAAAAGATGGTTGGCTACTTCTGTTGTCAAAACAATAGAGGAAAATCAAAATGTAATGTAGGCCATGGAAAAAACAGGTATCACAAACTGGCAGTGGCATAGCATACAGAGAAAACCACATAGTCTTAGTTGGTACATAAAGGACACCACTAACCTGCCCTTTTTCCTGTTGAAAAATATTACAAGTAAGACCCTCTCTCTTTTGACCCATTTCAAACTGTTGTATATATGTTATAGTTTCTCTGTGTGAGACAAATTAGTAACAAGTATGGATATATCAGTATAAAGCAATCTCTTTGAGAACTTGTCATTCTTTTCTTTCAGTTATTCTTTTCCATCCATATATTAAGGTGTTACTATATTGCAGATATATTAATGCCTGTAATGGGGAAATGTAACCTGGAAATTTTCTCTCTTTTCTTGAACCCCTGTTATCATCATCAGTGTATAAAAAGTTAAATAAGTAGCAAAAGAAAATATAGAATATTTACTCTTATTTAAATATTTATATTTATTTTACTTAAATATTTATTCAATATTTATAGAATATTATTTTTATTTATTTAAAAATAAAAAATTATATAAAAATTAAATGATTTCAAAAAATTATAGAAAATAAATAACGAACTCACTGTCGTCTCTGCTTTTTCACCATTCACCCAAATATCTAACGTATCCTTCTCTGGAATAAGAAAAAGATAGAAGAAAAATAAATAAGTCATTTGGCTTCTTTAAGATTTGGTTTAATTATAACTGATCAGTTTAATCATTTCAAAAGGATATTGCAATATTACTACTGTGGGGTATTGGAGTTTGGCAGCAAAAATTTGAATTTATTTTCTAACCAATCAGCTTCTGTTAATTATGGCCCTTTAATTAATCCATTTTAACTTCACATATAGGGCACAAAAAACTAATTCAAATTGAGATAGTTCAGCAGAGAATATTGTTCAGGAGAAAATACTGTCTAGTTCAAGTACTAATTGGTTGTTTTTGTTTAGTGACATATCAACCTACATGGGTCATTTAATGCTGAAATCTAAATATTTAGTACACAATTTTTATTTTATTTTTGGAGATAATAATGGTATAGTGATACAAGTCTTATTAATTAACCCATAGGTGGGGGTGAGAAGAGATGGATTCATGCCTTTCCCAAGTGTATTTTTGTGTAAATGAATATAACAAATCCAAATGGAATTGGAATTTGACTCTCCAATTAACAATTATGAGCCATTATCCATTACATCACCTACACATACAAGCTTACAGCACCTGATATTCCCAAGTAGTCACCCATCTAGGTACTGACCAAGCTCGACATTGCTTAATTTCGGTGATCATATAGGAACTGGTGTTTCAATGTGATGTAGCAATAACCCTAACAGTTAGCTTCCACTATTTTCATCCTTTTATCTATTCATAAAAATCTACAATTGAAACACAGATCAACTACTTACCTAAAGCCACTCTTAATGGGTTTCCAGCTATCGTGACAATCCAAGTATTGAGTATTTTGCGTTGATTCTCTGTGAAAATCTCAAAAACTTGTCCGTTAACCAGCAGGGAATATTCATAAGCAAATCCAGTTGTGGCATTAATATTTATGGAACACTTCACCTTCCCAATATTAAAATACTCTGTTCCAACCAATTTAAACATCCATTCAACGCGGTATATCTCCTGAAAATTAAGGAAAATAGATTCAACAATTTTTTCTTTTTTAAATTGTTAATAATGTGTATAACTTGTGAAGTGTATATCTGAATATATGAAAAAACTTGTTTCATTTGTTTTTCATAATTCATCTGGAACAATCAGGCAGTGCTAAAAAGTTTTTGGCCCTATCCATTTTTGTTTTTCATATTTCATCTGGAACAATCAGGCAGTGCTGAAAAGCCCTATCCATTTTTGTTTTTCATAATTCATCTGGAACAATCAGGCAGTGCTGAAAGTTTTTATCCCTATCCATTTTTGTTTTTCATAATTCATCTGGAAAAATCAGGCAGTGCTGAAAGTTTTTAGCCCTATCCATATTTGTTTTTCATAATTCACCTGGAACAATCAGGCAGTGCTGAAAAGTTTTTTGCCCTATACATTTTTGTTTTTCATAATTCATCTGGAACAATCAGGCAGTGCTGAAAAGTTTTTTTACCCTATCCATTTTTGTTTTTCATAATTCATCTGGAACAATCAGGCAGTGCTGAAAAGCTTTTTGCCCTATACATTTTTGTTTTTCATAATTCATCTGGAACAATCAGGCAGTGCTAAAAAGTTTTTGGCCCTATCCATTTTTGTTTTTCATAATTCATCTGGAACAATCAGGCAGTGCTGAAAAGTTTTTTGCCCTATCCATTTTTGTTTTTCACAATTCATCTGGAACAATCAGGCAGTGCTGAAAGTTTTTGGCCCTATCCATTTTTGTTTTTCATAATTCATCTGGAACAATCAGGCAGTGCTGAAAAGTTTTTTTACCCTATCCATTTTTGTTTTTCATAATTCATCTGGAACAATCAGGCAGTTTTTCAAAAGTTTTTCACCCTAGCCATTTCCAATATCTGACCATATGAACAAACATCAGATTTTTTAAGGATATTTTGTAATTTTTTGTTACTACAAAATTTCAGCCAATCCATTTTCTAACCTTCAAGTATATTGTCAAAATTTGTCAAAAATGAAGTTTATATCTGAACATATGTAAAACTCATTAATTTAAAAAAAAATTATAATTTATCTGGGACAACAAAATAGTGCTGAAATGTTCTTGAACCAATCAAATTTCCAAATCTGACCAAATGAGCAAACAGATTTTTTTGAAGGGCATTTTACTCAGGCTAAGAATATTTCAGAACCTCCTCATTTTCACTGGCTGTTATGATGCATACAAATCTCTTTTAGATTTCTATTTTCAAGCTCTGTGAAAAAATCATAACTGCCTAAAAATCTGGTAACTGTTTGCTTGCATGTGTTTTACAGCCAGTCATATAGCTGGATCTTGAGGATTGAAAATTAGGTTAACATGACTTGAAGATGAATACGGATTAGGTAGTGTTGACATTTGAGATCACTAAATGGCAGTGAATGATGGACAATCTCCTCAAAGATGAGGAAGAGACATGAAGTAACAAAAACGTGGTTCTACAGAAAGATACTGAGAATACCATGGGCCAAACATGTGAGCAACAACAAGGTTTTGGAGAGAATGGAAACAAAAAGGAAAGTCTATATTTAACATCAGGAAGAGACAGTTGAAATTTCTGGAAGATGTTATGAGGAAGGAGGGCTTGGAAAATCTGATACTCACAGAACAGATTGAGGGAAAGGGGGACAGAGGAAAGCAGCACATATACTTGATGAGTGCAAGCAAATGGTTGGCAGAACAGGGTTTGGGAAGAAAAACAAAAATACAAAACTTATTAAGAGCTGAAAGGGACAGGAAGATGCAGAGGGCCATGATTGCCTGCATCCTGAAGGGACATCACGCATAAAAGAGGAAGAAAGGTCACCACAATTTAGGCTAAAAAATTGCTATTTCTGGCCAAAATACAAAAAGGGACATCTTTTTACATAACACAACAAGCTGGTTGTGTGGCAATTATAAATGTGTCTTATTACCATCTATACATCTTGTTTAGTGGATACACATGTTTGAATCAACATCTCTGCTTTTTAAACAATATATTTCATCTACTCGCTGTTTCTTTTTAGAGTCTTTAATAAAGAATATGTAGCCATTGGCAATGATTCAATGTGCACCCACTTAAGCAGATGAAACAAGTGAATAGCCTGACGTGCTTTAAACCACTGGTTCCCAAACTTTTTTTTTCTTTGAGCTATATTTTTGGAATAAAAATTCACTTGTGACTTACCAAACTTTGTGATAAAAAGTACATTTAAAAATAAAAAGCAGAGAGAGGGTTAAAGGGATATAATCGTGGATTCAAAGTCAGAACATTATCATTGATAACTCTCTCCTTCAATTTGCAGACCCCAGTTACTATATTCTTAATACTTGATATAATGCAAAAATATCACAATGATAAAATTGATCAATAATTATTTATAATTATCTATACTGTGACTCATGCATGCAATTACAAGTAATCCAGAATAATATTTTAAATTTTGAAATCATATTTATTTTTGGCAGATGAGTTTTTTAAAAGTGTTTCTAAATCTTTGATTATCTTTCAATCATTCCGCCTCACCTGCTATCCTCTTCCGCCACACCTATGAAGCACACCACACTGTTTAGGAACCACTGCTTTAGACTGACCCAGCCACAAAGGACTTTGTGGGAAAGCCACATACAATTATTGATATAATGGAAAGTATATCTCTTTTTAAGTTCCCTCAGAGTCCATATCTGCTAACCTTTTATTCATTTATATTTCTGTATATGCAATGTAAACAAATCATTTTTATTTAAAATTAGTGGATTTTCTTATTCATAATCTGATATTATTTCTACTCATTATATGCATGATATTTATAGGATATGCCTGCTTGATTAGATGTCTGTGTTTTTTAAGCAATATATTTTCATCCACTAGCCTGGTTTTTTTCAGAGTCTTTAACCATAAACACTCTTTAGGCAACTTCAGTCACCAAGGAAAACATTTGTCCTGCCATTGCAGTTAACTCTGATCAACAAATAAATTTAAATTTCACAATTGTTTTGTCACATCTTGCTATAGCAACAGCAAAAAACAGCCTTGACTTAAATCAAGATCAGGGTTATTACAGATGGGTTATTTAATGCCAATAAAATTTTTTATTGCTGGTAATATTTTTTTCAAAAATGTATTGTGGGTAATATTTTTTCTTCAAAAATCTATTGCTGGTAATATTTTTTCAAAAAATGTACAGTTGGTAATATCTTTTTTTTCAAAAATCTATTGCTGGTAATATTTTTTTTCAAAAATGTATTGTGGGTAATATTTTTCTTCTTCAAAAATCTATTGCTGGTAATATTTTTTTTAAAAATGTACAGCTGGTAATATTTTTTTGTTCAAAAATATATTGCTGGTAATATTTTTTTTTCTTCAAAAATCTATTGCTGGTAATATTTTTTCAAAAAATGTACAGCTGGTAATATTTAAAAAAAAAAATATATTGCTGGTAATATTTTTTTCAAAAATGCATTGCTGGTAATAATGTATTGCTGGTAATAATTTTTTACAAATATTTATTTCTGGTATTAAAACCTATTTTTACACTTTCATAGTGTTTTGACCCCAACTTAGGGGTTAACTATTTGCCTCTATCTGGGGCCCTAACAGGTGTTACCACCCCAAGTCAGGTTGGACCTGTGAACACTAGCAATTAAGAAGTGGTTCCATGCTCCTCAAAACCTCCTGATCAGAGGTCTTGTTGTCGGGCGTAGTTTATCCTCTTATCTAGGATGCAGAGGTAGTTTAACATCATACCCTGGACAGGTTTGTATTTGAGGAACCACCGTATATTGTGCAAGGAAAAGTAATAATGTAGAATGCTAAAGGTTAATAAAGTTAATTTTAAGTGCCTATGTAAACATTTCTTTCTTTCTTTCTTTCTAAAAAGCACCACTGGAGACAGTGGTGGACTGGGTCTGAAAATATTGGTGCCAGAAGACAAAGGGGTTCCACTCACAACTACAATGCTATTATTTAATTTTGATAACAAATAAATAAAATTTTAAAAAATATACTTATAAAAAAAAACAGTAAAATTAAATTTCTTATGAAAAAAAATATGTATTTCTTAATATTTACATTGTACATGCATTGTATATTATTACTGGGAGTAGATACCAAATGTAAATACAGAATATTTTAATTGAACTTTTTATTTATTTCTTTTAATTTTAAGTAATTGGTTGATATTTTTAAATGGTTTAATGCATAATTTATATATTAACAGACAGTTCAAAAGTACAGTAGACCATTGCATGCAGTCTACTATATTATGAGCAATCGTTTGTGTTCAGTAGATGATTGTTTGAACCTGCCAATAATTAAACCCAATTCATCTAACAATTCCTTTTTAATGTACACCAACATTGTTGCAATGGAATGTCCCACTCTACCTATCGCCTTATGTGGACTGACTCTATCAGTAGCTATATATAGTGGGCACAGGATATACCTGGGGACTTGCTTCGGCATTTAGTTGGAGATTCGTTTCCAGCTAAGCTAGTCGAACTCTCTGCCTTCAGGCAGAGAGGAACCCAGATGAGGCTATGCCGAAGGGCAGAATCTAGTCTGGAGTGGTAGGCAGCTACCCGACCCCATTTTTTTCTTTGGTCTATGGGGAATTTTTGCTCTAGCCTACAGGCTCAGATACCCCACGTTAAATTTTGTCCTTGTGCCACATCTGACGCGTGGGGCAGTTGGCAAATATACTTGCTTTGGCAATTAGTTGGAGATTCGTCTCCAGCTAAGCTAGTCGAACTCTCTGCCTTCGGGCAGAGAGGAACCCAGACGAGGCTATGCCGAAGGGCAGAATCTAGTCTGCTACCCGACCCCATTTTTTACAGGGTCTATGGGGAATTTTTGCCTGAGCCTATGGGCTCGGATACTCCACATTAAATTTTGTCCTTGTGCCACATCTGACCATGTGGGGCAGTTGGCAAATATACTTGCTTCGGGAATTACTAGCCTGCCACCCAATTCCCTGTTTTTCAGTAGTGTATTCCCTTTACAATAAACCTTTCTCTCTTTCATCTATATGCGTGTTGCTGTTCTTTCACTTGAGTACCACCTTTGTCTGTCTGTAACCTCTTTAAGGACACAACAATCATGCATGATTCCAAGTTCTTCTCAGTAAATTTCTTAACCTTGTCTTTATGATCTTCAGCTTTTAAAATATCCTCTCACTATCTGCACACAATCAGTTATTCAAAACTGATAGTGTGCAGATGACTTTATAAAGTTCTTATTCCTTTCTATTACTAAGACAGTTGTTTGTTTTAGTTTCTTTATTGCATTGTGAGATAGAGGGCTCATTTGCCATTGGGCAAGCTGACACACTGGCCAGTCCAGCACTCTATATAAATACAAGTGACTGGTTATTTAAATTTTGTTTCAATCTCATGTGTCTGGGAAGAAGTGTGTATTTCTTAGTATTTACAGTGTACAAGTACTGTACATGTTACTGGCAGTAGATACCAAATGAAAATACAGAATGTTATGATTTAATTTTTTTTTTATTTATTTTTTAATTTTAAGTAATCAGTTGATATCTTTAAATAATTTGCTGCACAGTTTACATTAACAGATAGTTCTAAAGCACACTATATTAAGAGCCATCACTTGTGTTCAATAGATAATTGTTTGAACCTGCCAATAATTGCTTCTGCATAGAATTCCTTTTCAATAGATAAAAGCATGTATGATACCAAATTCTCCTTAGGGAGTGAATTTCTTAACATTATTTTTATGATCTTTAGCTTTGGAAATGTCCTCTCAGAATGGAATTGAGCAAACTGACAGTGAGCAGATATTTTTATTTCTTTTCATTGCTAAAACAGTTATCTGCATTTGGTTATTGCATTTTTATTTGATCTAGAGGGCCATCAGGAGCTCACGTGTCATTGAGCAAGCTGACAACCTGGCCAGTTTGTCACTGAATGGTATGGTTGTATGAAAAATGGAATTGATATGTGAAGATCAAACTGTGGCTGAGATAATCTAAGTTCACTTTGCACTAGTACCTTTGGAAAAGGCATGAACAGGAATAAATGTATTCCATAACTCTTGTTTCATGCTAAAAGACAAGTGCTGCAGGAACAAAATAATCTTTGTCTCTACCGACATGTATGCAAGTAAGGATCCAATGATATTAAACTTGACTTTGCATCACTTTTTGATTTACAATATTTTTCAAAAATTAAGTAATTAACGTTTCAACTTACTGATGGAAAGAACAAAAACATGTTGGTCTTGCAAGCAAATATTTGGCATTTTTGGTCTTGAAAGTAAAGATTTGGCATTTTAGTCTTCAAAGTAAACATTTGGTATTTTGGTCTTGCAAGCACCTGTTTGGCATTTTTGGTTGTGAAAGTAAACATTTGTATTTTTGGTCTTGTAAGTAAACATTTGGCATATTTGGTCTTGCAAGCAGACATATGGCATTTTTGGTCTTGAAAGTAAACATTTGACATTTTTAATCTTGAAAGTAAACATTTGGTATTTTGGTCTTGCAAGCAACTGTTTGGCATTTTTGGTTGTGAAAGTAAACATTTGGTATTTTTGGTCTTGTAAGTAAACATTTGGCATATTTGGTCTTGCAAGCAGACATATGGCATTTTTGGTCTTGAAAGTAAACATTTGGTATTTTTGGTTTTGAAAGTAAACATTTGGTGTTTTTGGTCTTGCAGGTAAATGTTTGGCATTTTTGGTCTTGCAAGCAAACATATGGCATTTTTAGTCTTGAAACTAAACATTTGACATTTTTAATCTTGAAAGTAAACATTTGGTATTTTTGGTCTTGCTGGTAAATGTTTGGCATTTTTGGTCTTGAAAGTAAACATTTGGTATTTTTGGTCTTGCAAGCAAATTTTTTTGGCATTTTGGTCTTGAAAGCAAACATTTGGTATTTCTGGTCTTGAAAGTAATCATTTGGAATTTTTGGTCTTGCAAGCAAACATTTGGCATTTTTGGTCTTGAAAGTAATCATTTGGCATTTTTGGAGGATTTATCGAGCCTGGAAGTAGACAGTCTCCGGATTTCAGACCTGGTTTTACTTTGTCCTAACTTTTATCTGTCAAGTTATGATTGTATAAATTTAATCAAAACTTGCACATGTTTAATCATTTATTTTTAGATGATCAGTTCTGGATCGTTGATTTTTCTGCCTCTTGGTAGCAAAGTCATGAATATCTCATTGAAGTGATCATTGTAAGTAATAGTTTTAACTTGACAATTTAAAAAAAAAAATTATCTATATCAAGTCAATTTGGGGGCCCGACACAGCACAAAATTCAGTCAAATTAACACAATCTTTTGTAATATTTTGCCTGCATTTTATCTCCGAAAAAAGAACAAATCTTTGCCCAAGACAAATGTTCTTCACCTTTTTAGTGTAAGATCCCAAACATTAAAATAATTTCAATCTGTAAAATATAAGAAAATTGTGATTGTGAATATGTTTAAAACATACTCAGTTCCTTCCATACATTAAATTGATCATTACCAACTTTTGACGCCATCTGTCAGTTTTCAATGTAATTTTCCTTGTATTCATCACAAATCATGTCCTAGACTTCTATTCTTATGTTTTTTGAGGGGTGATATTGAATCCATTTTTGGCACTGAAAATCTCGCAAATGATATTTAAATGCAAAATTTAAACTCTTTTCAAGAATTTTATCTGAACACTGCAGACTTGGGTTTCCAGACCTAGATGTGAAAGTACAAATAACATTAATAGAGGAATCCCTTGATTAGTGCAG
>OZ038508.1:27042871-27057871 GCA_964036315.1 Acanthosepion esculentum | reverse complement strand
TCCACCCGCTCAAATAACAGAATAGACAACTGCAATCAATCTAAACATTGGACAAATAAATAGCTTTAATTATCTTCCCAGACCAAAAAAAACTATTAAATAAGCGACCTAAGCTAATCCCCACCCAAATCTTTTACTACGTTAATAAAACATCAAAAAACGAAAAGAATAAATAATACAAAATGAAAATGAAAAACAAGTAAAATAAATTAACCCAAATAAATAAATAAACAAACAAGCCAAAAATAACTGCCAGAATAGATTACCCACAATGCACCACTGGCCCATATATATAAATAGCCGAGGAAAAAACCAGCATTCGCAGCCTGACGATTGTGTCCAGCATGAAACAGCCTGTCGCCTCTGAGTGTTGACATTAATGTTCACTTTTATATTTCTACTTACATACGCTCTATCTCTGATATTGAGCACTTTGTCGCAGTTAGCTCCTCCTCATTTCCTTAACCCGTCAACAGGGGTCTCTCTCTCCTGGGAATATAAATACTGGCTGACCTTTCGCCTCTTTCTCTCTCTTTCTCTGCTTACACGCATGTGTGAGCAACTATGTCGATTTCAGCTGCGGGCCAAAACCTTGCACGTGGGGCGAGGTACAAAAAACTTTCTCTAAAAATTTCCAATATGTGAACTCTTATACACAACCAGCGTTTCTCATATTCTGAGAACACGCTAAAACAAAATTCACCCGTACGGACATTCAACTAAAAACAACACACACAACTTTTCATACAGACACTGTAACATTTTATTCATGTCTTCATTGTATTTGTAATTCGTGTTTTAATCTATTCGTTAATAATATATATTTGTTTTGTACATATATATTGGTCTTGTTTGTTTCTTTGGACTCCATTAAAGTCCAACATTTTTATGTAGCTGGACCGGCCAGCGGAAGCCTTAACCTAGAGATAACTCATCTTCTCTTCACACATTCACACACCGCCTGGTCCACTACAACTTTATCCCATAAATATAGCACACCTTAAAACTATATTTCTTCATATATATATAGATAGATAGATATATATATATAGATATATAGATAGATATATAGATAGATAGATAGATAGATAGATAGATAGATAGATAGATACTGCTAATCATTTATGTTTTGGCGAAGCTAAACTCCAAGAACTCCATTTAGAAGATATCTTTCCTTTAAATCCTACAATATATTTATAAGAATTAGTCTTGTATGGGACAGGTCTACAATAGTAATACACCAACTGAGGATCAAAGCCATTTCAATACAGCTTGTCTGGGAGATATTCAGTGGCATGGCTTAGCCAAGAAAAGTTGGGTAACATTGAAGTGATATCATGTGATTTAACATATAGATAAAACTATGTCATGAGAATATTGGAAGGAGAATATCTGTGCTGTGGCCTTGTTAGGGCAAGAAATAAAGACACAAAGAGAGGAATTGAGTTAAAAAAATATATTAACAGAAACAGTAATACAAACATATACAAATGAGTGTTACAGAATGTTTGGTTTGACTGTCAGAGCTGACTGCTGGGAACTTCCCTCTCCAAAAGGCAGTACCTGCTCCTGGAGAGTCCATGTGTGCATGGGTAGATTACCATAACACTATGTCTATCTATCTATCTATCTATCTATGTGTTCTGGCCTTGTAGAGGCCAGAAATAAAGACACAAGAGAGGAATTGAGTTAAACAAATATATTAACTGAAACAGTAATACAAACATATACAAACGAGAGAGTTACAGCATGAATGTTCAGTCCGACTGTCAGAGCTGACTGTTGGAAACTTCCCTCTCCAAAAAGCAGTACCTACTCCTATTTATAGCTGGCAGAGTCCATGCATGTGTGGGTAAATTACCATAACAATCAGTGAGAAGCAGACACAAGGAAAAATGATGGGACAAGACCACCAGGGAAGACAGATGTCCCTAGGAAAGCATTCCAAGAGGGGGAGTGTTGCCTTGGTTGTATTTCCATTTGTTTGTAATAGTGAGAAAAAAGTAAAAGGAGAAATGTTGCCCTCCTTCAAAGTCTCTTTCACTTACTTTTACCAAAATTCTAAAAGAAACAACATCTCAGCGAACAGAAATATATTTGTGTCACATTCCCCACACCTGTTGTACCAATAAGGCAATAATCAACATCTTGTCCCATGTGAAATGATGCTATTTTTGAAATAGGAATGACCTTATAAATTTCTGGCCATATTGGCATCTGCAGAAATGGAGAAGCTGACCTGGAAGCAAAAAAATCCCTAAAAATGAGCATTTCAAATTTGAAAATCCCTTATATAAACTTCAAAGTAACTATCAACTAGGGCATTCTAAACAAGTGGCGAGAGTTCTGAAACTTCCACCCAAACAACAAAATTTATCAAATTAGACCCATTCTAAGAGAATGGCATGATGGTTTCAGACTTTCTAGGAAGAAAGAAGTCATCCTATCAAGGATCAGAATAAGATTCACCTTTCTCCTAAAAATATGTAACCACCCCCTTGAATTGCATATATTGTAATTCATATTCTAACCAATTCTAGTGACATTGCTCCTATGCACCAATGATTTTATGACATGAATGGTCCAGAGGAGCTTTTCATGAAGATATGTCTAAAGAGTAGAGACTATCCTAGCCTACTTGAAGTATAGCACTACTAAATAGCACTCCTAGAGGCATAATTTAAAACATATTCAAATGACTATAATGACCATTCCCCTATATGGCATTGATTTTATGGCATGAATATTCCAGAGGAGCTTTTCATGAAGATAAAAGTCGAGACTATCCTAGTTTACATGAAGGAGGGTGGTCTGTATCACAAACTATAGCATTAAGTACAAGCATTGGCTGAAAGGTTCATAGGTTCACCAAGATATAAATGTAAGAAGTTCATTGTATGCCAATTATTATAGGCATGACCATCAACCCCATGTTGGGTTTATTATAGTTATTTACATTCAAATAAGCTTGGGAAAGGGATGAATCCACCTATATCACTGATTTCTCCCCCCCCCCTATCCCCAAATTAACATCCTCCTGAATGTATAGCATGTCAAGAGGCATATACAGTGAAACATATTCTAACTGATTATACTGACCTTCCTCCTATATGTCAATGATTTTATGACATGACTAGAGGAGCTTTTAAAGAAGATGGAAGTAGAGACTATCCTAGCCTACCTGACAGGGAGGGGTCTATACTTTTAGAACCTCTTTGGTGGAAAGTCTGTACGTCAAAACTCACAAAATGCCTCTAACACTAAGATGACAAAAATTAGCCCTACAATGTTATACCAGACTACATTCCTGTCTGAATAGCTATGCATTCAACAGTTTCCCAACCACAATGTAAAGATCTATTCAACAAACCCCCCCCCAAAAAAACAAGCATCAAACCTCTCGCCCTTTACATAGAAAACTATTGATAAATCATAACTGGACACTATCCTTAACTCTTTAATCTACTACACTGGAAAACCCTCCTTGGTTAACAAAACAGCCAACAGTTTTACTAAACCTTACCAAACACCCTGTCTACCATTTTAGAAGAAATTGATAATCTCTTACACATTGATAAAGTTTGATGTTCAGCCATTCTTGATGACATAACAATAAAAAAACGCCTACCTGATATCCTATTTTTAGTGCTGAAACTATAGCCATAGGCAGCTTCAAACATCAAAACGGACAATGAGCCAGACATCTTCATAGTTTTCTCAAATTCACTATCTGTATTTAATCACCGAGAAACAAAAACACTCCCTTAGTTAAATTACTAAAAAGGACCAATCTCATCTGCAAGGAATAAAAAACACTTTTGTCTTCTGTTGGGTACCTAGACATATCAACATCGACACTATCAGATGGTTTCAGACTTTCTTGGAAGGAAGAACTCACCCTATCAAAAATCAGAATAGGATTCACCTATATTACTTACTCATTTCTCCCCAAAAAATGAATATCCTCCTGAGTGCCCAGCATGTCAAGAGGCATAGACTGCAAAACATATTCTAACCAATTCTACTGACCTTGCTCTTATATGTCAATGATTTTATGGCATGACTATGTCTAAAGAGTAGAGACTATGCTAGCCTACTTGAAGTATAGCACTACTAAATAGCACTCCTAGGGGCATAATTTAAAACATATTCAAATGACTATAATGACCATTCCCCAATATGGCATTGATTTTATGGCATGACTATGTCTAAAGAGTAGAGACTATGCTAGCCTACTTGAAGTATAGCACTAAATAGCACTCCTAGGGGCATAATTTAAAACATATTCAAATGACTATAATGACCATTCCCCAATATGGCATTGATTTTATGGCATGACTATGTCTAAAGAGTAGAGACTATGCTAGCCTACTTGAAGTATAGCACTACTAAATAGCACTCCTAGGGGCATAATTTAAAACATATTCAAATGACTATAATGACCATTCCCCTATATGGCATTGATTTTATGGCATGACTATGTCTAAAGAGTAGAGACTATGCTAGCCTACTTGAAGTATAGCACTACTAAATAGCACTCTTAGGGGCATAATTTAAAACATATTCAAATGACTATAATGACCATTCCCCAATATGGCATTGATTTTATGGCATGACTATGTCTAAAGAGTAGAGACTATGCTAGCCTACTTGAAGTATAGCACTACTAAATAGCACTCCTAGGGGCATAATTTAAAACATATTCAAATGACTATAATGACCATTCCCCTATATGGCATTGATTTTATGGCATGACTATGTCTAAAGAGTAGAGACTATGCTAGCCTACTTGAAGTATAGCACTACTAAATAGCACTCTTAGGGGCATAATTTAAAACATATTCAAATGACTATAATGACCATTCCCCAATATGGCATTGATTTTATGGCATGACTATGTCTAAAGAGTAGAGACTATGCTAGCCTACTTGAAGTATAGCACTAAATAGCACTCCTAGGGGCATAATTTAAAACATATTCAAATGACTATAATGACCATTCCCCAATATGGCATTGATTTTATGGCATGACTATGTCTAAAGAGTAGAGACTATGCTAGCCTACTTGAAGTATAGCACTACTAAATAGCACTCCTAGGGGCATAATTTAAAACATATTCAAATGACTATAATGACCATTCCCCAATATGGCATTGATTTTATGGCATGACTATGTCTAAAGAGTAGAGACTATGCTAGCCTACTTGAAGTATAGCACTAAATAGCACTCCTAGGGGCATAATTTAAAACATATTCAAATGACTATAATGACCATTCCCCAATATGGCATTGATTTTATGGCATGACTATGTCTAAAGAGTAGAGACTATGCTAGCCTACTTGAAGTATAGCACTACTAAATAGCACTCCTAGGGGCATAATTTAAAACATATTCAAATGACTATAATGACCATTCCCCAATATGGCATTGATTTTATGGCATGACTATGTCTAAAGAGTAGAGACTATGCTAGCCTACTTGAAGTATAGCACTACTAAATAGCACTCCTAGGGGCATAATTTAAAACATATTCAAATGACTATAATGACCATTCCCCTATATGGCATTGATTTTATGGCATGACTATGTCTAAAGAGTAGAGACTATGCTAGCCTACTTGAAGTATAGCACTAAATAGCACTCCTAGGGGCATAATTTAAAACATATTCAAATGACTATAATGACCATTCCCCAATATGGCATTGATTTTATGGCATGACTATGTCTAAAGAGTAGAGACTATGCTAGCCTACTTGAAGTATAGCACTACTAAATAGCACTCCTAGGGGCATAATTTAAAACATATTCAAATGACTATAATGACCATTCCCCTATATGGCATTGATTTTATGGCATGACTATGTCTAAAGAGTAGAGACTATGCTAGCCTACTTGAAGTATAGCACTACTAAATAGCACTCCTAGGGGCATAATTTAAAACATATTCAAATGACTATAATGACCATTCCCCAATATGGCATTGATTTTATGGCATGACTATGTCTAAAGAGTAGAGACTATGCTAGCCTACTTGAAGTATAGCACTACTAAATAGCACTCCTAGGGGCATAATTTAAAACATATTCAAATGACTATAATGACCATTCCCCAATATGGCATTGATTTTATGGCATGACTATGTCTAAAGAGTAGAGACTATGCTAGCCTACTTGAAGTATAGCACTAAATAGCACTCCTAGGGGCATAATTTAAAACATATTCAAATGACTATAATGACCATTCCCCAATATGGCATTGATTTTATGGCATGACTATGTCTAAAGAGTAGAGACTATGCTAGCCTACTTGAAGTATAGCACTAAATAGCACTCCTAGGGGCATAATTTAAAACATATTCAAATGACTATAATGACCATTCCCCAATATGGCATTGATTTTATGGCATGACTATGTCTAAAGAGTAGAGACTATGCTAGCCTACTTGAAGTATAGCACTACTAAATAGCACTCCTAGGGGCATAATTTAAAACATATTCAAATGACTATAATGACCATTCCCCAATATGGCATTGATTTTATGGCATGACTATGTCTAAAGAGTAGAGACTATGCTAGCCTACTTGAAGTATAGCACTACTAAATAGCACTCCTAGGGGCATAATTTAAAACATATTCAAATGACTATAATGACCATTCCCCTATATGGCATTGATTTTATGGCATGACTATGTCTAAAGAGTAGAGACTATGCTAGCCTACTTGAAGTATAGCACTAAATAGCACTCCTAGGGGCATAATTTAAAACATATTCAAATGACTATAATGACCATTCCCCAATATGGCATTGATTTTATGGCATGACTATGTCTAAAGAGTAGAGACTATGCTAGCCTACTTGAAGTATAGCACTACTAAATAGCACTCCTAGGGGCATAATTTAAAACATATTCAAATGACTATAATGACCATTCCCCTATATGGCATTGATTTTATGGCATGACTATGTCTAAAGAGTAGAGACTATGCTAGCCTACTTGAAGTATAGCACTACTAAATAGCACTCCTAGGGGCATAATTTAAAACATATTCAAATGACTATAATGACCATTCCCCAATATGGCATTGATTTTATGGCATGACTATGTCTAAAGAGTAGAGACTATGCTAGCCTACTTGAAGTATAGCACTACTAAATAGCACTCCTAGGGGCATAATTTAAAACATATTCAAATGACTATAATGACCATTCCCCAATATGGCATTGATTTTATGGCATGACTATGTCTAAAGAGTAGAGACTATGCTAGCCTACTTGAAGTATAGCACTAAATAGCACTCCTAGGGGCATAATTTAAAACATATTCAAATGACTATAATGACCATTCCCCAATATGGCATTGATTTTATGGCATGACTATGTCTAAAGAGTAGAGACTATGCTAGCCTACTTGAAGTATAGCACTACTAAATAGCACTCCTAGGGGCATAATTTAAAACATATTCAAATGACTATAATGACCATTCCCCAATATGGCATTGATTTTATGGCATGACTATGTCTAAAGAGTAGAGACTATGCTAGCCTACTTGAAGTATAGCACTACTAAATAGCACTCCTAGGGGCATAATTTAAAACATATTCAAATGACTATAATGACCATTCCCCTATATGGCATTGATTTTATGGCATGACTATGTCTAAAGAGTAGAGACTATGCTAGCCTACTTGAAGTATAGCACTAAATAGCACTCCTAGGGGCATAATTTAAAACATATTCAAATGACTATAATGACCATTCCCCAATATGGCATTGATTTTATGGCATGACTATGTCTAAAGAGTAGAGACTATGCTAGCCTACTTGAAGTATAGCACTACTAAATAGCACTCCTAGGGGCATAATTTAAAACATATTCAAATGACTATAATGACCATTCCCCAATATGGCATTGATTTTATGGCATGACTATGTCTAAAGAGTAGAGACTATGCTAGCCTACTTGAAGTATAGCACTACTAAATAGCACTCCTAGGGGCATAATTTAAAACATATTCAAATGACTATAATGACCATTCCCCAATATGGCATTGATTTTATGGCATGACTATGTCTAAAGAGTAGAGACTATGCTAGCCTACTTGAAGTATAGCACTACTAAATAGCACTCCTAGGGGCATAATTTAAAACATATTCAAATGACTATAATGACCATTCCCCAATATGGCATTGATTTTATGGCATGACTATGTCTAAAGAGTAGAGACTATGCTAGCCTACTTGAAGTATAGCACTAAATAGCACTCCTAGGGGCATAATTTAAAACATATTCAAATGACTATAATGACCATTCCCCAATATGGCATTGATTTTATGGCATGACTATGTCTAAAGAGTAGAGACTATGCTAGCCTACTTGAAGTATAGCACTAAATAGCACTCCTAGGGGCATAATTTAAAACATATTCAAATGACTATAATGACCATTCCCCAATATGGCATTGATTTTATGGCATGACTATGTCTAAAGAGTAGAGACTATGCTAGCCTACTTGAAGTATAGCACTAAATAGCACTCCTAGGGGCATAATTTAAAACATATTCAAATGACTATAATGACCATTCCCCAATATGGCATTGATTTTATGGCATGACTATGTCTAAAGAGTAGAGACTATGCTAGCCTACTTGAAGTATAGCACTAAATAGCACTCCTAGGGGCATAATTTAAAACATATTCAAATGACTATAATGACCATTCCCCAATATGGCATTGATTTTATGGCATGACTATGTCTAAAGAGTAGAGACTATGCTAGCCTACTTGAAGTATAGCACTAAATAGCACTCCTAGGGGCATAATTTAAAACATATTCAAATGACTATAATGACCATTCCCCAATATGGCATTGATTTTATGGCATGACTATGTCTAAAGAGTAGAGACTATGCTAGCCTACTTGAAGTATAGCACTAAATAGCACTCCTAGGGGCATAATTTAAAACATATTCAAATGACTATAATGACCATTCCCCAATATGGCATTGATTTTATGGCATGACTATGTCTAAAGAGTAGAGACTATGCTAGCCTACTTGAAGTATAGCACTAAATAGCACTCCTAGGGGCATAATTTAAAACATATTCAAATGACTATAATGACCATTCCCCAATATGGCATTGATTTTATGGCATGACTATGTCTAAAGAGTAGAGACTATGCTAGCCTACTTGAAGTATAGCACTAAATAGCACTCCTAGGGGCATAATTTAAAACATATTCAAATGACTATAATGACCATTCCCCAATATGGCATTGATTTTATGGCATGACTATGTCTAAAGAGTAGAGACTATGCTAGCCTACTAAGTATAGCACTTAAAATAGCACTCCTAGGGGCATAATTTAAAACATATTCAAATGACTATAATGACCATTCCCCAATATGGCATTGATTTTATGGCATGACTTATGTCTAAAGAGTAGAGACTATGCTATAGAACATATCAAATGACTATAATGACCATTCCCCAATATGGCATTGATTTTATGGCATGACTATGTCTAAAGAGTAGAGACTATGTTTATGGCATGACTATGTCTAAAGAGTAGAGACTATGCTAGCCTACTTGAAGTATAGCACTACTAAATAGCACTCCTAGGGGCATAATTTAAAACATATTCAAATGACTATAATGACCATTCCCCAATATGGCATTGATTTTATGGCATGACTATGTCTAAAGAGTAGAGACTATGCTAGCCTACTTGAAGTATAGCACTACTAAATAGCACTCCTAGGGGCATAATTTAAAACATATTCAAATGACTATAATGACCATTCCCCAATATGGCATTGATTTTATGGCATGACTATGTCTAAAGAGTAGAGACTATGCTAGCCTACTTGAAGTATAGCACTACTAAATAGCACTCCTAGGGGCATAATTTAAAACATATTCAAATGACTATAATGACCATTCCCCAATATGGCATTGATTTTATGGCATGACTATGTCTAAAGAGTAGAGACTATGCTAGCCTACTTGAAGTATAGCACTAAATAGCACTCCTAGGGGCATAATTTAAAACATATTCAAATGACTATAATGACCATTCCCCAATATGGCATTGATTTTATGGCATGACTATGTCTAAAGAGTAGAGACGATGCTAGCCTACTTGAAGTATAGCATAAATAGCACTCCTAGGGCATAATTTAAAACATATTCAAATGACTATAATGACCATTCCCCAATATGGCATTGATTTTATGGCATGACTATGTCTAAAGAGTAGAGACGATGCTAGCCTACTTGAAGTATAGCACTACTAAATAGCACTCCTAGGGGCATAATTTAAAACATATTCAAATGACTATAATGACCATTCCCCAATATGGCATTGATTTTATGGCATGACTATGTCTAAAGAGTAGAGACTATGCTAGCCTACTTGAAGTATAGCCTACTAAATAGCACTCCTAGGGCATAATTTAAAACATATTCAAATGACTATAATGACCATTCCCCAATATGGCATTGATTTTATGGCATGACTATGTCTAAAGAGTAGAGACTATGCTAGCCTACTTGAAGTATAGCACTACTAAATAGCACTCCTAGGGGCATAATTTAAAACATATTCAAATGACTATAATGACCATTCCCCAATATGGCATTGATTTTATGGCATGACTATGTCTAAAGAGTAGAGACTATGCTAGCCTACTTGAAGTATAGCACTAAATAGCACTCCTAGGGGCATAATTTAAAACATATTCAAATGACTATAATGACCATTCCCAATATGGCATTGATTTTATGGCATGACTATGTCTAAAGAGTAGAGACTATGCTAGCCTACTTGAAGTATAGCACTAAATAGCACTCCTAGGGGCATAATTTAAAACATATTCAAATGACTATAATGACCATTCCCCAATATGGCATTGATTTTATGGCATGACTATGTCTAAAGAGTAGAGACTATGCTAGCCTACTTGAAGTATAGCACTAAATAGCACTCCTAGGGGCATAATTTAAAACATATTCAAATGACTATAATGACCATTCCCCAATATGGCATTGATTTATGGCATGACTATGTCTAAAGAGTAGAGACTATGCTAGCCTACTTGAAGTATAGCACTAAATAGCACTCCTAGGGGCATAATTTAAAACATATTCAAATGACTATAATGACCATTCCCCAATATGGCATTGATTTTATGGCATGACTATGTCTAAAGAGTAGAGACTATGCTAGCCTACTTGAAGTATAGCACTACTAAATAGCACTCCTAGGGGCATAATTTAAAACATATTCAAATGACTATAATGACCAATCCCCAATATGGCATTGATTTTATGGCATGACTATGTCTAAAGAGTAGAGACTATGCTAGCCTACTTGAAGTATAGCACTACTAAATAGCACTCCTAGGGGCATAATTTAAAACATATTCAAATGACTATAATGACCATTCCCCAATATGCATTGATTTTATGGCATGACTATGTCTAAAGAGTAGAGACTATGCTAGCCTACTTGAAGTATAGCACTAAATAGCACTCCTAGGGGCATAATTTAAAACATATTCAAATGACTATAATGACCATTCCCAATATGGCATTGATTTTATGGCATGACTATGTCTAAAGAGTAGAGACTATGCTAGCCTACTTGAAGTATAGCACTACTAAATAGCACTCCTAGGGGCATAATTTAAAACATATTCAAATGACTATAATGACCATTCCCCAATATGGCATTGATTTTATGGCATGACTATGTCTAAAGAGTAGAGACTATGCTAGCCTACTTGAAGTATAGCACTACTAAATAGCACTCCTAGGGGCATAATTTAAAACATATTCAAATGACTATAATGACCATTCCCCAATATGGCATTGATTTTATGGCATGACTATGTCTAAAGAGTAGAGACTATGCTAGCCTACTTGAAGTATAGCACTACTAAAATAGCACTCCTAGGGGCATAATTTAAAACATATTCAAATGACTATAATGACCATTCCCCAATATGGCATTGATTTTATGGCATGACTATGTCTAAAGAGTAGAGACGATGCTAGCCTACTTGAAGTATAGCACTACTAAATAGCACTCCTAGGGGCATAATTTAAAACATATTCAAATGACTATAATGACCATTCCCCAATATGGCATTGATTTTATGGCATGACTATGTCTAAAGAGTAGAGACTATGCTAGCCTACTTGAAGTATAGCACTAAATAGCACTCCTAGGGGCATAATTTAAAACATATTCAAATGACTATAATGACCATTCCCAATATGGCATTGATTTTATGGCATGACTATGTCTAAAGAGTAGAGACGATGCTAGCCTACTTGAAGTATAGCACTACTAAATAGCACTCCTAGGGGCATAATTTAAAACATATTCAAATGACTATAATGACCATTCCCCAATATGGCATTGATTTTATGGCATGACTATGTCTAAAGAGTAGAGACTATGCTAGCCTACTTGAAGTATAGCACTACTAAATAGCACTCCTAGGGGCATAATTTAAAACATATTCAAATGACTATAATGACCATTCCCCAATATGGCATTGATTTTATGGCATGACTATGTCTAAAGAGTAGAGACTATGCTAGCCTACTTGAAGTATAGCACTACTAAATAGCACTCCTAGGGGCATAATTTAAAACATATTCAAATGACTATAATGACCATTCCCCAATATGGCATTGATTTTATGGCATGACTATGTCTAAAGAGTAGAGACTATGCTAGCCTACTTGAAGTATAGCACTACTAAATAGCACTCCTAGGGGCATAATTTAAAACATATTCAAATGACTATAATGACCATTCCCCAATATGGCATTGATTTATGGCATGACTATGTCTAAAGAGTAGAGACTATGCTAGCCTACTTGAAGTATAGCACTACTAAATAGCACTCCTAGGGGCATAATTTAAAACATATTCAAATGACTATAATGACCATTCCCCAATATGGCATTGATTTTATGGCATGACTATGTCTAAAGAGTAGAGACTATGCTAGCCTACTTGAAGTATAGCACTACTAAATAGCACTCCTAGGGGCATAATTTAAAACATATTCAAATGACTATAATGACCATTCCCCAATATGGCATTGATTTTATGGCATGACTATGTCTAAAGAGTAGAGACTATGCTAGCCTACTTGAAGTATAGCACTACTAAATAGCACTCCTAGGGGCATAATTTAAAACATATTCAAATGACTATAATGACCATTCCCCAAATATGGCATTGATTTTATGGCATGACTATGTCTAAAGAGTAGAGACTATGCTAGCCTACTTGAAGTATAGCACTACTAAATAGCACTCCTAGGGGCATAATTTAAAACATATTCAAATGACTATAATGACCATTCCCCAATATGGCATTGATTTTATGGCATGACTATGTCTAAAGAGTAGAGACTATGCTAGCCTACTTGAAGTATAGCACTACTAAATAGCACTCCTAGGGGCATAATTTAAAACATATTCAAATGACTATAATGACCATTCCCCAATATGGCATTGATTTTATGGCATGACTATGTCTAAAGAGTAGAGACTATGCTAGCCTACTTGAAGTATAGCACTACTAAATAGCACTCCTAGGGGCATAATTTAAAACATATTCAAATGACTATAATGACCATTCCCCAATATGGCATTGATTTTATGGCATGACTATGTCTAAAGAGTAGAGACTATGCTAGCCTACTTGAAGTATAGCACTACTAATAGCACTCCTAGGGGCATAATTTAAAACATATTCAAATGACTATAATGACCATTCCCCAATATGGCATTGATTTTATGGCATGACTATGTCTAAAGAGTAGAGACGATGCTAGCCTACTTGAAGTATAGCACTACTAAATAGCACTCCTAGGGCATAATTTAAAACATATTCAAATGACTATAATGACCATTCCCCAATATGGCATTGATTTTATGGCATGACTATGTCTAAAGAGTAGAGACGATGCTAGCCTACTTGAAGTATAGCACTACTAAATAGCACTCCTAGGGGCATAATTTAAAACATATTCAAATGACTATAATGACCATTCCCCAATATGGCATTGATTTTATGGCATGACTATGTCTAAAGAGTAGAGACGATGCTAGCCTACTTGAAGTATAGCACTACTAAATAGCACTCCTAGGGCATAATTTAAAACATATTCAAATGACTATAATGACCATTCCCCAATATGGCATTGATTTTATGGCATGACTATGTCTAAAGAGTAGAGACGATGCTAGCCTACTTGAAGTATAGCATCTAAATAGCACTCCTAGGGCATAATTTAAAACATATTCAAATGACTATAATGACCATTCCCCAATATGGCATTGATTTTATGGCATGACTATGTCTAAAGAGTAGAGACTATGCTAGCCTACTTGAAGTATAGCACTACTAAATAGCACTCCTAGGGGCATAATTTAAACATATTCAAATGACTATAATGACCATTCCCCAATATGGCATTGATTTTATGGCATGACTATGTCTAAAGAGTAGAGACGATGCTAGCCTACTTGGAAGTATAGCACTACTAAATAGCACTCCTAGGGGCATATTTAAAACATATTCAAATGACTATAATGACCATTCCCCAATATGGCATTGATTTTATGGCATGACTATGTCTAAAGAGTAGAGACGATGCTAGCCTACTTGAAGTATAGCACTACTAAATAGCACTCCTAGGGGCATAATTTAAAACATATTCAAATGACTATAATGACCATTCCCCAATATGGCATTGATTTTATGGCATGACTATGTCTAAAGAGTAGAGACGATGCTAGCCTACTTGAAGTATAGCACTAAATAGCACTCCTAGGGCATAATTTAAAACATATTCAAATGACTATAATGACCATTCCCCAATATGGCATTGATTTTATGGCATGACTATGTCTAAAGAGTAGGAACTGATGCTACTTGAAGTATAGCACTACTAAATAGCACTCCCTAGG
>OZ038508.1:26908670-27042671 GCA_964036315.1 Acanthosepion esculentum | reverse complement strand
TAGAGACTATCCTAGCCTACTTGAAGTATAGCACTAAATAGCACTCCTAGGGGCATAATTTAAAACATATTCAAATGACTATAATGACCATTCCCCAATATGGCATTGATTTTATGGCATGACTATGTCTAAAGAGTAGAGACTATGCTAGCCTACTTGAAGTATAGCACTAAATAGCACTCCTAGGGGCATAATTTAAAACATATTCAAATGACTATAATGACCATTCCCCAATATGGCATTGATTTTATGGCATGACTATGTCTAAAGAGTAGAGACTATGCTAGCCTACTTGAAGTATAGCACTACTAAATAGCACTCCTAGGGGCATAATTTAAAACATATTCAAATGACTATAATGACCATTCCCCAATATGGCATTGATTTTATGGCATGACTATGTCTAAAGAGTAGAGACGATGCTAGCCTACTTGAAGTATAGCACTACTAAATAGCACTCCTAGGGGCATAATTTAAAACATATTCAAATGACTATAATGACCATTCCCCAATATGGCATTGATTTTATGGCATGACTATGTCTAAAGAGTAGAGACTATCCTAGCCTACTTGAAGTATAGCACTAAATAGCACTCCTAGGGGCATAATTTAAAACATATTCAAATGACTATAATGACCATTCCCCAATATGGCATTGATTTTATGGCATGACTATGTCTAAAGAGTAGAGACTATGCTAGCCTACTTGAAGTATAGCACTAAATAGCACTCCTAGGGGCATAATTTAAAACATATTCAAATGACTATAATGACCATTCCCCAATATGGCATTGATTTTATGGCATGACTATGTCTAAAGAGTAGAGACTATGCTAGCCTACTTGAAGTATAGCACTACTAAATAGCACTCCTAGGGGCATAATTTAAAACATATTCAAATGACTATAATGACCATTCCCCAATATGGCATTGATTTTATGGCATGACTATGTCTAAAGAGTAGAGACTATGCTAGCCTACTTGAAGTATAGCACTACTAAATAGCACTCCTAGGGGCATAATTTAAAACATATTCAAATGACTATAATGACCATTCCCCAATATGGCATTGATTTTATGGCATGACTATGTCTAAAGAGTAGAGACGATGCTAGCCTACTTGAAGTATAGCACTACTAAATAGCACTCCTAGGGGCATAATTTAAAACATATTCAAATGACTATAATGACCATTCCCCAATATGGCATTGATTTTATGGCATGACTATGTCTAAAGAGTAGAGACTATCCTAGCCTACTTGAAGTATAGCACTAAATAGCACTCCTAGGGGCATAATTTAAAACATATTCAAATGACTATAATGACCATTCCCCAATATGGCATTGATTTTATGGCATGACTATGTCTAAAGAGTAGAGACTATGCTAGCCTACTTGAAGTATAGCACTAAATAGCACTCCTAGGGGCATAATTTAAAACATATTCAAATGACTATAATGACCATTCCCCAATATGGCATTGATTTTATGGCATGACTATGTCTAAAGAGTAGAGACTATGCTAGCCTACTTGAAGTATAGCACTACTAAATAGCACTCCTAGGGGCATAATTTAAAACATATTCAAATGACTATAATGACCATTCCCCAATATGGCATTGATTTTATGGCATGACTATGTCTAAAGAGTAGAGACTATGCTAGCCTACTTGAAGTATAGCACTACTAAATAGCACTCCTAGGGGCATAATTTAAAACATATTCAAATGACTATAATGACCATTCCCCAATATGGCATTGATTTTATGGCATGACTATGTCTAAATAGTAGAGACTATGCTAGCCTACTTGAAGTATAGCACTAAATAGCACTCCTAGGGGCATAATTTAAAACATATTCAAATGACTATAATGACCATTCCCCAATATGGCATTGATTTTATGGCATGACTATGTCTAAAGAGTAGAGACTATGCTAGCCTACTTGAAGTATAGCACTACTAAATAGCACTCCTAGGGGCATAATTTAAAACATATTCAAATGACTATAATGACCATTCCCCAATATGGCATTGATTTTATGGCATGACTATGTCTAAAGAGTAGAGACTATCCTAGCCTACTTGAAGTATAGCACTAAATAGCACTCCTAGGGGCATAATTTAAAACATATTCAAATGACTATAATGACCATTCCCCAATATGGCATTGATTTTATGGCATGACTATGTCTAAAGAGTAGAGACTATGCTAGCCTACTTGAAGTATAGCACTAAATAGCACTCCTAGGGGCATAATTTAAAACATATTCAAATGACTATAATGACCATTCCCCAATATGGCATTGATTTTATGGCATGACTATGTCTAAAGAGTAGAGACTATGCTAGCCTACTTGAAGTATAGCACTACTAAATAGCACTCCTAGGGGCATAATTTAAAACATATTCAAATGACTATAATGACCATTCCCCAATATGGCATTGATTTTATGGCATGACTATGTCTAAAGAGTAGAGACTATGCTAGCCTACTTGAAGTATAGCACTAAATAGCACTCCTAGGGGCATAATTTAAAACATATTCAAATGACTATAATGACCATTCCCCAATATGGCATTGATTTTATGACATGACTATGTCTAAAGAGTAGAGACTATGCTAGCCTACTTGAAGTATAGCACTACTAAATAGCACTCCTAGGGGCATAATTTAAAACATATTCAAATGACTATAATGACCATTCCCCAATATGGCATTGATTTTATGGCATGACTATGTCTAAAGAGTAGAGACTATGCTAGCCTACTTGAAGTATAGCACTAAATAGCACTCCTAGGGGCATAATTTAAAACATATTCAAATGACTATAATGACCATTCCCCAATATGGCATTGATTTTATGGCATGACTATGTCTAAAGAGTAGAGACTATGCTAGCCTACTTGAAGTATAGCACTACTAAATAGCACTCCTAGGGGCATAATTTAAAACATATTCAAATGACTATAATGACCATTCCCCAATATGGCATTGATTTTATGGCATGACTATGTCTAAAGAGTAGAGACTATGCTAGCCTACTTGAAGTATAGCACTACTAAATAGCACTCCTAGGGGCATAATTTAAAACATATTCAAATGACTATAATGACCATTCCCCAATATGGCATTGATTTTATGGCATGACTATGTCTAAAGAGTAGAGACTATCCTAGCCTACTTGAAGTATAGCACTAAATAGCACTCCTAGGGGCATAATTTAAAACATATTCAAATGACTATAATGACCATTCCCCAATATGGCATTGATTTTATGACATGACTATGTCTAAAGAGTAGAGACTATCCTAGCCTACTTGAAGTATAGCACTAAATAGCACTCCTAGGGGCATAATTTAAAACATATTCAAATGACTATAATGACCATTCCCCAATATGGCATTGATTTTATGGCATGACTATGTCTAAAGAGTAGAGACTATCCTAGCCTACTTGAAGTATAGCACTACTAAATAGCACTCCTAGGGGCATAATTTAAAACATATTCAAATGACTATAATGACCATTCCCCAATATGGCATTGATTTTATGGCATGACTATGTCTAAAGAGTAGAGACTATCCTAGCCTACTTGAAGTATAGCACTACTAAATAGCACTCCTAGGGGCATAATTTAAAACATATTCAAATGACTATAATGACCATTCCCCAATATGGCATTGATTTTATGGCATGACTATGTCTAAAGAGTAGAGACTATCCTAGCCTACTTGAAGTATAGCACTAAATAGCACTCCTAGGGGCATAATTTAAAACATATTCAAATGACTATAATGACCATTCCCCAATATGGCATTGATTTTATGACATGACTATGTCTAAAGAGTAGAGACTATGCTAGCCTACTTGAAGTATAGCACTACTAAATAGCACTCCTAGGGGCATAATTTAAAACATATTCAAATGACTATAATGACCATTCCCCAATATGGCATTGATTTTATGGCATGACTATGTCTAAAGAGTAGAGACTATCCTAGCCTACTTGAAGTATAGCACTAAATAGCACTCCTAGGGGCATAATTTAAAACATATTCAAATGACTATAATGACCATTCCCCAATATGGCATTGATTTTATGGCATGACTATGTCTAAAGAGTAGAGACTATGCTAGCCTACTTGAAGTATAGCACTACTAAATAGCACTCCTAGGGGCATAATTTAAAACATATTCAAATGACTATAATGACCATTCCCCAATATGGCATTGATTTTATGGCATGACTATGTCTAAAGAGTAGAGACTATCCTAGCCTACTTGAAGTATAGCACTAAATAGCACTCCTAGGGGCATAATTTAAAACATATTCAAATGACTATAATGACCATTCCCCAATATGGCATTGATTTTATGACATGACTATGTCTAAAGAGTAGAGACTATGCTAGCCTACTTGAAGTATAGCACTACTAAATAGCACTCCTAGGGGCATAATTTAAAACATATTCAAATGACTATAATGACCATTCCCCAATATGGCATTGATTTTATGGCATGACTATGTCTAAAGAGTAGAGACTATGCTAGCCTACTTGAAGTATAGCACTAAATAGCACTCCTAGGGGCATAATTTAAAACATATTCAAATGACTATAATGACCATTCCCCAATATGGCATTGATTTTATGACATGACTATGTCTAAAGAGTAGAGACTATGCTAGCCTACTTGAAGTATAGCACTACTAAATAGCACTCCTAGGGGCATAATTTAAAACATATTCAAATGACTATAATGACCATTCCCCAATATGGCATTGATTTTATGGCATGACTATGTCTAAAGAGTAGAGACTATGCTAGCCTACTTGAAGTATAGCACTAAATAGCACTCCTAGGGGCATAATTTAAAACATATTCAAATGACTATAATGACCATTCCCCAATATGGCATTGATTTTATGGCATGACTATGTCTAAAGAGTAGAGACTATGCTAGCCTACTTGAAGTATAGCACTACTAAATAGCACTCCTAGGGGCATAATTTAAAACATATTCAAATGACTATAATGACCATTCCCCAATATGGCATTGATTTTATGGCATGACTATGTCTAAAGAGTAGAGACTATGCTAGCCTACTTGAAGTATAGCACTACTAAATAGCACTCCTAGGGGCATAATTTAAAACATATTCAAATGACTATAATGACCATTCCCCAATATGGCATTGATTTTATGGCATGACTATGTCTAAAGAGTAGAGACTATCCTAGCCTACTTGAAGTATAGCACTAAATAGCACTCCTAGGGGCATAATTTAAAACATATTCAAATGACTATAATGACCATTCCCCAATATGGCATTGATTTTATGGCATGACTATGTCTAAAGAGTAGAGACTATCCTAGCCTACTTGAAGTATAGCACTAAATAGCACTCCTAGGGGCATAATTTAAAACATATTCAAATGACTATAATGACCATTCCCCAATATGGCATTGATTTTATGGCATGACTATGTCTAAAGAGTAGAGACTATGCTAGCCTACTTGAAGTATAGCACTAAATAGCACTCCTAGGGGCATAATTTAAAACATATTCAAATGACTATAATGACCATTCCCCAATATGGCATTGATTTTATGACATGACTATGTCTAAAGAGTAGAGACTATGCTAGCCTACTTGAAGTATAGCACTACTAAATAGCACTCCTAGGGGCATAATTTAAAACATATTCAAATGACTATAATGACCATTCCCCAATATGGCATTGATTTTATGGCATGACTATGTCTAAAGAGTAGAGACTATGCTAGCCTACTTGAAGTATAGCACTAAATAGCACTCCTAGGGGCATAATTTAAAACATATTCAAATGACTATAATGACCATTCCCCAATATGGCATTGATTTTATGGCATGACTATGTCTAAAGAGTAGAGACTATGCTAGCCTACTTGAAGTATAGCACTACTAAATAGCACTCCTAGGGGCATAATTTAAAACATATTCAAATGACTATAATGACCATTCCCCAATATGGCATTGATTTTATGGCATGACTATGTCTAAAGAGTAGAGACTATGCTAGCCTACTTGAAGTATAGCACTAAATAGCACTCCTAGGGGCATAATTTAAAACATATTCAAATGACTATAATGACCATTCCCCAATATGGCATTGATTTTATGGCATGACTATGTCTAAAGAGTAGAGACTATCCTAGCCTACTTGAAGTATAGCACTACTAAATAGCACTCCTAGGGGCATAATTTAAAACATATTCAAATGACTATAATGACCATTCCCCAATATGGCATTGATTTTATGGCATGACTATGTCTAAAGAGTAGAGACTATGCTAGCCTACTTGAAGTATAGCACTACTAAATAGCACTCCTAGGGGCATAATTTAAAATATATTCAAATGACTATAATGACCATTCCCCAATATGGCATTGATTTTATGGCATGACTATGTCTAAAGAGTAGAGACTATGCTAGCCTACTTGAAGTATAGCACTACTAAATAGCACTCCTAGGGGCATAATTTAAAACATATTCAAATGACTATAATGACCATTCCCCAATATGGCATTGATTTTATGGCATGACTATGTCTAAAGAGTAGAGACTATCCTAGCCTACTTGAAGTATAGCACTACTAAATAGCACTCCTAGGGGCATAATTTAAAACATATTCAAATGACTATAATGACCATTCCCCAATATGGCATTGATTTTATGGCATGACTATGTCTAAAGAGTAGAGACTATGCTAGCCTACTTGAAGTATAGCACTACTAAATAGCACTCCTAGGGGCATAATTTAAAACATATTCAAATGACTATAATGACCATTCCCCAATATGGCATTGATTTTATGGCATGACTATGTCTAAAGAGTAGAGACTATGCTAGCCTACTTGAAGTATAGCACTACTAAATAGCACTCCTAGGGGCATAATTTAAAACATATTCAAATGACTATAATGACCATTCCCCAATATGGCATTGATTTTATGGCATGACTATGTCTAAAGAGTAGAGACTATGCTAGCCTACTTGAAGTATAGCACTACTAAATAGCACTCCTAGGGGCATAATTTAAAACATATTCAAATGACTATAATGACCATTCCCCAATATGGCATTGATTTTATGGCATGACTATGTCTAAAGAGTAGAGACTATCCTAGCCTACTTGAAGTATAGCACTAAATAGCACTCCTAGGGGCATAATTTAAAACATATTCAAATGACTATAATGACCATTCCCCAATATGGCATTGATTTTATGGCATGACTATGTCTAAAGAGTAGAGACTATGCTAGCCTACTTGAAGTATAGCACTAAATAGCACTCCTAGGGGCATAATTTAAAACATATTCAAATGACTATAATGACCATTCCCCAATATGGCATTGATTTTATGGCATGACTATGTCTAAAGAGTAGAGACTATGCTAGCCTACTTGAAGTATAGCACTACTAAATAGCACTCCTAGGGGCATAATTTAAAACATATTCAAATGACTATAATGACCATTCCCCAATATGGCATTGATTTTATGGCATGACTATGTCTAAAGAGTAGAGACTATGCTAGCCTACTTGAAGTATAGCACTACTAAATAGCACTCCTAGGGGCATAATTTAAAACATATTCAAATGACTATAATGACCATTCCCCAATATGGCACTGATTTTATGGCATGACTATGTCTAAATAGTAGAGACTATGCTAGCCTACTTGAAGTATAGCACTAAATAGCACTCCTAGGGGCATAATTTAAAACATATTCAAATGACTATAATGACCATTCCCCAATATGGCATTGATTTTATGGCATGACTATGTCTAAAGAGTAGAGACTATGCTAGCCTACTTGAAGTATAGCACTAAATAGCACTCCTAGGGGCATAATTTAAAACATATTCAAATGACTATAATGACCATTCCCCAATATGGCATTGATTTTATGGCATGACTATGTCTAAAGAGTAGAGACTATGCTAGCCTACTTGAAGTATAGCACTACTAAATAGCACTCCTAGGGGCATAATTTAAAACATATTCAAATGACTATAATGACCATTCCCCAATATGGCATTGATTTTATGGCATGACTATGTCTAAAGAGTAGAGACTATGCTAGCCTACTTGAAGTATAGCACTACTAAATAGCACTCCTAGGGGCATAATTTAAAACATATTCAAATGACTATAATGACCATTCCCCAATATGGCATTGATTTTATGGCATGACTATGTCTAAAGAGTAGAGACTATGCTAGCCTACTTGAAGTATAGCACTACTAAATAGCACTCCTAGGGGCATAATTTAAAACATATTCAAATGACTATAATGACCATTCCCCAATATGGCATTGATTTTATAGCATGACTAGCCTAAAGGACCCATTCAAGATAAGATAAAAGTAAAGACTATCCTAGTTTATATGAAGGAGGTTGGTATGTAGTGACGCCTACGCACACCACGCCCACAAATTACTCAACAGTAAATAAACAGTACTTTTCGTAAAGACAATTTACGCATCGCACGAGCCGCATAAAAATTTCTCGTGTTTTGTTTCACTAAACTTGCTATAGTAAAAAATCAACAATTGGTCGATTTTTGGCCAATCACATAAATTGACACTTTCTTCAATATTCTTCCCATGCTCGTTCTTGGAGCCTACCTTACTGTATATAAAGCAGAAATTTAAGGAAGAAACTTTAGTAGATTATAAAAAAGAAATTTAAGGAAGAAACTTTAGTAGATTATAAATTTTCACAACCATAATCACGTACGTGTATTTCTCCATCTACTCAAACACACACTCACAGACATTAACTACATTCACACAACACAGTGAACTGTCTGTTATCAAAACCAAGTGAACTATTCAGAACTTTAACATTCTTTTCCACAAACATCTAACTTTCAAATTCAAACATCAAACTTTCTTAAACACTAAACCAATATCAACAAAGAAAGTCCTTATAACATACACTTGTATTTCCCAAAACAGTACAAGGGAAATCACTTTTTATGACTTAATCTTTATTGTCATTGTATATATATTTGTTTCAATATACATTTTACTTGTTGATCATTCAATCATCTCTTGTTGTTCTTTTCTGTGTTTTCTTTGCAAATTGAATGTGGAGTGTTAAATCTCAAAACGCAACCTTCGACAAAAACCTTCTGATAATTTCTTACCAACACCATTAGCACCCCACAGGTATATGTCACAAGTTACAGCACAAAATAAGACATAACTGGAGAAGGATGGAACCAATGACCCAAAGATTGTTTTTAAGCCATATTTAAAAAAAATCTTTTCGGCATTAAATAACCAACAGTTGATATACCGATATCTTTTACTCATTTCTCAAGTGAGGGATATACTGTAAAGCATATTCTAACCAATACATCAATAATTTTATGGCATGACTCATCTAGAGGAGCTTTTCAAAAAGATAAATGTAGAGATTATCTTTGCCTACTTGAAGGAGGGTGGTCTGTATCACAAAGTATAGCAATAAATAACTCTGTTGTAAAGGTAAAACTGGAGAGTGATCGAATAAATGACCCAAAAGATTATTTACAAGCCACATATATTTTTTAAAATCATTTTGGCATTAAATAACCAACAGAGTTGATATGCTATTAAAACAGAACAAATTGATTGCAAATGTTTCACAAAAACAAGTTACACATTCAATTTTTACAAGCTATACATTCAATTTTTAAAAAATATTTTTGGCATTAAATAACTAACAGATTGGATATGCCCTTAAAACAGACCAAGCAACAGAAATGTGGCTCTACAGAAGGTTGGTCTATACTACAAGTTACAGCATGAAATATTTGCTCTAGAGACATAATTGGAGAAGGATGGAACCAACAACACAAAGAATTGTTTTAAAGCTATATTTAAAAAAACCCAACTTTTTGGCATTAAATAACCAACAGTTGATACACCGATATCTGTCACTCATTTCTCAAGTGAGGCATAATACTGTAAAACATATTCTAACCAATACGTCAATGATTTTATGGCATGACTCATCTAGAGGAGCTTTTCAAGAAGATAAGAGTAGAGACTATCTTTGCCTACTTGAAGGAGGACGGTCTGTACCACAAAGTATAGCAATAAATAACTCTGTTGTAAAGGTAAAACTGGAGAGTGATCAAACCAATGACCCAAAAAATTATTTACAAGCCATATATATTTTTTTTAAATCTTTTCAGCATTAAATAACCAGCAGAGTTGATATGCTATTAAAACAACAAATTGTTTGCAAACGTTTCACAAAAACTGACAAAAATTTATTGGCATAAGTCATTATTTTAAAGCATGTCGTGATTTTGTTTTCAGGTGGTTGTTTTCTATAAAGAATATTATTTGTACCCCCCCCCCACCGAAAATGATGACAATTAAACAATATCAACTGTTTATATCATATGAGTTCAAATTAGGCCACAGTGTCAGAAAATCTCGACAAAATATCAGCTGGGCATTTGGCTGTAATATCGGTAATGTCAGATCTATACAGAACTAAACTAGTGATGTTCCACCTTCACCAAGAGGACTGAATTTTAGGCTATCACAATGAACAGGTGTTCTTGCAGAGAGGTGCTGAACCTTGAGTGCCTCTTTGGACTTAAACTCAACCCAGATCTCAAGTGGTGCATAAGATCCACTGCTAAAGATGCTGGAAAAATGGTTGGTTCCCTGTGCCACTTCAGTAAGTACCTGACTCCTACTACTACCCTATACCATTAAAAGAAACCTATCAGGCTGAAAATGGAGTACTAATGCCATGTATGGACAAGAGCTAACCAATTTTCATTTTTGAGCCTTGATAGAGTTGAAAGCATTTCCATGTCCCTGTGGGTGATGAATTATTTCCCACCCTACAATTCCTTTCCCACAGATGAAATGTCGCAAGCCTCTTGCTACTCTCTTGCTATTTCCACGGAAAGTGTTCAGACGAACTACATTCCTTAGTTTCGCCATTTCTAACCTTCATAACTAAGACCCACCATGCCCTGCACATTGAGGTGAACCACCCTCAGTCCTTTCATATTCCATTGACAAGATGTAAGTTCCACTCAATCAGCTTCTTCCCACGAACCAAAACATTGTGGAACCAACTCCCAAGAGGATGCTTCCCCAAACACTACAGTCTGTTCAAGTCTAGGGTTAAATGTTATTTTCCCCACATATCCTTATGTTGTGTGTCACTTTCGTCTTACTCTGTAATCCTCTATCTCAAGTGACTTTTGGGACTTGTACAGGTGAACATTGTTGTAAAAGAAAAGAGATGGTTTCAGGAATTTGATTCAAAAGATGACTGCCAAGACGTAAACCTAATTCTGTTGTTACAAAATGAACTGTTGAATATATTGGCAAAGACAAAAAAAATCTGAAAACAAAGTGCAACAAAATTAACTGCATGTGTAAAAAATTAAAAAAAAAAAGACTAGATTAGTGAATAGAGTGGTTTGGTTTGGTTTATTTTGTTTTACGGCATATCAACCTCAATGGGTTATTTAATGCTGACAACATTTTTAGGATAGATTCGTAGGAATAGAATATGTATTCTTTGGTTTAGTTTGGTTTGGTTTATTTTGTTTTGCAGCATATCAACCTCAATGGGTTATTTAATGCCGACAACATTTTTAGGATAGATTTGTATGAATAGAATATGTATTCTTTGGTTTAGATTGGTTTGGTTTATTTTGTTTTATTGCATATCAACCTCAATGGGTTATTTAATGCCAACAACATTTTTTATTGCTGGTAATATTTTTACTTCAAAATTGTATTGCTAGTAATAATTCTTTTCAAAAAAGTATTACTGGTTAACTATTTGCCCATAGGTGCTGGGTCAGGTTGGACCTGGGAACACCAGCAATTAAGAGGTGGTTCCATGCTCCTCAAAACCTCCTGATCAGACACCTTGCTGCTGAATGTAGTTTATCATCTTACCCAGGACGCGGATGTAGTTTAACGTGTTACCCAGGATTCTTCCACATGACAATGCACACCCTAACACTTCACATTCCACCATTTAAAGTTTCACAGCCTAAGTAATGAGATTTTGGCACATCCATTTTATTCACCAATCATTTCCCTGACAGATTATCACTTCGTTAAGCACATTGAGCCTTCCATATGCAACAATAGATTCTCTTATACTGAAGAAGTAGTCGAAGCATGTGTAAAAAGCAATTCTGGGTATTTTTTTTTAAGCGTTTCACCCCAAGCAAGGTGGGAAGCCACTAGCACACAAGGGGTTACAGAGAGGTGGAGCGAGAGCAAATAGGAGTGATAGAGGAAAGGATGAAGAGAAGGATAGGGGATAGATCAGGGCATCTGGAGATGTCGATTGACATTACATTTGAATAGCTGGAGATTATAGCTATCAGGGAAACAGGAAGAGGGGAGGAAGTTCCACAGGCGAGAGGTGCGAGACATAAAGCTATTGGCGTAGAAGAGATGGCTACATTTAATAGTTTCAACAGTGAAAGGGTGTCAGCGAGATGCCAGCCTAGTAGAACGCTTAAATTCATGAAGGTTGGGAACCAGTGAAAGCAACTCCTTGGAACAGTTCCCATGAAAGTATTTGTAAAAAAGACAGAGGGAGGCAATGGCACATCTGTGAGAGAGTGACTGCAGACGAGATGCCAGATCAGGAGATGTGGGAATGAAAGATTTTATTTTTACAACAAGGTAAATCAACTGCAGCAGCCAATTTCTACTGCAATGAAAGTGATTTTTCTGCATGAAAAATAAAATAAGAATCAGCCTAAACTAGTGAATAAAAAAATTACCAATTCTGGCCCCATGACAATGCAATCAGTCACACTTCACTGTCCGCCATTCAAAAGTTATAACTGACATCCATTAAACATGATACATGGAACTAGAACAGTCTACATCAGCGAAATAAAGGGTTCAGTTCGACATTCCAACCACCTGAAGAAGACCGGAGAGTACAACGGCCGAAACGTTGTAATAAATATGGCGACAAAGATGAGGATAATAGTTCGAATAATGTAAATAGTGTACATAATACCTCATCTCAGAAATATAGACAGATACTTTTACAGCCTTGTTTATGAGATATTGAAGCACATGCCTTAGTCACCAGACATTTCTCCCACAGTATATCACTTATTTGAACACTTTCAGCTTTCTATATGTAGATACAGATTCTCTTATACTGAAGAAGTAACTGACTGATTAAAAAACCATTAATAAACACCACCCAAGACTGATGTTGAACTTTTGAAAATACCCACCTCTACACCGTGGAAACTGTTAGATGTAGATGTCTCTTCTACTCCAATAGCTTCATGTCTCGCACATCTCGCCTATGGAACTCCCTTCCCTATTACTGTTTCCCTGACAAATACAATCTCCAACAGTTTAAGTGTAGCATCAATCGTCATCTCCAGTTGCCTAGATCTATCCACTTCCCTTCTCCACATCCTTTCATTTTTCATTCCTATCTGCTCTCGCTCCAAATCTTCTGTAACCCCCTTGCCTTGATCGACCCACTGTCTTTCTCTTTCTCCACATCCTCTCCTTTACCACTCCTATCTGCTCTTCCTTCAACCCTTCTGTAACCCCATGCGTGATAGTGGCCTCCAGCCTTGCTTGGGGTGATACGCTTAAAAAAAAAAAAGAAAAAAGCTTACTTTATCACAGAATTCAATAAGAATCTTCTCTATTTTATGAAAGAAATGCATCCTTAAAATGATAGGTTTTTGGAAGCAAAATGTTAGCCCTCAAAACTCACACACATACAGAGGTATCTCAATTGAATCCATTATAGCGAAAGTATCAATGAACCTTATATCAACTCCTCATAATCCAATTCAGCTTTCATTCTGGTAAAGGATGTAATAATAACATATATGTCATCAACAGCTCCAGGAAACTGCATATCTATCAGCATAGGAGGTATACAATTTTCTTTTGAAATTGTATGCCTGCTGTATTGACCTCACAGTAGCCACATATGGCCACACATCAATAGAGGCTTCCTCTTGTCATCTATAAGAAACCACCTGTCAAACTCCAGATCCACTGAATGCATCAATCTAATAGCGGAACTGCATTAATGTACAGAAACCTACATGTCTGGCGAGGTCCCCAATATGGAAACATTTCAAACCTTATCAGGAGTATGACAAGGAGGAAATGAGAACCCACTGATATATAAAAATTCAGGATATGGATTTAGCAAATACCAAACACCTCAAATACCTTGGTATATGGCTCATTTATAGCAAATTTAATATATGAGATAAGGAAATTGAATATAGAATAGATTGCAACAAAACTTTAACCTGAAAACTTGAATCATGCATTAAATAACCTTGTCAAGACAAAGACTTTCATATTGATATCATGGTGCCAAACCTGTTTTATTGTATTTTTGTTTTAATCAAATTCATCTTAAGCAAATTATAAAACCACTAGGAAAAAAAGGGTTACTGGGTGTGGAAGAATTAGAAAACAGAAACATTACTAAGCAACAAGTATAGATGAAGTGTAATCAGGAGGACAGTAGATAGCAATTGACATTGCATTTAAATTTTTGAAAATTAAAGTTGTCTGGAAAGCATGAAGCCAGAAGGTAGTTCCACAAGCAAGAATTGCAAGTAAAGAAACTGTTAGCATAGAAATTATAATTACATCTAGCCAACTCAACACTATATCAATGAGACCTAGTCACCAGTATAGTACTGTGCTTAAATTCATAGAGTCTAGATATCATAGTGAAAGCTTATCTGAACAATTGCCATGAAAGTATTTATAGAAAAGGCTCAGGGAGGCAACTTTACAGCTGTGGGAAGGTGACTGAAGCTGAGAGGCCAGGTCAGGACCAATGATATTGCTGATTCTTTTGTGGATTTTATCAAGGTTCTCAAGACATATACCAGAAGCACCAGACCACATTCTAAGCATGGGTGAATGGTAGACATAGATATGTAAGATAAATTCTGGAGAGAAAAATTGTCAAGGACAACACTGTGAATCACCTTTCTAGCAAAGGATTCAATATAGTCTTTCCACTTCATGTCAGCTGAGAACGTTAGCCCAAGAAGGCGCAATTAGTCACTCTCCTTGAGGTTAGCATCAGCCATACTGATGGAAGGCAGAAAGGGTTCTCTCAGAGGATTAATAGTGAGCAGTTTAGTTTTGGAGGTGTTAAAAATAACAAGCCATCCTTTGCTCCGGTTAAGAACAAACTGAAGGTTGTATTTGACATCAGCTGCCAATTTGACCATATCGAAATTATTAGCCTTACTATCGAGACATGAGTAAATGGTTGTGTCATCAGCACAGATACCAAATTGAGAGCTGATGCCATCAAGAATGTCATTAATGAAAATTAAAGACAAAGGGAGACCAAGGATAGAGCTTTGAGGACACCTGCATGAGTACAAAAGGATCTAGAAGAGTGGCCATTCAGGATGACATTCATTTCACGATTTGAAAAAATAGACTGGATCAGTTCAGAAATATCTAAACTGTCAGTTGTATACAACTGCTTTCTTAAATGGTTAAAAATGGCTTTGAGCAAGTGAAGCCTATGTGTCTTGGTGATGACCAAACTTCTTTGAACATTGTGGACTGGTGCTATAGAATTATAAAGAACTGTACAAGGTAACAGAAACCACATCACATGAGGATTTTCAACAACTAAAATGGATAGCATGTGAAACCCAAAGAGAAAATAATCACATAATCAAGATGTTGACCTTCCACACTACTTCAAATAAAAGATTAGGAAGGAAAACTCTATCAATACTGGAAAGAGTGATAAAACCTACTTGACCTGAAAAATTATTTTCAGAGAAAGCTTTTATAAATTTCAGTCGACAGCAGTACTGACTGTTCTGTCAATGAATTCCAAATGTTTCCTTATAAAGAAATGGCTGCTATTACCATGACCATGGAAGGCACTCCTTTTAAAAACCAAGAAAGATTTACTTGTTATAGTACAAGACTACAATATTGGGTCACCTAAAGGAAATCAAAGAATTATTTAATTGGAGAGAAAGACCACTCTTAATGTAGATATTATTGCTTTTAGATATCTACTAAGAATTATTTGGTATAGTACAAGACTACAATATTGGGCCACCTAAAGGAAATCAAAGTATTATTTAACTGGAGAGAAATATCACCTTTATTATTATTGCATTTATATATCTAGCAAGATTTATTTGGTCTAGGACAGTATTTAATAATAGAATGCTGAAAGCATGCAAGATTCACTTGCAATGTCTTGCTAATTGTTCTTCAGCAAAAATAGGCATTAGTTTCTGTGCATAAAATTAATTAAAAGTTGTACAAATATTTTACTTTGGTCCATTTTAAGTAGTGTGAGCCTTAAATGTTTTATAAGTCAAGAATCAAATACATAAAAAGTTAAAAGCTTCTTGATGTTTGCCTGATGGCAACTACAATCGACAGATTAACTGAATCCCAACAAGACTGGACAAAGCTTTAGGCAAGTTTATGCTTGCCATTTAAAATTATTTGTCCTACATTCACATTCAGATTATATGTAGAAATGAAGGTACACGAAAATATTTAATCTTTCCATCTACCTTTAAATAAGATATTTTTAAGCAGCATAGATTCTTTCAAACATGTTCTGTCTTTCCAATGTTTTATTAACTTCTTCAAATTTTTTAATGTTATTTTATATAATTGGTAAAATGAACTTTGGTAATTTGGCTGATTATATAAAACAACTAATTTGAAAATTTGAAGAAGTTAATAAAAAATTGTATTGACAGAACATTGATGTTCTTCAACCAAATATGTTTAAAAAAAAAAAAAAAAAAAAAAAATATATATATATATATATATATATATATATATATATATATATATATTTGTAAGTATATATAAAAATAGGAAAGAACTGTTAGGTTAATAATCCAATGTTTTTTAGTATTTTTGTTTTTATTTTTAAAAAACAGTGCTCGATACAACAGTAGAGCTTATATTATAATTATTTTTTTAAAAATATGATTCCATCGCTACATAACGGTTCTCATGTTTCAAAAACAGAAGCTAAAAACTTCAATTTGATTTATAGAAATTAAATTAAATTAAAGCAGCTAGGTCTGGAATTCAAAAGTTTGCTTGAGAATGAAACAGAACTAGCTGCTTTAATTTAATTTAATTTATATAAATGAAATTGAAGTTTTTAGCTTCTATTTTTGAAACATGAGAACTCTTATGTAGCGATGGAATGATATTTTTTAAAAAATATTTATAATATTATATTATATTATATATATATATATATATATATATATATATATATATATATATATATATAAAATCCTTTGGTTATCTGAACATGCCGAGGAGTTACTAAACTGTGAATATCCAGGTAAACCTCCAAGTAGAGAGCTCAATGTCTGAGAATAATAACAAATAATACAGAGCAATATAATTATCATTATTAATTCGGTGTTTGATGCATTTAAACCAGTCTGAAGATGCAGTGTAAACCAACTGTTGAAATAAATTTAAATTTATAATGGAAAAACTCAAATGTAAGATTTTTCTATGAAATATTTCTTAATTAATCATATATATATATATATACATATATATATATATATATATAATTATATATACCTCATTCACTAACCCTCTACCTTGAGTGGCTCTTGAGGCTTATGTTGAGTGAAAACCAGTAAAGAAAAAAATGAAGGTAGCTATCAACCTTCTCACTACTGAATTTCTGGAGATCAAATTAAGCAATTATTTTCTTTTTTCGTTTTTATCTACGATAAAAAAGAAAGAAAATTGCTCTAGTAAGAATGTAAAAATAGGAAGTGAGAGTGAGAATTATGTGGACATAGACTATAGGTGAAGACTGACATGAAGAGGTCAACATTGTAGTGTTTGAGGAAGCATCCATGTGGGAGCCCTTTCCACATGGGTATTTATATAATAGAAATACTAAATGCGCGATGCAATCATAAAATGAACATTTAGTAAAAAGAGAATGGGCAATTTGTTTTTTGTTTTTGTTTTTGTTTGAAAGGACAATGATTTTGGTAATAAACATCAATTTAGAATTTGAAATGTGCTCAAATGTAGTTACATTTTTGTCACTATTATCAATGTGTGCATATTAATTCATTTGCGACAATCTCAAATGCCTCCCCACAACGGGAAGTATATCCATTGGCAACTTGGCATGTTTATTTTGATCCACTGACATCCGATCCTTTATATTTCATGATACTCAATATTGATTGAATTGAGGAGTAATTGTCATATAACCTGATAATTATTCATATATAAGCATTAAAATGAAAGGTGGTCGACGGGTGCTTCCTATAATATGTATATTTAATAGGCCAATTAATAAAATCTGAATAATAATAATCCATCAAAATGATAACAATATTGGCAATATCATATCATATCGTATCAGCATCCGCCTGTCTCGGGAGATGATGGAGTAGCACTGTAGGTGCTAGGTGATGGAGTTACATTGCCTCTGGTGACTGTGTACTCTGGAGCGGCAGTCTCCCAGGCACTTGGTGCAGACGCTACGAGCCTGGGTGGGGATGCATGGAGAACTAGGGCTGCCCGGACGTCTAGTTCCCCTTCTTGGCCTTGCTAGCAGAGTCCAAAGGAAAAGATGAACCAATACAGTTTGGTACCAGTGTGGCTGCAGGAGTTGCTGGAAGGTAGTAAAGGGTGCCCTCCATCTGCCTTAGGGGCTCCCCTCTTGATTTGTGCAGGGTTTACTCTTTAGCCTTTTCTTCTCCTGAAGATTTCCACAAGGCAGTGGAGCTATTTAATCCATAGCTGAGATTTGGTTCATGGGCACTAGGGTGTGTCCACACACCAGTGGGCCTGCATGCCGCATGTTAAGGGAGCCAAACTCCTCCCCCATCTCCTGTAGTTTATCCCAAGTCTGCAAGGTGCTCGGTTGCCATGTGTCGCCACAAGGAGGCACTACATAGGGCTTGCTGATGGAGAGGCTATATACTGGTAGGAGAAGACTTACATACTTGGCTCCCCTTTTCGCATTGCTGCTAGCCAGTGGCGGTAGCTGAAAGCGAGAAGCGACAAGCACTACCACTACAGACTTCCACACTAAATGCATCACAACAGCCGTTGGCAATAAGATTGATGATATTAATTATATATTAGCCTTTTGACAAAATTGAAGCACAAAGTGAAAGATTTTAAAGTTGGAATTTTTTAACATGCCTGTGTTCTTTTTCAAAGAGACAAGGAATAAACAAAGAAGTTGAACTTACTCTTCTGAGGAAGATATGTCAGTGTTACTAAAATATGTCTATTAAAGAAAATGATAGATTAAGTAAATATCAGGATATTGAAACTGAAAAATGCACTTTAAAACTATTGAATACCAATAAAATTTGAAGTCCTTGGTGTAGAGTAATTGGCCAGGGTTAAATGCAATTGGCAGAAATGCCCAACAAATGGGAATGAGAAAGTTTGCAATAAACAATAACAAGAGAAAGAAAAGAAAAGAACAGGGCAAAAATAATATTAAGCAAGCAAAAAATATATGCAAGGCAAAGAAACTAATAAGCCAAAAATGTCACAAACCATGAATGGTTTCAACAAGTAAAAGGGGATGCAGACAAGTAATCACAGCATTCTGGGTTTTAGACATAAAAGACCAGAACTGAGTCTGGTGAGCCAGAGAAGTGATCTATCTTATTGGCTAAGAAAAAATCCCAATAAAATGCATCTGTGTGTTGTCTATAAATAGGGGAGGAGGAAGAAGTCTTTTGCAGTCATTCCTATTATGGATTCAAACCAACACCTGTGTGTTGGCTATTAATAGGGGAGGAGAAAGTCTTTTGCAGTCATTCCTATTATGGATTCAAACCAACACCTGTGTGTTGTCTATAAATAGGGGAGGAGGAGGAAGTCTTTTGCAGTCATTCCTATTATGGATTCAAACCAACACCTGTGTGTTGCCTATTAATAGGGGAGGAGAAAGTCTTTTGCAGTCATTCCTATTATGGATTCAAACCAACACCTGTGTGTTGTCTATAAATAGGGGAGGAGGAGGAAGTCTTTTGCAGTCATTCCTATTATGGATTCAAACCAACACCTGTGTGTTGCCTATTAATAGGGGAGGAGAAAGTCTTTTGCAGTCATTCCTATTATGGATTCAAACCAACACCTGTGTGTTGTCTATAAATAGGGGAGGAGGAGGAAGTCTTTTGCAGTCATTCCTATTATGGATTCAAACCAACACCTGTGTGTTGCCTATTAATAGGGGAGGAGAAAGTCTTTTGCAGTCATTCCTATTATGGATTCAAACCAACACCTGTGTGTTGTCTATAAATAGGGGAGGAGGAGGAAGTCTTTTGCAGTCATTCCTATTATGGATTCAAACCAACACCTGTGTGTTGCCTATTAATAGGGGAGGAGAAAGTCTTTTGCAGTCATTCCTATTATGGATTCAAACCAACACCTGTGTGTTGTCTATAAATAGGGGAGGAGGAGGAAGTCTTTTGCAGTCATTCCTATTGTGGATTCAAACCAACACCTGTCTTGTTCTATATAATTTTTCTCGCCAGAATCTATCTTACATCTTTATCAATCTACCAATCGTCTGTGAATTGAATATTGCTGCTACATCTGGTCTGGTGCTTCTGCTACAGATTTATGACAAAATCCAAAGAAGAATTTGCAATGTTATCAATCCTGACCTGACATCTCAGCTTCAGTCACTTTCCCACTGCTGTAACATAGCTTTGCTTTGCCTTTTTAATAAACAGTTTTATGGTAATCGCTCTGATGAGCTTTCCTGTTTGGTACCTCGACTTCATGAATTTAAAGTGATCACAGTGTTCTGATTTTAAGACAAGAAAGAACAGAACTAAGTTGGATGAGACCAAGAAGTGGTCTATCTTATTGGCTAGGAAGAAATCCCAGCATGCATCTGTGTGTGTTGTCTATAAATTTAGGGAGGGGGGATCTTTTTGCTGTCATTCTTACTGTGGATTGGGACCAACATTTAGTAGAATCCAAAAAGGTACAGACAATAACATTATTTTTGACAAGATCTCTCGTTTACAAGACACTCAAAAGATTTCACTGTGTAGAACTGCTCATCTACTCAGGAGAGTATTACCAGTGTAAAGAAAACAAACACTGTGTATGTTAAGTATCACTTATCATCAGAATTTGCACAAACAGAATGCGTATATTTAGTAAGTTGCCTTACTCTCAGTTTCAGGTAATGAACTAGTAAAGAAGTTTCCTGAACCAAAAGCCGAAGAAGAAATTGATGATGATGATGATGATGATGATGATGATGATGATAGTAGCAGTATTAGTATTAGTAATAGTAATAATTTTTCTCCAAAATGTTCTTGATCTGTGAAGAGTTATCGACATGCATCACAAACAGAATTTCCATTGGTTACATCAACATGCTACATCAAAATAATCTGTCTATTTATATATCTATCTATTTATCTATCTAGCTTTTTATCTATCTATATAATACTAAAAGTCTGTGAATGCATGTGTTCTTGTGTGGTGCATAATAATTTATGAGTTGTTTATAAAGTAAGTATTTTTATTTTAACTTTCTTCAAACAGACAATTTCTTTTAATTAAAATTTTTTCAAGTTAAAGACAGACACAAAGAGATCTGGCTTTGCTGTTTCATCCAATTGCTTGTAGAGTCAGGCAGTCAGTTAAGCCATGCATGATACACACTTAGGCGATCATGTATCTTTTGATACATGACTGACAGGGCAGATTTTTTCCTGCAGTAGGTTGCCATTTCTTTCTGCAGTAGACCAGTTGCCATCCAAGGCTAAAGGACCCGGTTTATTTACCCAGCTATGGGGAGAGAAGAAAAGGATTCATACCTTTCCCAAGGGTATTAGCATGTAAGTGAATGTAAAGGATTCGACTGGAATTCAAACTCAGCTCTCGATTCCTCAATCCGAGCCACTATTAGTTAATCCAACGTGCCTGATTCCAGCTTTCTTTAAACAAACAATATCTCAAATATTTAAAAAATATTTTTTGGCATATTAAAAAAATATTTTTAAGTTAATCTGATTTAAAGTTCAAGTTTATCCCAGAAGTTTAATTCCTATTAAATGCTGTAAACAATCAGTAAAATGTTAAACATGAACTTATAAACCAGACCAATGATAACACGAACAAATTGAAATATCTAACTGAATTATAATAAAATTAACTTTCATTTCAATGAAAAGTTGAAATCAACTTCAATGTTTTAGAACCTAGACTGTCACTGATCCAATGGGTCACAAGTAGTCTAGTAAAAATATAATAGCAGAAACCGAAGGTCTTATTATTGCTGCACAGGACCAATACTTGTTTACTGAGAAATCATGTGGATCCCAAGTGCAGATTTTGTGATGAATATCCAGAACTTTTAACCAATTTGTATCAGGCTGCATGGTATTAACATCCACCAAATATAAAACTCGGCATGACCAGACTTCATCGGAAAAATGTAACTTTTATGGGAAGGAAACTGCAAGAAATTGCTATGAATACCACCCAGGCCCGGTTACAGACATAGGACCTGTAACAATTTTATAGAACATTACAAGACACACAGACAATCAAAGCTAATAGCTCAGATATAGTGATCGAAGACCACAAAAACAGAATGTGCTTTCTTATTGACATGGCCGTCCTTGCAGATTGTAATGTATCTTTGAAGATCTTCAAAAAACTATCAAAATACAAGGATCTTGAAGTGGAAATCTAAAAAAATGTGGCACATGAGGACATCAATAATTCCAGTTGTAGTTGGATCTCTTGGTTTGATTGGAAAAGTTTCCAATAGTGTCATTGAAGGGATCCCTGGTAGTTCATATCTTAAAGAAATACAAAATGATTGTACTCACAAGTACAGCTCACACCTTATGAAGGACTTTATCTTTGTAAAATGTGTGTGTTCTTAGGTTGTTTTATTTTAGTTTATTTTTACAAAAATGTTCACTGGAAAATATCATGACATCATTTCTGACCTTAAGTCTCTGGTTGGGACCCGAGAGGAAATAATTATACACCAGAAAATAAAGAAGAAGAAATTGGGAGGGGACTGATAATGATGGTGGTGGTGGTTGTGATGATGATGATGATGATGAAAAAAAAAATTGTAATTTTCATGGAAAAGCAACAACAAAAAGTGGTATGGTTATCATCCAGACTTGGTAACTGAAATAGGAAATATAATAATATTATGGGATTTAACAATACACGCTGTGATAGGACAATAAAATCAACCTAATCAGACATTGTTATAAAAAGTCAAAATCAACAAATTGTATCTCATGATAGACATAGCAAAATCAGCTGACTTTAATCCACCCTTTAAAATAGTTGAAAAAGTTTTCAATGTACAAAGATCTTGAAACAGAGATTCGAAAGACGGGGAGAATGAAAGCCACTATTATTCCAGTAGTGATAGGATCACTCAGCCTAATAAACAAAGGAAGTGACAAATTCTTAGATCAAATACCAGGTAAACCTTGTCTTAAGGAAAATGAAAAAAATCATACTCACCATTACTAGCCACATCTTATGAAGAACATTGTCAATGAAAAATTGGGAAAGGATTTTGTTTGTGTAGATTTGAGGTTATATTTTGTTTCTTGCAGTTAGTGGATATAATTTTAACTTCTGTACTTATTTTAATCGTCTTGATCTGTAAATAATGAATGAACTTAAAAATCAAAACTTAAAGACCATTATATGTTGATTTTCATGTCAGTCAGTCAGTTATGTTCCATGCGTGATACACGCTTAAGCAATCATGTATCAAAAGATACATGACTGATGAGGCAGATATTTTTCCTGCAGTAGGTTGCCATTTCTTTCTGTGGCAGACCAGTTGCCATCCAAGGCTATAGAACCCGGTAGAACCCCGTGGGGGGTAGGGGAGAAGAAGAGTATTCATACCTTTCCTAAGGGTATTAACACGTATATGAATGTAATGGATTTTTTTTTTTTTTTTTTTAAGCTTATCACCCCAAGCAAGGCTGGAGGCCACTAGCACGCAAGGGGTTACAGAAGGTTTGGAGGAAGGAACTCGGCTCTCGAAAAATGTGTTTTCTCAGCAATTTAATAACTATCAGTGGGTTTTGCTAAATAAACTGTCATAACAAACATTCTCTCACCGCATGTCTCTGATTGGAACCAGGGTGGGATGCATATGTATAGACATACATAAAAAAATAATATTAATAATTTTTTTTTTAAATTGTGTTAGCCTGAAATTCACATTTTTTATAAATATCCAGAAACAATTGAACATCTTGTATCAGGTTGCCTGGTAATAGCACCCACTGAATATAAAACCCTGCATGACAGAGTGAGTCAATATCTGCATTGGAAAATCTGCAGGAAACTGGTATAAACATCATCTATACCTGGTTACAGACGAAGGACCTGTAACAATTTTATGGGACTTTAAAATAAACACAGACAGAATAATCAAAGCTAATCACCTAAATATGATAATCAAAGACCACAAAAACATGTGCTTTCTTACTGACACGGCAGTTCCTACAGACTGAAATATATTTTTGAAAATCTTCAAAAAACTATTCAAATACGCGGATCTTAAAGTGGAAATTTCAAAAATGTAGCACATAAGTATATGAATATTTAGAGTTGGAGTTGGAGCCCTCAGATTGATTGAAAAAGGTTCCAAAAGACTCATTGAAGAGATTGCTGCTAGCCCCCATGCCTTAAAGAAAGATTTTTAAAAATTGTACAGTACAGCTCATACCTTATGAAGGGCTTTATCTATGTAAAATGTGTTTGATCTTGGGTTGTCTTTTTTTTTTTTTTGTAAAAATGTTCATTGGAAAATGCTCTGATGCTGTTTCTGACCTTAGGTTTCTGGTTGGGACCCAGAAAGAAATGATTATACAACAGAGACCAATTGAAATAATTGAAAATCTTCAAAAACAAAAACAAAACTATTAAAATACACGGAAACTTAAAGTGGAAATTTCAAAAATGTAGCACATAAGTATATCGATAATTAGAGTTGGAGCCCTCAGATTGATTGAAAAAGGTTCCAAAAGACTCATTGAAGAGATTCCTGCTAGCCCATGCCTTAAAGAAAGATAAAAAAAATTGTAAAGTACAGCTCATACCTTATGAAGGGCTTTATCTATGTAAAATGTGTTTGATCTTGGGTTGTCTTTTTTTTTTTTTTTTTGTAAAAATGTTCATTGGAAAATGCTCTGATGCTGTTTCTGATCTTAGGTTTCTGGTTGGGACCCAGAAAGAAATGATTATACAACAGAGACCAATTGAAATAATAAAATAATAATAATATTAAAATGTGCTTTCTCAACAATGGAATAAGCTTCAATACTAGTGGGCTTTTTTTTTCTTTTTTTTTTAAAAATCATTTCACCCCCAAGCGATGCCCCCCACTAAGACGCCACAGTGAAAGTGAAGGGGTAGACTTTAGCTAAGGACAAAATGACAGAACAGAATTCAGGAAGGCAGAAGATATCATTGGATGTTGCATTTAAATTTTTTGTAAGATCATAGGTGGCAGGGAAGCAGGAAACAGGAAGAGCATTCTACAGGCGAGAAGTGTGAGAAAAGAAACTATTAAAATCGAACTTACATTTACATCTACAGGAAAATGATGAAACTTAGTTGCCAATGTAGTAGTACGCTTAAATTGAAGTAGTCGAGGAACCAAAGAAGAATAAACTGCCACAACAAAGTATTTCCTCTCACCTTAGATATCTGATCAGAACATATTAGGATGCATATGTATGAACAGGTATCAAATAAGTGATAATAATAATAAGATTAGATGTTTACTTAAAAATTAATATTTGATAAGATTCATCGACTACTAATGTAGACAAAAATAATAGCACAAGTAATAAATGCAATATAAATAATTGACCAGTTTGCTTTGCAGATAAGGTATTGTCAGGTGAGTAATAAAACAAAAAAACTTGAAAAATGGCGGAAAAAATCATTACTCTTTTAGCTTTTTTACAAGACAGATAAATAAACACTTATCTTCTTACAGTTAAGCTTACAACCATATCATCTTGAAATACCAGTTCTCATATAGTCACTGAAGTTAAGCAATGTTGAGACTGGTCAGTACCTAGATGGGTGACTGCTTGGGAATATCAGGTGCCGTAAGCTTGGATGTGCGAGTCATAGAATGGATATTATTAATTGGAGAGATGAGTTTCAATTCCACTCAGCTTCGTTATATTCACTTACATGCAAATACACTTGGAAAATGTATGAATCCACTTCTCCCCACCAGCTATGGGTTAATTAGTAGGACTTGTATCAATAAATCATTATTATCTCACAACAAATTCTTACAATTTAAAAATATTTTCTGGCTTGAAAAGGTTGATGAGCCGTAAAAAAACAAATTAATTCATCAAAATCTTTACAATTAATTTTTTGGTGGATGTGGCTTTGCTGGTAAATTACAGAGTGAATGGGAAGAATAATAAGAAATTAGGAAGGTACCAGGACCTTGCCTGGGAGCAGAGAAAGATATTGAATGTGAAGGTTAGAAACATGCTCATAAGAGTAGGTACACTTGCAACTATGCAAAAAACACTGGAATTGGTATTGGATGAGTTGGAAATGCAAGAAAGTTTTGAGACTTTACAGACCATGGGATTGCCTATGATCGTAATAATACTAAGAGAGGTGCTGGAGATTTGAGGGGATCAGCAGTCACTCGATCTTCAGTGATGAGTACCAGATATTTAGTGTAAATATGCAAATGCATGAATAATAATAATAATAAATAATAATAATAATAATAATGACAGGGAAATAAAGGCCAACAGACCTGATATTGTCATAAAAGACAAGAAATTCAGGAAGTGTATGCTTATTGATATAGTAGGACCATCTGAGAGAAACACCTCCATGAAAATTATCGAGAACTTATCCAAATACAAGGACCTGGAGACCGAGATTAACAGGATGTGGGAAATGAAGACTGAGACAGTACCAGTAGTAATCGGAGCACTGGGCCTCGTGAGAAAAGGAATGAACAATTTTAATAACAGTGTCCCAGGTAACATCAACATACAAGTTGCCCAGAAAATGGATCTACTAGGAATATTCCATATGCTAAGAAAAGTGTTATCAATTAAATGACAATTCTCCTATAGGGCCTAAGGGCCATAGTTTGGACCCGGCTCTATACAAAACAAAGCAGGAAACAACACAAAAAGAAGAAGAAGAAGAAGAAGAAGAAGAAGAAGAACGATGACAACAACATGCTCTTTGTCTGAGGACCTGACCTATAACTTGATGAACACCCATGATGCAAGATCTCTAGTTAAAAGCAAAAGCCAAGCAAATGAAGACAATAATAATAATAATAATAATAAATAAAAATTGTTCTGACAAGTACAGCCCACACTTTACGAAGGGCTTTATCTATGTAATTAGTTTTTTTTTATTTTATTTATTTATTTATTTATTTTTTTTGCAGTGGAAAGTGTCATGATACCATTTCTAACCTTAGGTCCCTGGGCGGGACCCAGAAAGAAATGTGTAAACGCCAGATATCAAAGAAAATAAAAATAATAATAATATCAAGGTCAAAGAAACTGACAAGCTTCAGAAAAATACTGACCTTCAAATTGTAGTTGCCAGAATGTGGGATGTTCAAGCCTCTATTATACCAGTTATAATTGGGTTTTGGAGTCTATACCACCAAACTTAGTCCTACACAGAGAAAATCAGAATAAACCTTAGTATCACATCAGAAGTCTGTATTGCTTTGTACTACAGTTTGTGAAAGGTGCTATTTTAAGTCATTTGACTTGAAGGAGAACACCCATAATGCAAGATCTCTGGTAGAAAACAAAACCAAAAAAATATACAAAAGAAGAAAGTATATCAATAATAATAATAATAATAATAATAATAAAATTAAGCAAACAATAGATTCTTAAAAGAAATCATCTTCATTATGAAAGAAACAGATAAAAAATTCTCAACCAAAAGATACAGCTGAAATCATAAAAAGGAAGCTAAGATATAAGGGTTAAACAATTGAAAAAGCATCTGGGAACAAAATCCTGTACATGGCCAATATGTACTCAGAAGTAAACAATACCAGTATAAATTAACACAAAACCCATCAGTGGCTGACGAGTGCAGATCTATAAGAAGAGACAGAGGCATTTATAATGGCTGCACAGGACCAAAGTCTATTCACCAGGAATTACCAGGCAAACATAACAAAAAAATGGTGTAGACCCAATATTTAGACTATATGAACAATATGTTGACAGTGTTAACCACTTAGTATCTGGTTGTCCAATCCTGCCACCAAAGGAATATATAGATTGACATGAGAATATTGGGCAGTATATTCAATGGAAGATATATCAGTATTACAGTGAAAAATCATATGAACATCACCCTGAAACAGTTATAGAAGCCCTTGATTCTCCATTGTTTGGGACTTTACCATTCATACTAGTAGGCATATAAAAGCTAATAGCTCAGACATTGTGATTAAAGACTATGCTTTGTCATAGATATGGAAGTGCTTTTAGATAAAAATATATATGTTAAAAAACATGACAAAATAAGTAAATATATGGAAATTCAAAAAAATGTTACACCTTAAATCTTTTCTTATATGTATAACAATTGGAGTTGTGGGTATGATCAAGAAAGGTACAAACAAACACAATAACAAGATCACTGGTAGCCCCTGTTTACAAAAAATTCAAAATATTACACTGTGTGGAACTGTTTATCTACTCTGGAGAGTAACAGTGGAGTAATAGATAGTGGCTCAGATGGAGGAATTGGAGAGCCGAGTTCAAATTCCACTCAAATCCATTACATTGACTTACATGCTAATATACTTGGGAAGGGCATGAATCCTCTTCTTCTCCCACCAACTATGGGTAAATAGCAGGACAACCTGGGTTCTATAGCCTTGAATGGCAATTGGTCTACCGCAAAAAGAAATGGCAATCTACTGCGTGAAAAAAAACTGCCTCGTCAGTTATATATAGGAAGATACACGATTGCTTAAGCATGTATCACACATGGCACATAACTGACTGATATGTTAAGTATCACTTAACATCAGGATGTTTTCAAGTAGAATACATATCTTTGCCTTACCCCAGGTCTCAGGTAATGAACTAGTGAGAGATTGTACTAAACAGAAAGCAAATGATTTACAAGGGTTAAGAGCCATTAGAAATAGAGTGTTACAGAGTTAAGAGATAAGAGATAAGAGGCACAGTTTATGGGGATATGTGAGGGATAGCCTTAGATTTGAACAGGTTAAGATTGTAGAGATATGGGAAGCATACTCTTGGAAGTTGGTTTTGCAAAATAATAGTTTGTGGGAAGAATCTGTTCAAGCGGAACTTTCATCTCACCCATGGCATACAAAGGTAGTTTTTATAAGAAAATGACCTGAAGGTATTTTTAACTGGATCACACCGCAAAATCATATATTGCTTTTTATGAAAACTTGTCACTGCAGTGCATACATTTGGCTGTGATGCATGACCTTGGTATACACTTATCAGAATGAGTGTCATGAAAACACCTGGCTTTGTATATTTCTATCCCAGCATCATTTTGTTTATATGATACTATTTCATGCAATAATAATATTGATGATAAAAATACACCGGTAACCGATCTTGAATACAACTAAGTAAATTGTGATATACGTAGATACATCAGTGTACCTAAAATATTTATGTTTCAGTGTAATCTGCATCTTTTGTAAATGTATGTAGCCCAAGACCTCTTCATTAACCAGAGAGATAAAACATTATACAGTGAAAATTCCAGATCAAAATCAGCTGTGTTGGCCTGTAGACTTATTGACACCACCTTGTAATAAAAAATTAAATACAAAAGTTATTTAACTTCTGCTCATGCATAATAAAAAGGAAAAAGTTCAATATTGCCTGAAAAAAAATCTACCAGATATTAGAAAGATGTGAAATATTCTTCTTACAGCATTCATTATAAATAATTATCATAAATAATAAAAAAAACATGCAAGAAACAATACCGAGTTTCACGTTAGACTTGAGGCAATCGATATGGCGACCTGATCAACCCACAACACTTTTAATAAATAACACGTTAACAACGTCCCAACAAAATAAATGACAACAGTTAGTAGACATATACAATGATTCCATGTTCCTCCAACCCTCCTTACTCTCCCCATTATGGCTTCGTGAACATTTCTCTCCTCTCTTTCTTTCTTTCGTAGTCATAACAACAGCAGCCGACGCTCGCCACTAAGACAACTGCAGCGAATACGAAAACCAATTTTGATTGGTTAATTTTGGCATTTCCTTCTTAAAGTTATATAGAATATAAAAACGTATTATTAACAAAATTTAAAAAAATAATTTTATATTTTTAAAGTAAATTTGTACCGATAAAACTAGTTGTTTATTTTTAACACATTTTTTTTCTTTTTGCCCATGACAACGGAAAGACGCTTATCACTTCAAATAGCTCGCATCCATATTGTTTGGAATCTATAGTCTGCATCTCAAAATTTTAGTCGTAGGTATGGAAAGTTATTATTTTTTTAATTAATATATATGTTTTGTCATGAGAAACATCTATTGAAATTTTCTTTGTGGGGTTTGATTTTATTACATTTTCGTGAGAGTAAGAAAAAAAAGCGTTATAACTTTCAAATTTCAATTCAATGCATGCTGGATCTTGTTATCCAGGTAAAAAAAAAAAAGAAAAGATGTTTACAAAAGAAAGCCGGCATAATTCGGTCAGTAATTATGAAACAATATATGTTTTAAAATAGGACCTGGTTTGTTTCAGATTTTATTTTTAGTCTGCAAATTATAATGAACAATTTTTCAGCTATATTTTGTTTGACAGTTTTTTTTTTTTACGAACCACACGTGAAACTCGAGTATAAGAAAAAAAAAAGGTGAAAAAGAAAAAACTTAATTTTAAAAAAAGTTTTTAACTTTCCCGGTAGTTTAACTTTAAACAAAAATTGTCTTTCTCTTTGAAAGTCTTGCTTTCTTTTTTAAGAATATCAATTTTAATTAAATGTTTAAAAATCATTAAAAAAATAATAAATTATCTTACCTTCTTAGATCATCATCTCTAAAACTTTATTCAATATTTTGATAATTAAACATTTTTTTTTAATTAAAAAGAAATTTTTATTTCATTGTCAGAACAAAAATAATACTAAACTGGAAAGTAGCCACAACTTTTTTTTTTTTGTATTTGTTGATCTGATTTGTTGACAAAGAGAAAAAAAATATTTAAATTTTCATTACCAGTTACACTTGCACCGTTGACGCATAAAAAAAAAAACAAGATTTTTAACCAAAATTTCGAACCTTTTAGAAAGGAGTAAAAAATTTAAAAAAAAATACAATTAAAAAATCACTTATAATAATAACGTAGTATGCGTAAAATTTAAAGTATGACGGATTGAATCAAAAAGTACTTGGTATTTGTGTTTAAGAATAAATATCTAACGAACCTTATATCACCAATAGTTTTTTAGAATTAGTTTGTTTTTTATGCTTTTTTTTTTTTTTTTTTTTTGGGAAACTTACAATTAATTTTTTTTTTATACTACATCAGAAGTATAAAAAGAAAATTAATTAATTAAAAACTAGTGAAATACTTTTTTGTTTGAGTTTATTGCATTTAGTTTTGACTTTTGATTACTTTCATCAGCAGTAGGTGAAACTGCCCCCCCCCCCAATATTTATTACAAAGATTTAACTCATTGAGTATATACAATTAATTTATTAATGAATAAACACTGAAAATTTTGTTCAAATCAGATAACTTGCTGATTTTTGGCAAATTAAAAAAAAAACGGCAGCGATTTTATCATTTTTGTTTTCATTTTGAAAAAAATGCATCCATTTTGGTTTGGTGATACCTAGAAATTTTTTATTTTACTCTATGAGAGTGTAAGAGGAATTTGGGATTCAGGTTATTTAATTTTTAACAATTATTTCAAAATGAACCTTATGGTAATGTTTGTCCTAAATAAGGAAAGAAAAAACACGTGGAAGCTGATTTAGAGCTCATTGTTAAATGAAAAATTAACTTGACTTTTTTTCTATTTGAATTTCTGGGATGAGGAATTATTATTATTTTATATTATTTACAGTTGGACTAATGTCCTCATCTCTGTTGTTATTCTTACATTTCTAGTTTATAGAGGTTTGAAGTGTTGGCCCCTGAATTTATTGGCAAAGTATTTGTGAGTTCAATCTCTGAGCTGGGTAGTACAGACTTAGTGAAAACAAGGTGAGCAATAACTAAGCTGTACTCAATAAAAAGACAAGATATTCTGAGACATGGGCAGTGGAACAGGAACAAGCTAAATAAAGGGTTCACTTCGAAATTCCATAAAGGTTACTTGGATTGATAAACACCTGAAAAAGGCTGGAGGGCACAACAGCTGAAATATTGTGATAAGTCAAGATGAAGATATTAGTCTATCTGTAAATAATGTAAATACCAGTTTTGTTTGCTATCTATTATTATTCAAATTAATTATTAGTTGGATATGTCTTCCCAGTACAACTTTATATAAAAAGCAAAGTCTATTGATTGTACAATTTAAAAAAAAAAAAAAAGACAAGAATTTGAAACTTATGTTAATAAACCCCGAAAATGTGGACAATTTGTGGGTGGAGATATCTTTTAAGCTTAGTTTAGTTTGAGTTATTTAATGCTGACAAGATTTTTATTGCTGGTAATATTTTTTTTTCATAAATGTACTGCTAGTAATGATGTATTGCTGGTAATAGTTTTTTCCAAAAATGTATTGCTGGTATTAAAAGCTATTTTTACACTTTCATAGTGTTTTAACCCCAGTTTGAGAGGGATAATTATTTGCCCATATCTGGGACCATAACAGGTGCAACCACCCTGGGTCAGAGTGGACCTGGTAACACCAACAATTAAGAGGTGGTTCCATGCTCCTCAAAACCTCCTGATCAGAGGCCTTGCTGCTGGATGTAGTTTATCTTCATACCCAGAATGTGTATGTAGTTAATCGTCATATCCAGGAAACCTCTGGTGGGTGTCTTAGTCCTCTGTAGAGGTTCAGTCAGAGTATTCTGAAGCCCCAGCCAACAGGGCATTTAAGCTTTTGTCCAATTTTATTTTCTTAACAGCACTTTCCCAGAAACGATCCTGTCGTTCCCATAATAAATAATTTAAACATCTTTTTATTTAGAAATTTAAATGAAAATTCCTACCTCTATTTTTGTGAGATTGATTTTATGAACTAATGATGTGACTGAAAAGGGTCATGCAAATCACTCCTTAGTTTTAGCCTTAGAAATTAGTAGACAACAGAAATAAACTTGGCAGATTCTTATGAAAGTTGATGCAATTTCTAGAAAATATCAAGTGCCATTTTGTTGTTGGAAGTTTTTGTTATAATTTGATACCTATTGTACAACAAAGGTGATTTGGTAGCATATAGGATATACTCTAAATTTAACATGAAATATGACAGGGAAATAAAATTGAGGCAAATTTTCTAGAATTGGCTATGGATCACATTGTTCTTTTTGGTGTAGAACACATGATCATAGGGAGATTTTTGGTAAAAAAAAAGTTCATGCTATATACTGAAAAACATGGTGTAACTATGAAAACTAGTTGCCTCCTGGAATATTAATTTGGAATATATATTGAACATAATTGAAATTAATGCAAAAAAAGTCCTTCAATTCTTGTGTGAAGCTCTAATACATTCCATTAAAAAAGACATTTTGAAGCTCTTCTGAGTTTACAATAAAAATACTTTTTCATTTGCTCTTTTACTAAATAGTTACTAAATTATATTTAGATTTATTATAATGACACTTATACTGTATTCAAGAATTTTACCTATTCTACGAGTTTACTTACATTTAAGTGTCTTTCATATTTCTTAGACTGAGATTTAACCAACTTGAGTACTAATTCTTGCACAAATATTAGCAGTCCAAGTACTGGTCAAAATCCTAAGTTGTTATTAAAAATTATTACCTTTTACTTATCCATGTACTAAATCCAAATATATTTTAACAGATTTTCTTTCAAACCTATTCTAGAAATTACATTTTGCCTTTTCTTTTTCAGGTCCTCAGTTCCTGCCTAGTGCTGATATGAGACTACCATGAAGTCTTCCTTACAAACTTTTGAGGTTATGGCATTTTTATTTTCATGTTTGATGAAGGCACATAATGTTAATTTTGTTCCGAAGCTAAATAGACTGTAATCAAGTGATATTTGTAGCAGAAACAGTATAATCCAAGCAAATCGCATTTCTTAAGTATTTGAAGTGTCAAGTTTCTATAAAAAACATCACAAAAAGAACCTTAGCTGTAAGCCAATTAAATGTTCATCAGGTATATCCTCTTAGGAGATGAACAAGGATACACTTGATATATATATATTTGGATTGAACAAATTTGGTAGATGGCCACAAATTTTTGTCTTTAGGTTCACTAAAAGCACATTTTTGATACCTTTCATACTATTTTTCAATGCAACAAGAATGTATATATTATAGATATTTGACTTGTGCTATTGGCTTTCACTTTCTTCTTCTATATGCTGGGTGCCTTCAGGATGTGGGCGATCATGGCTCTCCACAATTTCCTATCCATTGTAGCTCTTAGTAAAGTTTGTCGTTTTGCTATATCTCCTAGTCCCTGTTCTGCCAGATCAATACAACATTTTTTTTTTTAAAAGGAATAAAAAAAAAGTGGCAAACTTGAACCTTTGTACCATAAAAAGAAATGGAGTGTCAAAAAGGATGGTCTTTCCATTGACACCGCTATTATTTTAACTACCTTCACTCCTCAGCAATGTTTATTGTTTTAAAAAGCAATGATTAGAATTGTAATAAAACCTGGACATAATGAAAGGGAATTTATAGATTTTCTTTGTTTTTGAGAATTGACAACAAAAATAATAAACACTATTAGATTGTTTATTTACACTATTTATTTATTAGATTGTTTATTGGAATGGTTGGCAAAACATTATCGAATTGCCAATTGATTTGACCTTCATGAAATGGTAAATAAGAATTTTTTTATACTTAGTCCACAAAATTTAGTAAATGTATATAAATTTTTGGATAAAAAATTGCTTTCATATTTCTTTCTTTATAAATTGGTAAACGATAAACATTGCATTGCATTAGTATTAATTGTATTAGCTTTTGGAATGTTGTAAATCTAAAATGATTCTTTGCATTTCTAATTCCAATTCCAATCATCACTTTCCATCCTGGGTATGACGATAAACTATGTCCAACAGCAAGACCTCTGATCAGGAGGTTTTGAGGAGTGTGGAACCACCTCTTAATTGCTGGTGTTCCCAGGCCCACCCTGACCCGGGGTGGTAGCACCTGTTAGGGTCCCAGCTATGGGTAAATAGTTAACACCCAGACTACATCCATGTTCTGGGCATGGCGATAAACTACATCCGCGTCCTGGGTAAGACAATAAACTACGTCCAACAGCAAGACCTCTGATAATACGTTTTTGAAAAAATATTACCAGCTATAGGTTTTTTTTTTTTTTTTTGAAAGAATAGTGTTGCTGGCTATACGTCTTTGAAAAAAAAATAATATTACCAGCTATACGTTTTTGAAAAAATATTATCAGCTATACATTTTTGAGGAAAAAAATATTAACAGAAATAGAGTTTTGACAAAACGAAAATATTACCAGGAAAAAAGAAAAGTTGTTGGCATTAAATGACCCATTGAGGTTGATATGCCATAAAACGAACCAAACCAATCATCACTTTTTAATGCAATAAACATTACTGATGAGTGAAAGTAGTTATAAGAATACTGGTGTTAATGGAAAAAACGTCCTTTTGACAATGATTTTTTTCTTTCGGGCATGAAAGTCCAAGTTTGCTAAAAAGCTTATAAAATTTATTTTTTATAATATGAGAAAACATCATCATCATCATCATCAATTGTTTATTTCACACTGTAATATTTACTTTGTTAAAATGTCGATAATTTTTCAGGAGAGCCATTGCCTTCGAAGAAACAGTTTTCCTGAATCCTCTCTTGTTGAGGACAGATATCCAAGTGCAGCCGGAGATGCTGCTGACATTGGCTTGAAATCCCGATGTGACAAACTTCAAGAAGAAGTTGATAATTTGAAAAGAGAATTAGAAGCAGATAAGATAAGAGTAAGTAGCCTTTTTTATTTTATTCATTATTATTTATTTTCTTGAAAAACATTCCAAACATTAATTTTTCTATCATGTTAATCATATTTATTTTAACACACTTTGATTTTGAGTTGTTTTAATTGCACCACACATGCTTCACATGCAAAATTAAGTGTTTTGTTTAATTAAAAGAAAAAGACGTGTAGTTCCAACGAATGATTTATTTTATGGAAATATTTTGACTAGCAGTTGCCAGTCTTGGTCACTCCTTAATTCGAGTAAAACAGTGCAAAGAAGCTAGAAACGCTTAAGAGTTCAAATCAAGGAAAACAAACTGAGTTGATGATGTTTACAATGTAATAGCAAGTTGAGGCATTAAAAAAAGAAGGATTTTTGTTTTTACTCTATAAATTACCTTTTTTTAAATTTTTTTTTTTGTCATATATTTTTCTTTGGAGCAGAGATGTCCAGACAGAATGGAATTGTACTGCATCTATCCTATTGCAGTCATCTTTTTTTTTTGCATCCTAACTAAGTATTTTGTTTATTTTTTGTAATTATTAGCATAAATATTGAGGTTTCAACTAATTAAAAATTAAGTTTTCATTATCTGAAGTGTTTTTTCTCTTAAGAATTTGCTTCATTTGATAGTTTGTGTAAAATTATCTTTTTTTTTTTTTTTTTTTAGTGTCATTTGTAACTGAAATTCATCACAGGTACTTCATTTATTAAAAGTAGTCATGTGTAGGTATTATTTGTTTGGTGAAATATAAGTCATTATACAGAAATGTTGATGTTTACCAGAGTGGGAAGAATGTAAATAATAATTAAAGTTAGATCCAAAATGAATATACGCTAAATTCTTTTGAATTTCATTTTTGAAGAATCATACATTTGAATTGAATTATGACTTTGTATAATTTAAAGCTAAAAAAATTATTTGCTTTTCATGCATCATTTTTGTATTTTAAATGTTGCTGACTCTAACAATAAATTTAGATTTCAATCTTTACTAGGAATGGCTGCAAAACACTTTCCCCCCACCCATTTTATAGGCAGAAGCTCACAAATGCATTATGGGATTTTTTTTCTAGCCAATAAAATAGGCCGGTTCCCAATTTCATCCAACTCAGTCCCAGTCTGTCTTGCCTTGAAGTCAGAATGCCTGTCTGAATTTGCTTTTGTGTGTCAATCCCAATTCTTAGTTTGTGAACTTTTTGCCATATTACTGTTGATTTATCTTTGCATATATTGTTTTTTTTTTGTTTTTTTTTGCCCTGTCCTTTTGTTGATTTTTGTTTGTTGGACAGTTACTTTGCATTTGACCATGGCTACTCACTCCACAATGAAAAAGACAATTGCTTTATTGATGAGTGACGTAGGGCCAATGGTATTAATATTTGCTTTTTGGCTAACAGCATACCAAAAAACAAAATAGATTGAGAATCAGTAAAGTTGACAAAGAAAAAACTCATACTTTGTTATATCTTATATTATTTAAAAAAAATTTCAAGGTAATTTTGTATCATGCTACATGCTCCGTTTATGTGGTGATCTGTGGAAAATAATAGAATATATATTGCAACTGTTTATTATGAATGAGGCTAAAATACAATCAAGATGTGAGTTACCATGCTAAGAGATAATACCACTTTACAAGATGGTTTTCTCCTTTCTTCTGCAGAACAAAAAATCACTACCTCCACGAGAAGATATCCTTGCTGAATTCCAGAAACGCACAGCGACAATTCATTCATTAATGGATGAAAAGTAAGAATCTAGTCTTCATTTCTTGTGCAAAGAGGAAACACATTTTTCTTTGTAGTTGATAACAAACTCTTTAGATGTTTTATATTTAAATTCGTAACGGTTTATCTCGGTTTAGATAACAATTCAATACAAGAATTAACAAAAAAACATATGCCTTGGGCAAAGTGTACCTTGAGGGTTGGTCAAAAAGTAATGTCTGTTCTTTAATTACAACAGATTTCAGCAGCCCACACAACATACCAAAATGAACACAAAAAATCTCAGGATTCCATATCTAGTCTTCAGCATAATCTCCTCCCTACTCAATCATGGTATCCCACATTTGAATTAGGGCAACTTGACTGTTGCCTCTGTCATCATCCTTGGTGAACCACTGTCCTCTGAGTACCTCTTTCATGGGTACTATATGTGTTGTGCAACTCCAGAGGGTCTTGGTCAGCAGCTTATCTTTGCTCCTTCATAGAGCCTGTTAGCATTTTGGGAATCTACTTTGTATAGACTTTTGAATAGCCAAGAAACTGCATGAAATTGTAGGTGCTACAATGGCTCATCTGGAGGCTTCGGAAGAGTTTTGCAATAGTGATTCTTCTTTTATGAGCTGTAATAAGAGCAGCAATCTATTTGGCCCTATCCGCATTCACAACAGCAGCTGACCTGCCACTGCAGGGCCTATCACTGAAGTCAGTTTCTCCTTTTTAACTGTACTGGCCAATCTCTTTGTTGTGCTTACATCAATTCGAACCTTTCCATAAACATTCACTAACCTCCTGTGAATGTTTGCAGAACTTTTTTCTGCCAAAAACAGTAATTCTAAAATTCTGATTTTGCTTTCTACGAGTGTGAGAGGGGCAGCCAATTTAAAAAAAGAGTATGGTTAGAAAAAGAGAATGAATTCTAGACACTATATCATTTATAGTTAAAACAGCCACTAGGAACTTTGACCAATACTTTTAAAATTAAATTAGAAAAAGCATTCAGTTTTGACTGTTCCTTGTACTATCTATCTATTCCTGATATAGAGAGTACTTTGATTGCAAGGTCATTCACAGTAAATTTGCACCCTAGCTCTTACAACATATCACCATTCTTGGCAAAACTTCTATTATCACAGTGTGCGATATCTAATAACAAAAGTGATGAAAAGAAAAAAGAATCTAAATGAAATTGATTGAATTATATATATATATATATATATATATATATATATATATATATATATATATATATATATAAATAAATTAAAATTTCCTGGCATCCCTCATTCTTGTGCATGTGTAGTTGCACCAACATAAATTTAGTCTGAAGTCCTAAAGGATGAAACATGTTGCATGAAAACTTTTCTACTTTATCATATATTTTTCTCCACTATTGTTCTTGATATATAAAAATATATATTGTTGTCTCATATTTAATAAATTAAGAAAAGTTCAAGTGACTTATCTGGTTAGCCTTTTTGTAATTTATTTAATATTATACCTTTAATTACGTATTGAGAACTTTCTAGCATAAGTTCTGCTCACCTGGAATAACATATAAAATTCTTGTAATTTTCACATATTTTCTCAGTTCTAGTATTATATATATATATATATATATATATATATAAAAGTGTATATGTATTTGAGCTATTATATAGTTAATCACATCTATGTATATACAGTGTCGCTTGAAAGTTCGTGAATCCCCCATACATAGCCATTGTTATTGTGAACAAATTTAAAAATAAACCTATTTAATGGACATCCAAACACCAATTAGTAAACTTTCCAAATAATGAATACAAACAAAAAAAAAGGATGTATTTTAATTATTTAATTTATTCTGGAGAGATCCTTCTAGTTTGAAAAGAGAAGTTCAATAATGACTCTCTTCTGATAAAAAAATACTGACAAGCTATATATGAAAAATGCTACACTTAAAAAAACACTTGTTTAAATTCTTAAATGATTTTCCTTTAGTTAACTTGATAATATTTAAGCTAGTACAATGGCCAGTGATTTTGTTTGTTTTTTGATGGCTAGAAAAAAAATAATGGTTTTATTATAGGTCAGTTATTGACACTGTTTCATATTTCTCAAGCTTCCCCTGTCTCTAACAATGTCAGGTGAGTAGATCATAGATGTCAAACTGAGCTTTGAATGATTTACACCAATAATTTTATTGATGCTTTAAAAAAACAAACGACTTCCTCCTCACCCTCTTCTGCTTTGCTATTTCTCTCTTTATACACGTGCTATTGATTTCCCCACTTAAAACAAACCCCAAATCTGATCCTCTGTGATGAACAGGTTTCTTCTTGTCTGTTTCTTGATTGCATAATCAAGGTTGAGGAAACAGACACATTTGCATGAGACCTGAATACTCATCTTTCTCAAAAGGGAACAGAAGGAAATGACCTGCAGTGAAAAAGAATGGATCCTCACCCCCCATCAGGGGCACCTTTTACACTGAAGCCAATATCTCATTCACTATTCAAATACTATCTTTCTATTATAATTTTAGAATTTCTTCTCCCCCCCCTTTTTTTTTGAGTTCTGATAAAATTTTAAATAGTTTTCTACTTTGAAGAAAAGCCAGTATTGCAGTTTATGTATTCTTGAAATGCATAACTTAATTTTTACATATGAAACATATGTAAAAATTAAGTTATAGATTTTAAGAATACATAAACTACAATATTATTGTCAATCAATTCAAATACACATTTTGTAATAGTTACAAAACATGGTTTTGAAAGTATTTTAAGTAATATTAGAATATGAAAAGGCTTAATGGTTAAAATGTTCATTCTACACAAACACAAACTTTGTGGATTTTACAAGTATAATTTTCATGATTTACTATTATGGTCTGAAATCAAAATTCTTTGAGTCTTTTGTGTTAATGTGCCTCATCCAGTTATCCATTCACATGGAATCTGGAACAGTTTGAGCCAAATTTATTAGTAAAAAGCAATGAGAAATGTATCATGAAACTGTTCCAGCTGTTAACTTTGTTTTTTGTAGTTTATTGTTATTTGATATTTGTTGTTTATTTAATTCTTGTCTCGATTAGATTAACTCATATAAACTGTTTTATTCTGTCAGAAGGGAATTTTGATAAAGGCTAACAGAAACTCATCAGGTGAAATCTCTGGCAAAATGTGTACGTATGTTGTTTGTCGAATCGTAATAGTCCTTTTATTCTACTATTTGCATCTGTAGGAAAATGAAATAAAATCAATAAATAAAATAATGATGAATAATAAAAAAAAGAAATACATCTTCCCACAGTAAAGGAATCAGAAATATGATTACCCCACTTGGCTTTGTAAAATGCCACTAGGTGGTGCTATTGAAGTTTATAATAAGCTCTGATTTCTATAAAATAATAAACATTGAATTAAAAAAAAAAATTGATTTTGTGAAGTATTTTAGACATAAATAATTGGTCCTGTAAATCCTTAATCCCCCTCCCTCACACGCACACACACACACACACACACACCCTTCTGATCTGTTCTAAAACAGTGGCTCTTAATCATTATTTTAACTATTTCATTGTTTTCATCTAGTCACAATGATGTCTCATGAAACATTGGATGGAGTTATGATTTTGTTTTTCTTATCTGCTGTTTCTCAAAAGCTTTTAAAATGGGTACACTTGTTTGATATTTAACAATATTTACTAAGCTAAATATAATATATGAAAATCAGAATGGGGAGAAAAAGGTGATTGATTTATGCCAACTTTCCATGCAGGAGATTCTGTCTGTCTATGAATTAAGGTTGTTACACCATCGGAGTATTTAATATCTCTTTCTTTAATTACTTAATATATATCAAATAGTATTTTTGATAACTTTGAGAGAAACAGAATTTTCCATGATCCAGATTCTTTGAAAGATGTTTGAATTCATGTATTTCTCTTTTGATGCTGTCTAAAACATTGAAATTCTTGTGTAGATTTCCTATCTCCAGTGTCCTATGAAGAATAAGAAGTTAGATTCAGAATTGAAAAAAAAATTGTTGGCTAATATTCTTAATCTGCAAGTCACTTCTCATCCCAGGGTCACTTTTTTCAACATTTTCAATATCAGAAAGTCTATTTAAGAAAATGACCTGTTGTTTATTGTTAATTAAATATTTCCTTGAATTTTAGTCAACTTTCTTGTGCATGGTACATTAGTATCATTTTAAATAAATACTACTTGTGATATATTTCTTAATAAATTTCTTTAACCTTTCTACTTGTATTTTTGACTGTGCTGCATTCCGATACTTCAACGATACATACTTGTTCTTAAGATTATTTGATTCAAATACACTTATTGATTAGAAAAAAACAAACACTCATTGCTTGCTTTGGTTGCATTCTGAATTTCTCTAATGCTTTTATTTGCTTGGGAAACATTGTTCATAATATTCAAGTCCTTTGGATTTCTTCTTACAGATTATTGGACATTGTTAATTCATATGAAAATAAAATTCATTCTTTGGAAAAAGATTTGGAATATTACAGGTAAGTTTTAGATGAATCTGTTGAATAGATAATCTCTTTTTGCTTAATTTGTAGGTTTAGGAAACAAAAAACTTGTGTTCATAATGATAATTTTATAATGCAAAAAATCCTTGATGTTACATGTCCCGTAAGCATCAGTGAACCAATAACCTTATTTGTATTACGCTATGAATTTAACAGCATTTATTATTATTCTTATTTGTTTATTTATTTATCTTTATTTCCTCATATCATATGGGGATTGATGTTGTTTAAAATTTTTGTAATGCTTTTCAAGTTGGGTATGTAGTAAAAATAGCTTAGCAATGAGCTTTAACAGACTTTGCATAGCGGCAGAGTTCTGTGGTCAGGACAGATCCATTAATGGAGGAAATGGATCATTCCCCCTTACAAAGAGCAGGCATTGTTTGCAGTCTGCAAGACCATAGTGGATTGCCAGGATCATGAAGTTCTTTCCCTTTCTTGCTAAAACTGGATTTAATCCTGTTGCGTTTTCATAATCTTCTACAAGAGCTCAAGGGTTCCTTGTAATCTTCAAATGGAGTTCATGATTCTGTTTCTTCAAAATCGGTTGAAGTGTCCTGTGGACAACCCTCGCTTAGGCTTGTGGGTTATCTGTTATTTATCTCCTGATGGAGCCAAGTCTCTTAGATTTTGTCTTCCCGCCCATCAGTGTAACAGACACGTGCATACTGGGAGGGGGGTTCGATGTCTAGCAGCTCTGCTTGATCCGCTATCATTCTTATTCAGTTGCATAGTGAGGTCTCTGATATTACTGCAACTGTATCATAATTTTTAGCATTTTGTTCTGCTAAATTTAGTCCTTTTGCCTGGTCATGGGCCTGCTGTAATGTTGCTGTTTTCAAGTATTCTTTGTCAGATATCTGTTGACTAGCTCGTTTATGAAGGCATCTTGTGTTAATTTGGCATAATATTCTTTTGCAGATACTAAAGAAAATGAACTGTTCTTATTAGTTTTATTAAGTCGTGATAAAATCGATCAGTGTAACCTGAGTATAGTTGACGCCTTGTAGCCAGTAAAAGTGGCTAGAGACCATTTCACTTTTCCTTTTTATGTGGATCCTGTTCAGTATTGTTAATGCTTCTTTGTAGAAAAATGTATTCACAAAATACTTGTAAACTTGTGCTGAGACATATTTGGTGAGATAGTGCAGCTTATTAGAACTTTGGTCGTAATATGTACTCAAGAAGTTTATGAAAATTATTCTCCAGTGAAGATATTCCAGTCCGGCATCATCAAACATGTTGGGGTCAACAGAAAGTTTCTCTGGACAGAGTAAATTAACCATTATCAAAATGCTTAACAATGAGAGGTCATTAAATTGTAGTAGAATTATTTGTGACAATAAGAATTAGCTTATTAAGCTTTAACAGACACTGCATAGTAGCAGAGTTCTCCTGACTATGTGGTCAGGACAGATCCATTAATGGGGGAAATGGATCATACCGTAAGATGTCACTTTGGATGGTTTTGAACCCCACCGAGGAGAAGAGTGTCAATAAAACTTAGATAATCACCATGTTCTTGATAAAACAATTCTGGTGCAGGCTTTTAAACATGAGAATTCACTATCAATGCTAACCCCTGCACTGTGAGTCACTCCTTTGTTAGGGCACTGAATTCATCTAAGAAAAAAAAAAAATGGAGGCTTTTTTTTCTTTTTTTTTTACTCATTGTTTCTTTTCTTTTTATTGTAAAATGTTTGCATTTGTATTGATCAAATCAATTGTTTTTTTACCTTTTTATTTAAATGAAAAAAATTGGTTGTTTTGAAATGATAAAAAATTGTAAAATATGAGACCTGAAAAATATTTTCATCTATGAAGACCAGGGTGTCTGTTTAATCAATTTGTCTTGCATTCAATAACTTTTGAATTTCAGAAAAAAAACTTTAATAAAATATAATTTTTTTTTTCTGGAAATTTGTGATGATTTATATTACAAAGATTTTACACACGCATCACCTATATAGCTTTGGCCCTTTTATTAATTTTGGTCTTAATATTTTTGTAGGGTGAAGAACAAAAACAGAGATACAGTTTTTGATCAAGATGAAATGAGTACAAAGATGCAAGATGTCATATTAGTAAGTTGACTTTTTTTCTTTATTTTTTAAAATATGCTTTTGTATTTTAAGTATTAACAAGAATTTTACTTTGTGTAATTTACTTAAATTCTCTCTTGTTTCTTTGTTTTTTGGAGACTAGATAAAAACAGATATTTTATTTGATTTTATAAGTAAATTTTATTGATAAATGATAAATTGTATTTTTTATCTTCTGCAATATGCAATATGAAATAGAGAATAATTGAATTAGAAGTGTTTACGTGTGTCAACCAATTTGGATCCAAATTTTGTAATATGTTGTTTGTGGTACATACAGAGGCTTAATGTTTATAATGTTGATTCTACCCATCTACACATGAACTTTGGGGATTTTACTAGTATAATTTTCCTGATTTACTGCTTAGGTTTAAAACCAAAATACTTTAGTCCTTTGTGTTAATGTGCCATATTCAGTTATCCATTCAGATAAAATAAACATTTTGAGCTTTGATCTGTTGTTAGTAAAAAAAGAACAATGAGAAATGTATCATAAAACTCTGTTTTAGGTCAGCCTCATGTTTTTTGTTTTTTTGTTTTATGTGATTGTTAATAGAGCCGAGAAGGAATGCAAAGAAACTAATGCTTTCTCACTGTTATAGAAATATGATAAACAAATCAAAGAATACAATGAGAAAATCAAATTTCTGGAAGAGCAAATTGAAGTCCTGAAACTGGATGCAGAAAGCAGGTAGGTTTTAAGTTCAAATTCAAAGAAATACATCACAGCAAAAGAAAGGTAAACTGTAGATACGAATAAAAAAAAAGAAAAGAAAAATGTCAATTTAGCATTTTTCAACATTTAAATGAGTTTTGATTCTAGAAAAAGAAATGGTTTTCCTAAGAGTGAGTCAGTGATTCCCAAATGGTGTGGCACGCCTCATATGTGTGGTGGAATAGGATAGCAGGTGAGGCAGAATGATTGAAAGACAAAGATTTAGAAACAATTTCCAAAATATTCATATGCCAAAAATAAATATAAAATAAAATAAAACAAGTATAATTTCAAAATTTCGAATATTATTATGGATTACTTGCATGAGTCCCAGTATAAATAGTTATTGACCAAATTTATCACTGTGATATTTTTGCATTATATCAAATATTAATATAGTAACTAGACCCTGCAAATTGGAGGAGGGAGTTATCAATGATAATGTTCTGACTTCGAATTCGTGATTATCTCCCTTTAACCCTCTCTCTCTTTTTTAAAAATTTTTTAAATGTCCTTTTAATCCCAGAAATTTGGTGATGGCGAGCAAGTTTTCATTATGATAATGTGGCCCAGAGAACGTTTGGGAACCACTGGAGTGGATCATTCCTCAGGAAGAAATTTTAATATAATTTTTCATTTCATTATTATAAATTTATACTGTAAGTCTTAACTGTTGTATTGAACAGATTTTAGTATGTACTACTTAGTTCCTAGTGTTATTTTTCTGATGTTCTTAATTTTCTTGATGAGGTGTTATCATTATTATTTGCATTTTTGTTGTTACTATCACATTCCAATCATTGTGCTTTCTGGCTGCCTTCAGGTTCTTGTCAATCTGGGTAATCTTCAGGGAATTTTGAACTGGACAACTTGTTACTTATCTACAGGGGGGGGGGGGTAGCGTGTTCTTGTTCTGTTGTCTATGTCTAGGGATATCTCATCTTTTGTTTTTTAATACTACTCTCTTAGTCTAAATCTGTCCTACCTGCACCAGGGCTTGAACTCACAATTACTATAGCGCCAAATTCATGAACCAACACTTTAATCTTCACTGTTATGGCCCCATGTGATAATCCTGAATCTAGGCCATTAGATTTAAGGCTCCTGTTTTTAGATTCAGAGGAATATAATGGTTGGAATTTTGTGATAACAATAACAAAGATGAGGACATTAGTCTGTAAGTGCTATTTTCTTAGTAAGGTATATGTTGAGAGATTTCCAGTGTCAATATTGCTGGACATTCTAAATTTTTATATCAGGGAACTAGCCATTTGACAATCTAATCATTTGTGTCTTTTTATTTATTTTTTTTTTTTTTCTTTACTGTTGTTCACTCAATACAATGTATGTCCAAGAGCCACTCAATATAGAGTGTTACTAAATGAAGTTGTAAGAGCGTACTATGGGGTAAGGGAGCAAGAAGTGCATATTATGAGCATATGTAGACTAGATAGTGGTTGACTCTAGACTTGAAGAGGTTAAGATTGTAGTGATTGAGAAAGCATCCTCTTGGGAGTCAATTCCACAATGCAGCAGTTCTGAAGAAGAAGCTGTTTGAGTGGAAATCAAATTGGAAGAAGTTTGTTTTGAATATTTTTATTTTTCAGGCCACAGGTGAAAGAATTTCGTGCCTTACAGCAACAAGCAAAGAAAATGAAACGCTTGCTAGATTACTATAACATTAGGTTAGTTCCTATCTTTCATTTATTTTATTCAACAACATTTTTACTTTTTTAAATTATTTCTGAGTCAATCGGTGTATGTTGGTAAATCAATAATTCAATAGCCTGAAAAAAGAACACATTTATTTTATGCAACAAATGTTTGTTTTTCAATATAATAATAATTAAGAAATGATGAATATTAATTACTTGAGCATTATATAGTGAAAATTTTAGATCAAAATTCAGTTAATAATTATGTCTATCTACAGACTTACTGTTCCACCTTTGTAAATCTAGCAACCATTTGCCATAACATTGTTACTTTCCATTTATGACTTTGGACTCTAAATTTCAGAGATTGTAATTATTGACATCTGTTTATTCCTATAGATGATTTAAGTTTTAAAAATTCAGTTTTTTGAAAATAAAATTACTAAAAAAAGAAAAAAAAATACTTTCCTCATAGAACATAGATAAAAGTTGACTGAAAAGATGATTTAGTATTTTAATCAGATTTTTCATTACATAAAAGTTTGACAAAATTTTTGTATTATCAAATATTTACTTGAAAGTGATTTTTTTTATTGTTTATGATTTTCAGATTGCTTCTTTCTGAAATGAAATAAGAACAGAATTTTCGCTGTTAACTTAATTTTTAAATATTGCACACATAAAACAGTCGATTAACTTTGTACAGAATGATTCATCTGTTAATTAAGCTGCTTAAACTGCTAAAAGCTAAACTGTTTATGTAGTCTCTACAAAAGTCCTCAGTTTAACTGTGATCTTTATACTTATTGTTCATTACTTTCATAACAAAGCCTCTGAATATTTTTCAATGATTTTTTATTTTTTTTATTTGTGCCATGGAAACAACACTTTTGACTTGGCTATAAATAAAATATTCTAAAGTATTGAAATAGATTGTAAATCTGTAAATGGATGTCAATTTTTCTCCGTAGATATGTGCCTGATGAACCTGGATCTTTCCCTAATTTTGTATCTCATAAATATAGCACCAATGTGGACAGTACAGACATGTTGCCTCTTCATAGCAGTAAACTTTACTTACAGGTCAGTCACTTTTTAAAAAAGACATTTGAACATTTACTACCCACCCTTCTGTCTACACTCTCTCTTTATTCCATTTACTGCCTTTAGATACTATTTGAGTAGCTTTGGTTGAAAATGTTATTACTCTGGTTTTGTTTCATTATGATAATCTGTTTTTTAAAAACTCCAAAGTTCTATCTATATTTAGTAGTTCTAGTAGCCTTGAATTTTTGTAACATTGAATTCACACAATTTTATTTAGACTCTCTGTTACCGTGCATCATAAGAAAGAAAACTCCTACATTAGACGTAAGAAAAAAGGGGCAAGCGTTGACCTTCATGACTACAAAATATGGAGTGACGGATTTTTCCAAGACATTGCTTTTATTTTAACTACTCCTCGGCAATATGTATTTTTTTAAAAAGTGATGGTTAGCATTGTCATAAAACCTAAGCATATGACGAAAGTGAATTTATACATTTTTTGTTTTTGTTTTTGAGAATTTACAACAAAAATATTAAACACTATTTATTAGATTTTATATTTACAACATTCTAAAACTAATACAATTGTATTAAGACTATTGCAATTCAATATTTATCATTTATGAATTTATAAAGATAAATATGAAAAAACTTTTTATTCATAAATTCATAAACATTTACTAAATTATTAAAATGTCTAAATAAACAATCTGATCAATAGTGTCTATTAGTTTTGTTGTCAATTCTCAAGGACAAAAAATGTATAAATTCAATTTCATATGTTTAGGTTTTATTCTAATTCTAATCACTGCTTTTTAAAACAAACATTGTTGAAGAGTGAAAATAGTTCAAATATAAGTGGTGACTTATGAAAAACCATCCTTTTGACATTTTATTTTTTTGTAGGCATGAAAGTCCATGTTTACCAAAAAACATTTTGAGATGAAAGTTTCCCTTAAATGATTTTTTTATTTACTAAGTGCATCACAAAATCCCAATCCATCAAATAGTATTGCTTTGATGGAAATAAATAATAATTATAATAATGTAATAATAATTATAATAATGTAATAATAATACTCAAGGTCTTTGTAAACATTTTCAAAAACAAATGAAGTCATAGGTGAACAACTGATAAAAATCATGTCAGTAGAGTCTTTAGTGTAATTTCACAGCTTTTATTAATTTGAATGTATTTTGATTTATTAAGTAGTTTTGGTTCAACAATTGAATTCATTAAAAAGATTTTTCACAATTATTGTTTAGCTATTATTATAGCTTCCATATTGTTTTTTTGCTGAGTGAAAGGAAACAACTTGAACTAGTTTATGGTGCAGTTTTCCATTCACTTTGTAGATAATTGTGCATAAAATGATTGCAATCAGACCAACCACTACTTTGTCATCAAAGTATTATAGTAGTTCCTGTTCATCTCGTTTTTAGGCTGGTAAAACATTTTCATTAATTGTAAACATATTGTGAAATCATGTTTGTAAAACTAATTAATTGACCATTTTAGGATATTTGTCAAGAACTAGAAGTTGAGGATTTAGATGAAATTCTTCCATCTCTTCAGAAACTGAAACACAATGCTGAGCGTGCCAATAAATATAAACAGGTAAGTGTGCAACAAAATGTCTCCTCTATTATTTTAGTGCCTGAAATCTTGGCTTTGCTAATTTATCATTTTTCTATAGGGTATAAATTCATGTATTTTAATCATATTACTTGCAGTTATAGGACAACTGTCCTATATAGCCCATGATTTGCAATTTTAGTTGTACAATTATAGTGATATAAAAATATAAATCTTATTGGATAATATGAAATGTAACAATTATTGTAATTATTAATTTTTTTATAAACATTAGTTTAACCAGACAGTTATGTAATTAGTAATTATTGTATTTGTGTCTAGCCCACAATTTGCAATGTTAGTGGTATAATTCTAGTGATATTAAGATATAAATCTTATTGGATGACAGATAAAACATGAAAATAAAACCCTAATTTTTTTAATTAGTATTTCTTTATTCAATAGTTGTGCTCTATTAATTTTCTCTTAATGAGGGGAATTGTCTGGTGGGGGCAGGTCTCCCAATACCATTATCTAGTATCTTTTGGTTGCTCTAGAGTAAAAATCATCTCAGAATACTGGAGCAGAACTTTTTATACAAATAACTGATTATAACAATGACAAAATTTAAAAAAAAAAAAAAAAAAATTGATGAGAAAATTATTAAATGTCATTCACATTAAATTTTCCCTTCCCTGTCTATTTTAATAAACATTTCCTTATTTTGTATTGGAAACACAGGAATATTGAATTTTCTCTCATTGTTTAGTTTAGCATAAAAGTATGTAGTTTGGTGCAGCAGGTTGGCCATGATGATGATGAAAGATTTGCTCGACATTCAGTCAAGAATGGCATATCTGAAGTTGCCCTAAAACATGTGCAGGAGACTTTGGTTCAATGGACAGAGGATCTGAAAAGCTTAGAGGTAAACTTGATTGTTATGTACTTGGAATGAAGCAGATCAGTGAGTTGTTTCGAGATTTTCTTGTTTGGATAAAGCAATCTAGTTTGGTTTTTGTTTTAAAATAAAATGTACAATTAAGAAGATGTGTAATTAAAAGAATTCTTTCCAATGTAAAGTAGTCGTTGCATCAACAAACAAATTATGTAAACTTTTGTAGAAACAAATACTGAAAGTTCTCAGTGTAACTCCATTTCCAAAATTTGGCAAAATAAATTGGTTTTTATTTTATTTTATATATTTATTTTTTATTTTATTTGAAGGGTTTTTTGGTTGAGCCAAGAACTTTTCAGCACATCTTCATACTGAGATGATAATTCGTTGTTGGATTACCATGATGTTCACTTCTGGAGAATGAATCAAAATGAACATTTAGGATTTTTAAAAGTAACACACACACATATTCAAAAAGAAAAACGTCCTCTTCCTAATGCTGAGAAAGTTTCTTTCTACTTTCAGAATCTTGTGACAAGTATAAATGAATTGGTTGCTATGGCTGCTCCCTGGTCAAAAGTACAAATTTATCCAAGTGATTCTTTTGAAGCTATGTCCACAAAATTAAATGGAATCAACCAGAAAAAAAATTATTCATTTATAAAGGTCAGTTGTTTTCTTTTTGGTTGGTTGGTTGTTTGTTTTGCTGGTGTTTCTTATTCTGTAAATTGCCAATCACAAGCTTTTCAGCCGTACATTCTCACTATGCTTGGTGATACAAAAACTAAAGTCTTATTTTTATATAAGCCTCAATTATCCTCTACTGTTTATTTAATTTTATTGGATCAATTTTTAAAATTGTAGGAAATTAAAACTTTTTTTAAATAATATAGAAAATTAGTAGATTCATTTTTAATATTGTAGAAAATTTTTTTATCTATTTTTTTTAATATTGTAGAAAATCATTTACACTGTTTGGACTGTTTTCCTCATCTTTGTTGCCATATTTACAATGTTTTGGCCATTGTATGCTCTGGCCTTCTTCAGGTGATTGAAATTTTGAACTGAACCCTTTATTTTGTTCACCGAGGTAGATTGTTCTAGTTTCACATCTCTTCTGGATGTTCAGTATCAGTTATTTTAACTCAACTCTTCAAGTTTTTATTCACCTCTGCTGTAGCCAGGTATTGAACTCACAACTCTTTGGGTCAAGTCATTGGATTCAACCATTCCTTTTATCCACTGGATGGACATCAGTGTATGAATTTTTGGTACTTAGGAACCTAATGTCTCAGTTATCATTTTTTAACCAGAGCTCATATTACAATTTTTGCTGTTATTAATGTTTTTCTCTAGTACTCCTTATTACTGGTTCTCATGTTGTATTCATTTCTGTACTTAGCCGGCTTAGGAGATTTTTGTGGCCTAGCTTATGTGCTGATTAAGTTTTTGTATTTTTCAATGATGTTCTCTCTCTATTATTTTAACTTCATCCCACAGAAGATGGTGATCTCACTTTTCCCTCCATATATGGTCTGCTATGCCTGATTTTTCTATTTCTCCTCATGTTATGGCTTTACACTGTTTCTGCAGTCTTAAGTGGTTGGTCTGTTTCTCCTTTATATTTCTTACCACAGCTTCATGGGATGGTGTACACACAGTCCTTAATCATGTTCTCCTCTATGGGAGGTCTTACTCAGAAGTGGTGTCTTCGAAGTATTGAACCACTTTTGAAGATTGTCCTGATGTTATATTGACCACAGATCTTTTTTATTTTTTCTTCACATAGGGTTGGCAGACCGAGGCTGTTTGCTGAGTGTTGTTATCCTCTTGTACCCTTCTATCCCAGTTTGTCGGAGCAGCTGTCATGTACCCAGGGTAGTTGTTATGTTGTAGGGTACTGCTTATACTGACCATTTCTTGATCATCTGTCTCTGGGTCGCCATTTATGACTTTTGCTCAATGTTGTAAGCAACGGACAATCCCTTTCTTTACACTATGGGTGGTGAGAGTTGAAGTTTAGGTATTGTCCACTGAATGTTGGCTTGAACCTATGCTCTTTTTACAATATTAGTACATCCAGGAATGCTAGTTTGTTGTTGTTTTCTCTCTTGTGTACTGTATCAATGATCTTATTGAGTTCACATGGTTCTGGTGTGACCAGAGTATGAAAGTATCATCTACATATCTAGGCCATAGGGTTGGCTTTAGTGATGTGGATCTTAATGTCATTTCTTCAAAGTATTCCATGCATATGTTTGCCATTTCTGGTGATAATGGTGAGCCCATTGCTAATCCTTCATCCTATTGATTTATATCTGATCCCATTCCAAAATATGTTGTTTGTATACAGAAAGTCAGCATCTCCATCAGGTTATTTATTGGTATACTGGTATGATGAATCCAAGGTCAGTCTGTCCCTGAATACTGATAGTGCCTCCTTCATGGGTACCTTGATGAATCCAGTGACTTGATGCAAAGAGTTGTGAGTTCATTACCTATCTACAGCAGAGCTGAACAAAAACTTAGAGAGTTGAGTTGGTAGACAACTGATACTGAAACATCCAGAAGAGGCATGGTGCATGGAACTAGAACAATCTATCCCAGTGGATGAAATAAAGGGTTCAGTTCAAAATTCCAGTCACTTGAAGAAGACCATAGTGTACAATGGCCGAAACATTGTGATAATGGCAATGAAGATGAGGGCAGCAGTCCGAACAATGTAAATAGTGTAAATAATTACAATACCTCATCTCATAAATATAGGCAGATATTGTAGAAAATTATTTGATCTATTTTATAATATTATAGAAAATTGAAGTATTCAGATTATGCACAGTTTTCATCTATAACAAAATATTTCTAAAAAATTCTTCAGGATTTGTATTTTTTCTAAGAACTTCAACTTTATTTAAAAAAATATTAGCTCTTGTCTAATAAATTATTTTATAAATACATGTAAATTTTGAGTTTTTATCTGTCTAAACATTTAGAGGATTCGTTTTTAGAATTTTGACATTATTAAAAATGTTTTGCACTTAAAAATTGTGTATAATTATTTTAGATCTGGTAGATGCATGTTGTGGTATAATAATCTATTCATATGTTACTTGTGCAGATTTTACAAGTATGAGACTATTGCTTGAACTTGGTTCTCTAACCATTTGACAAAGTTTTAGCTCTAATTCTTGCTAACTCAAGTTTTACTATAATTAGATCCTCAGCCTGAGTTCTACAGTCTTCTATCTTACCACTAAGCCCTAAGTGCAATGTTTCTAGTGTAGATTTCTTATTTGATCTAATAAAGGATCTGCTTACAATTATTCCCTATTGCGCACACACACACACACACACACAGCATATCTTCATTCAAACATGTTTCATTGAGTAATACAGACATTATGTCTCTTTTTATAATGATCCTTTGCAGTTCTCTAATCAGTTTCTTGATGTTAAGAATTTGATGAATTTCATCTTAACGTCAAGAAACCGATTAGAGAACGGAACGGATCATTATAAAATAAATAGACATAATATGTCGATATTATTTAATGAAACGTGCGTGTATGTGTTATTTGTGGTAACTATTTGTTAGTATTTAAGAATACATCGAAAATCTGCTTTACCAAAATGTAGCATCTATTTTTAATTAACTTGGGGAAAAGAATGTATATGTTATAAAAAAAAATCAAAATTCAAGATTTTTTGGGATCATTGTTGAAGTTTTTGTTGCAACAACAAAAGGATTCTTTTCTGTTACCTTCTGCTCCAAAATATATTAACGCAAGAGATATAAACATCCAGAGAAAATTCCTTACCTCCATCAGAGAAATGTAATGTAGAAGCTGACCTGATTATTTGTAATCCTGTAATATTGTGTGTGTGGCCAAAAACTGAAAGGAATAATAGTGTCCTGTTTTAATGCTGCGAAAATTTGACTAAATGTTTGCCTAATGAGGGAGAATTTCCACTGTTTGCCTAATGAGGGAGAATTTCCAATGTTTGCCTAATGAGGGAGAATTTCCAATGTTTGCCTAATGAGGGAGAAATTCCAATGTTTGCCTAATGAGGGAGAAATTCCAATGTTTGCCTAATGAGGGGGAATTTCCAATGTTTGCCTAATGAGGGAGAATTTCCAATGTTTGCCTAATGAGGGAGAAATTCCAATGTTTGCCTAATGAGGGAGAAATTCCACTGTTTGCCTAATGAGGGAGAAATTCCAATGTTTGCCTAATGAGGGAGAAATTCCAATGTTTGCCTAATGAGGGAGAATTTCCAATGTTTGCCTAATGAGGGAGAATTTCCAATGTTTGCCTAATGAGGGGGAATTTCCAATGTTTGCCTAATGAGGGAGAATTTCCAATGTTTGCCTAATGAGGGAGAAATTCCAATGTTTGCCTAATGAGGGAGAAATTCCAATGTTTGCCTAATGAGGGAGAAATTCCAATGTTTGCCTAATGAGGGAGAATTTCCAATGTTTGCCTAATGAGGGAAAATTTCCAATGTTTGCCTAATGAGGGAGAATTTCCAATGTTTGCCTAATGAGGGAGAATTTCCAATGTTTGCCTAATGAGGGAGAATTTCCAATGTTTGCCTAATGAGGGAGAATTTCCAATGTTTGCCTAATGAGGGAGAATTTCCAATGTTTGCCTAATGAGGGAGAAATTCCAATGTTTGCCTAATGAGGGAGAATTTCCAATGTTTGCCTAATGAGGGAGAAATTCCAATGTTTGCCTAATGAGGGGGAATTTCCAATGTTTGCCTAATGAGGGAGAATTTCCAATGTTTGCCTAGTGAGGGAGAATTTCCAATGTTTGCCTAATGAGGGGGAATTTCCAATGTTTGCCTAATGAGGGGGAATTTCCAATGTTTGCCTAGTGAGGGAGAATTTCCAATGTTTGCCTAATGAGGGGGAATTTCCAATGTTTGCCTAATGAGGGGGAATTTCCAATGTTTGCCTAATGAGGGAGAAATTCCAATGTTTGCCTAATGAGGGAGAATTTCCAATGTTTGCCTAGTGAGGGAGAATTTCCAATGTTTGCCTAATGAGGGGGAATTTCCAATGTTTGCCTAATGAGGGGGAATTTCCAATGTTTGCCTAGTGAGGGAGAATTTCCAATGTTTGCCTAATGAGGGGGAATTTCCAATGTTTGCCTAATGAGGGGGAATTTCCAATGTTTGCCTAATGAGGGGGAATTTCCAATGTTTGCCTAATGAGGGAGAAATTCCAATGTTTGCCTAATGAGGGGGAATTTCCAATGTTTGCCTAATGAGGGAGAATTTCCAATGTTTGCCTAGTGAGGGAGAATTTCCAATGTTTGCCTAATGAGGGGGAATTTCCAATGTTTGCCTAATGAGGGGGAATTTCCAATGTTTGCCTAATGAGGGAGAATTTCCAATGTTTGCCTAATGAGGGGGAATTTCCAATGTTTGCCTAATGAGGGAGAATTTCCAATGTTTGCCTAATGAGGGGGAATTTCCAATGTTTGCCTAATGAGGGAGAATTTCCAATGTTTGCCTAATGAGGGAGAATTTCCAATGTTTGCCTAATGAGGGAGAATTTCCAATGTTTGCCTAATGAGGGGGAATTTCCAATGTTTGCCTAATGAGGGAGAAATTCCAATGTTTGCCTAATGAGGGAGAAATTCCAATGTTTGCCTAATGAGGGGGAATTTCCAATGTTTGCCTAATGAGGGAGAATTTCCAATGTTTGCCTAGTGAGGGAGAATTTCCAATGTTTGCCTAATGAGGGGGAATTTCCAATGTTTGCCTAATGAGGGGGAATTTCCAATGTTTGCCTAATGAGGGGGAATTTCCAATGTTTGCCTAATGAGGGGGAATTTCCAATGTTTGCCTAGTGAGGGAGAATTTCCAATGTTTGCCTAATGAGGGGGAATTTCCAATGTTTGCCTAATGAGGGAGAAATTCCAATGTTTGCCTAATGAGGGAGAATTTCCAATGTTTGCCTAGTGAGGGAGAATTTCCAATGTTTGCCTAATGAGGGGGAATTTCCAATGTTTGCCTAATGAGGGGGAATTTCCAATGTTTGCCTAGTGAGGGAGAATTTCCAATGTTTGCCTAATGAGGGGGAATTTCCAATGTTTGCCTAATGAGGGGGAATTTCCAATGTTTGCCTAATGAGGGAGAAATTCCAATGTTTGCCTAATGAGGGAGAATTTCCAATGTTTGCCTAATGAGGGGGAATTTCCAATGTTTGCCTAATGAGGGGGAATTTCCAATGTTTGCCTAATGAGGAAGAAATTCCAATGTTTGCCTAATGAGGGGGAATTTCCAATGTTTGCCTAATGAGGGAGAAATTCCAATGTTTGCCTAATGAGGGAGAATTTCCAATGTTTGCCTAATGAGGGAGAATTTCCAATGTTTGCCTAATGAGGGAGAATTTCCAATGTTTGCCTAATGAGGGAGAATTTCCAATGTTTGCCTAATGAGGGAGAATTTCCAATGTTTGCCTAATGAGGGAGAAATTCCAATGTTTGCCTAATGAGGGGGAATTTCCAATGTTTGCCTAATGAGGGAGAATTTCCAATGTTTGCCTAATGAGGGAGAATTTCCAATGTTTGCCTAATGAGGGAGAATTTCCAATGTTTGCCTAATGAGGGAGAATTTCCAATGTTTGCCTAATGAGGGGGAATTTCCAATGTTTGCCTAATGAGGGGGAATTTCCAATGTTTGCCTAATGAGGGGGAATTTCCAATGTTTGCCTAATGAGGGGGAATTTCCAATGTTTGCCTAATGAGGGAGAATTTCCAATGTTTGCCTAATGAGGGAGAATTTCCAATGTTTGCCTAATGAGGGAGAATTTCCAATGTTTGCCTAATGAGGGAGAATTTCCAATGTTTGCCTAATGAGGGAGAATTTCCAATGTTTGCCTAATGAGGGGGAATTTCCAATGTTTGCCTAATGAGGGAGAATTTCCAATGTTTGCCTAATGAGGGAGAATTTCCAATGTTTGCCTAATGAGGGAGAATTTCCAATGTTTGCCTAATGAGGGAGAATTTCCAATGTTTGCCTAATGAGGGAGAAATTCCAATGTTTGCCTAATGAGGGAGAAATTCCAATGTTTGCCTAATGAGGGAGAAATTCCAATGTTTGCCTAATGAGGGAGAATTTCCAATGTTTGCCTAATGAGGGAGAATTTCCAATGTTTGCCTAATGAGGGGGAATTTCCAATGTTTGCCTAATGAGGGAGAAATTCCAATGTTTGCCTAATGAGGGGGAATTTCCAATGTTTGCCTAATGAGGGAGAAATTCCAATGTTTGCCTAATGAGGGGGAATTTCCAATGTTTGCCTAATGAGGGAGAATTTCCAATGTTTGCCTAATGAGGGAGAATTTCCAATGTTTGCCTAATGAGGGAGAATTTCCAATGTTTGCCTAATGAGGGAGAATTTCCAATGTTTGCCTAATGAGGGAGAAATTCCAATATTTGCCTAATGAGGGAGAAATTCCAATGTTTGCCTAATGAGGGAGAATTTCCAATGTTTGCCTAATGAGGGAGAATTTCCAATGTTTGCCTAATGAGGGAGAATTTCCAATGTTTGCCTAATGAGGGAGAATTTCCAATGTTTGCCTAATGAGGGGGAATTTCCAATGTTTGCCTAATGAGGGAGAAATTCCAATGTTTGCCTAATGAGGGAGAAATTCCAATGTTTGCCTAATGAGGGAGAATTTCCAATGTTTGCCTAATGAGGGAGAATTTCCAATGTTTGCCTAATGAGGGAGAAATTCCAATGTTTGCCTAATGAGGGAGAAATTCCAATGTTTGCCTAATGAGGGGGAATTTCCAATGTTTGCCTAATGAGGGAGAATTTCCAATGTTTGCCTAATGAGGGAGAATTTCCAATGTTTGCCTAATGAGGGAGAAATTCCAATGTTTGCCTAATGAGGGAGAAATTCCAATGTTTGCCTAATGAGGGGGAATTTCCAATGTTTGCCTAATGAGGGAGAAATTCCAATGTTTGCCTAATGAGGGAGAATTTCCAATGTTTGCCTAATGAGGGAGAATTTCCAATGTTTGCCTAATGAGGGAGAATTTCCAATGTTTGCCTAATGAGGGAGAATTTCCAATGTTTGCCTAATGAGGGAGAATTTCCAATGTTTGCCTAATGAGGGAGAATTTCCAATGTTTGCCTAATGAGGGAGAATTTCCAATGTTTGCCTAATGAGGGAGAATTTCCAATGTTTGCCTAATGAGGGAGAATTTCCAATGTTTGCCTAATGAGGGAGAATTTCCAATGTTTGCCTAATGAGGGAGAATTTCCAATGTTTGCCTAATGAGGGAGAATTTCCAATGTTTGCCTAATGAGGGAGAAATTCCAATGTTTGCCTAATGAGGGAGAAATTCCAATGTTTGCCTAATGAGGGAGAAATTCCAATGTTTGCCTAATGAGGGGGAATTTCCAATGTTTGCCTAATGAGGGAGAATTTCCAATGTTTGCCTAATGAGGGAGAATTTCCAATGTTTGCCTAATGAGGGAGAATTTCCAATGTTTGCCTAATGAGGGGGAATTTCCAATGTTTGCCTAATGAGGGGGAATTTCCAATGTTTGCCTAATGAGGGAGAATTTCCAATGTTTGCCTAATGAGGGAGAATTTCCAATGTTTGCCTAATGAGGGAGAATTTCCAATGTTTGCCTAATGAGGGAGAATTTCCAATGTTTGCCTAATGAGGGAGAAATTCCAATGTTTGCCTAATGAGGGAGAAATTCCAATGTTTGCCTAATGAGGGAGAATTTCCATTGTTTGCCTAATGAGGGGGAATTTCCAATGTTTGCCTAATGAGGGGGAATTTCCAATGTTTGCCTAATGAGGGAGAAATTCCAATGTTTGCCTAATGAGGGGAAATTCCAATGTTTGCCTAATGAGGGGGAATTTCCAATGTTTGCCTAATGAGGGAGAAATTCCAATGTTTGCCTAATGAGGGAGAATTTCCAATGTTTGCCTAATGAGGGAGAATTTCCAATGTTTGCCTAATGAGGGAGAATTTCCAATGTTTGCCTAATGAGGGAGAATTTCCAATGTTTGCCTAATGAGGGAGAAATTCCAATGTTTGCCTAATGAGGGAGAATTTCCAATGTTTGCCTAATGAGGGAGAATTTCCAATGTTTGCCTAATGAGGGAGAATTTCCAATGTTTGCCTAATGAGGGGGAATTTCCAATGTTTGCCTAATGAGGGAGAAATTCCAATGTTTGCCTAATGAGGGAGAAATTCCAATGTTTGCCTAATGAGGGGGAATTTCCAATGTTTGCCTAATGAGGGAGAATTTCCAATGTTTGCCTAGTGAGGGAGAATTTCCAATGTTTGCCTAATGAGGGGGAATTTCCAATGTTTGCCTAATGAGGGGGAATTTCCAATGTTTGCCTAATGAGGGGGAATTTCCAATGTTTGCCTAATGAGGGGGAATTTCCAATGTTTGCCTAGTGAGGGAGAATTTCCAATGTTTGCCTAATGAGGGGCAATTTCCAATGTTTGCCTAATGAGGGAGAAATTCCAATGTTTGCCTAATGAGGGAGAATTTCCAATGTTTGCCTAGTGAGGGAGAATTTCCAATGTTTGCCTAATGAGGGGGAATTTCCAATGTTTGCCTAATGAGGGGGAATTTCCAATGTTTGCCTAGTGAGGGAGAATTTCCAATGTTTGCCTAATGAGGGGGAATTTCCAATGTTTGCCTAATGAGGGGGAATTTCCAATGTTTGCCTAATGAGGGAGAAATTCCAATGTTTGCCTAATGAGGGAGAATTTCCAATGTTTGCCTAATGAGGGGGAATTTCCAATGTTTGCCTAATGAGGGGGAATTTCCAATGTTTGCCTAATGAGGGAGAAATTCCAATGTTTGCCTAATGAGGGGGAATTTCCAATGTTTGCCTAATGAGGGAGAATTTCCAATGTTTGCCTAATGAGGGAGAATTTCCAATGTTTGCCTAATGAGGGAGAATTTCCAATGTTTGCCTAATGAGGGAGAATTTCCAATGTTTGCCTAATGAGGGAGAATTTCCAATGTTTGCCTAATGAGGGAGAATTTCCAATGTTTGCCTAATGAGGGAGAAATTCCAATGTTTGCCTAATGAGGGGGAATTTCCAATGTTTGCCTAATGAGGGAGAATTTCCAATGTTTGCCTAATGAGGGAGAATTTCCAATGTTTGCCTAATGAGGGAGAATTTCCAATGTTTGCCTAATGAGGGAGAATTTCCAATGTTTGCCTAATGAGGGGGAATTTCCAATGTTTGCCTAATGAGGGGGAATTTCCAATGTTTGCCTAATGAGGGGGAATTTCCAATGTTTGCCTAATGAGGGGGAATTTCCAATGTTTGCCTAATGAGGGAGAAATTCCAATGTTTGCCTAATGAGGGAGAATTTCCAATGTTTGCCTAATGAGGGAGAATTTCCAATGTTTGCCTAATGAGGGAGAATTTCCAATGTTTGCCTAATGAGGGAGAATTTCCAATGTTTGCCTAATGAGGGAGAATTTCCAATGTTTGCCTAATGAGGGAGAATTTCCAATGTTTGCCTAATGAGGGAGAATTTCCAATGTTTGCCTAATGAGGGGGAATTTCCAATGTTTGCCTAATGAGGGAGAATTTCCAATGTTTGCCTAATGAGGGAGAATTTCCAATGTTTGCCTAATGAGGGAGAATTTCCAATGTTTGCCTAATGAGGGAGAATTTCCAATGTTTGCCTAATGAGGGAGAATTTCCAATGTTTGCCTAATGAGGGAGAAATTCCAATGTTTGCCTAATGAGGGAGAAATTCCAATGTTTGCCTAATGAGGGAGAATTTCCAATGTTTGCCTAATGAGGGAGAATTTCCAATGTTTGCCTAATGAGGGGGAATTTCCAATGTTTGCCTAATGAGGGAGAAATTCCAATGTTTGCCTAATGAGGGGGAATTTCCAATGTTTGCCTAATGAGGGAGAAATTCCAATGTTTGCCTAATGAGGGGGAATTTCCAATGTTTGCCTAATGAGGGAGAATTTCCAATGTTTGCCTAATGAGGGAGAATTTCCAATGTTTGCCTAATGAGGGAGAATTTCCAATGTTTGCCTAATGAGGGAGAATTTCCAATGTTTGCCTAATGAGGGAGAAATTCCAATGTTTGCCTAATGAGGGAGAAATTCCAATGTTTGCCTAATGAGGGAGAATTTCCAATGTTTGCCTAATGAGGGAGAATTTCCAATGTTTGCCTAATGAGGGAGAATTTCCAATGTTTGCCTAATGAGGGAGAATTTCCAATGTTTGCCTAATGAGGGGGAATTTCCAATGTTTGCCTAATGAGGGAGAAATTCCAATGTTTGCCTAATGAGGGAGAAATTCCAATGTTTGCCTAATGAGGGAGAATTTCCAATGTTTGCCTAATGAGGGAGAATTTCCAATGTTTGCCTAATGAGGGAGAAATTCCAATGTTTGCCTAATGAGGGAGAAATTCCAATGTTTGCCTAATGAGGGAGAAATTCCAATGTTTGCCTAATGAGGGAGAATTTCCAATGTTTGCCTAATGAGGGAGAATTTCCAATGTTTGCCTAATGAGGGAGAAATTCCAATGTTTGCCTAATGAGGGAGAAATTCCAATGTTTGCCTAATGAGGGGGAATTTCCAATGTTTGCCTAATGAGGGAGAAATTCCAATGTTTGCCTAATGAGGGAGAATTTCCAATGTTTGCCTAATGAGGGAGAATTTCCAATGTTTGCCTAATGAGGGAGAATTTCCAATGTTTGCCTAATGAGGGAGAATTTCCAATGTTTGCCTAATGAGGGAGAATTTCCAATGTTTGCCTAATGAGGGAGAATTTCCAATGTTTGCCTAATGAGGGAGAATTTCCAATGTTTGCCTAATGAGGGAGAATTTCCAATGTTTGCCTAATGAGGGAGAATTTCCAATGTTTGCCTAATGAGGGAGAATTTCCAATGTTTGCCTAATGAGGGAGAATTTCCAATGTTTGCCTAATGAGGGGGAATTTCCAATGTTTGCCTAATGAGGGAGAATTTCCAATGTTTGCCTAATGAGGGAGAATTTCCAATGTTTGCCTAATGAGGGAGAAATTCCAATGTTTGCCTAATGAGGGAGAAATTCCAATGTTTGCCTAATGAGGGAGAAATTCCAATGTTTGCCTAATGAGGGGGAATTTCCAATGTTTGCCTAATGAGGGAGAATTTCCAATGTTTGCCTAATGAGGGAGAATTTCCAATGTTTGCCTAATGAGGGGGAATTTCCAATGTTTGCCTAATGAGGGGGAATTTCCAATGTTTGCCTAATGAGGGAGAATTTCCAATGTTTGCCTAATGAGGGAGAATTTCCAATGTTTGCCTAATGAGGGAGAATTTCCAATGTTTGCCTAATGAGGGAGAATTTCCAATGTTTGCCTAATGAGGGAGAAATTCCAATGTTTGCCTAATGAGGGAGAAATTCCAATGTTTGCCTAATGAGGGAGAATTTCCATTGTTTGCCTAATGAGGGGGAATTTCCAATGTTTGCCTAATGAGGGGGAATTTCCAATGTTTGCCTAATGAGGGAGAAATTCCAATGTTTGCCTAATGAGGGGAAATTCCAATGTTTGCCTAATGAGGGGGAATTTCCAATGTTTGCCTAATGAGGGAGAAATTCCAATGTTTGCCTAATGAGGGAGAATTTCCAATGTTTGCCTAATGAGGGAGAATTTCCAATGTTTGCCTAATGAGGGAGAATTTCCAATGTTTGCCTAATGAGGGAGAATTTCCAATGTTTGCCTAATGAGGGAGAAATTCCAATGTTTGCCTAATGAGGGAGAATTTCCAATGTTTGCCTAATGAGGGAGAATTTCCAATGTTTGCCTAATGAGGGAGAATTTCCAATGTTTGCCTAATGAGGGAGAATTTCCAATGTTTGCCTAATGAGGGAGAAATTCCAATGTTTGCCTAATGAGGGAGAAATTCCAATGTTTGCCTAATGAGGGAGAATTTCCAATGTTTGCCTAATGAGGGAGAATTTCCAATGTTTGCCTAATGAGGGAGAAATTCCAATGTTTGCCTAATGAGGGAGAAATTCCAATGTTTGCCTAATGAGGGAGAAATTCCAATGTTTGCCTAATGAGGGAGAAATTCCAATGTTTGCCTAATGAGGGAGAAATTCCAATGTTTGCCTAATGAGGGAGAAATTCCAATGTTTGCCTAATGAGGGAGAATTTCCAATGTTTTCCTAATGAGGGAGAAATTCCAATGTTTGCCTAATGAGGGAGAAATTCCAATGTTTGCCTAATGAGGGAGAAATTCCAATGTTTGCCTAATGAGGGAGAAATTCCAATGTTTGCCTAATGAGGGAGAAATTCCAATGTTTGCCTAATGAGGGAGAAATTCCAATGTTTGCCTAATGAGGGAGAAATTCCAATGTTTGCCTAATGAGGGAGAAATTCCAATGTTTGCCTAATGAGGGGGAATTTCCAATGTTTGCCTAATGAGGGGGAATTTCCAATGTTTGCCTAATGAGGGAGAAATTCCAATGTTTGCCTAATAAGGGAGAATTGTTAATCTTTACAGAAAGTATGACCTTTACCCTTCCTATTCATGCGAATGAAATAAGCAATTTTTTTGTTTTAAAGCTTGAAAGAGACTTAGAGCATAAAAGCCAAGTATAAGGCTTTAAGAAAGAGAGATGCATAAATCCCCTAGGATTATTAAGGCCTGTAATGTCTGGTCTTTTCCAAAAGTATCAAATATTCTGTTCAATTTACACCTTGAAGACGTTCATCACAGAATCGTTCTTTTATGTGTCATATCCATTCAGAACGTGGGCGATCATGGCTCTCCACAATTTTCTGTTCTTCGTATCTCTTGGTAAATTTTGTCTTTTCGCTCTCTCTCCTAATTCTTGTTCTGCTAACCATTTACACAAGCTCGTTAAGTAGGTTCTGCACTGCTTTTCTCTGTCCTGCTTGCCTTCAATATATTCTGTGAGAGTCAAATTCTCCAAGCTCTCTTTCCTCATTATGTACCCTAGAAATTTCAACTGTCTCTTCCTGATGTTAGGTATAAGTGTCTTTTTTGTTTAGATTTTCTGTAAAATGTATCTTTAGATTTTGTAAATTAGTTGGTTTGAATATAAGTCCAATTATTAAATGCACCCCATTAAAAATGACTTTTTTTTTTCTCTTAAGTTTTTTTGTCTTTATGTATTTTTTACAAACTGTTAATTTTTTTTTAACATTTTGTTAAATTCCTTTAAAGATGTTCATTTTATTTTATTTTTTGAACAGGAAGAAAAAACGTCACGTGCCATGTTGGAAAATATAGTCCACCATTTTCAGATGTTATTTGATATACGTTCCATTTCCGGTGTCTATCCAACAATGAACCAAATCTATACTAAAATTGGAGAGCAGCAAAATGTGATGAAGATATTAAAAAATTATTTAGGATTAGGTAACTGGTGCTTTATCAAATTTACTTTTAGTCATTTTATTCTGTTAATAAGCAAAACCTTTTGTTTTATAACATTTGCAAATTTTTATTGACCGATAAAAAAACATTTTTCTTAATTGTCTCTTACAATTCAAGTTTATATGGACTTTTGTTAATGTCTTTGTCTTCTGTTTTTTTTATTTTAGTCCTATATTTAAAGTGTTGTGTGATATGGCATTGATATCGGACTAATAGTGGGTAATTGAATGACAAAATGGAGGAAATCCTATGGCAGGTTGATTTTTCACTTTTTATAGGAAATCAGCATTGCACTCGGTTTAAAAGCTGGGGTTTGATATGTTAAGTATCGACACCAAAAATTAGATGCATAGCTTTTGTCAATTTTTGAGCATTGAGTTTTAAATATCATCTGAAAAATGTACAGAAATACCTAATCTCCACAGATTTTTGCTTACAAACTGATTTAAAAATGTTACTAGTTCAAGAATAAATCCAAATAAAGTTGATATTTTTTGTATTTGATACACTGAATGGAAAATAGATTCAAACCGGAATTCTAATTATAAATTACTGCAAGCAAATTTCCATTTTTTTTTTTTTTACTGTATTCGATAAGTAAAAACTGTGTTAAAAACAAATTGTAAAAGATTACAAAAAAAAGCTACTCAATAAATAAGATTTGTTCGAACATAATTAATAAAAACAAAAAAAATAGATAAAAGTGTATATAACACCATAATACTGCTAGGTACAAATTATAGGACAAAATGTTATATCATAATATAGCTAAATTGTTCAGTATAATTTCACTTTGAAGTAAATGAAGCATATATTTGGTGGCACAATGATTTATATGTACTTTACTTTTGCTATGCATGTTGTCCATATACAATTCGTAAAGCTTCAGTAAATTATAAATTTTATAAGGCTTTTCACTGATCACCAGAATGAAATTCCAACACTACAATTTTCAACCTAAACTTGATCTTTAAACTCGTTTCTTCAAAAAATTGTAATGATTTTGAAAAATCTTGTGTCATTATTTATCATGCCAAACCCCAACTTTCAAATTGAGTGCAATATCACAGTTCCAAAATCAACCTGTCCTAATTTTACACATTTTGTCCTTTGGAAGGATTTCTTCAGACTAATGTTCTTAGCAATGGAATTTTATATATGTGATGTAGGGAGTGAATGAAATACAACAAATGCCAGTTAAAATTCTACATTGAGAAATGCTGAAGATACAGGGATGATTAACTTCAAATTTAAAATTCCTGGCATTTGATGTATCCAGTTATAAAACATAGCCAACTGTATTCAGATTTCTAGCACTTTGGTTTTTATTGCTTTTAAATATCTTGCATTGTAATAGCTAATTTTAGGGAAGCAGATATGTTGTATGATACTGGACATAAATTTTGAAATCAGTGCACTTTCAATACATTTTCAACTTAATAAATTTGGATATGACTTAAAACTACACCTGAGAATGGAGCCTCAACTAGAGGACATAATTAGGGTATCCCAAGTCATTGTTACCTATGGGTGATCTGTGGCTAAGAACTAGCACCTGTTTGCCCTCTTACCAGTGTTAGTTTTTTTTTATGTACTTAATGGACACATGTGGAAGGTGTTAAATTTTTTTTTTTAATTAATATTAAATGAATATGAATGAAGATAAGAGCGCATAGAATCGGTTTTATGTGTGTGTGTGTGTATATTTGTGTGTGTGAGTGCATACATATATATATATATATATATATATATATATATATCTCAGTGATGAAAACAAGAATTGTTACTTATCACTTCAAGTCAAATACATCACCATACTCCTTAACAGTGCGAAAATGTTACTGTTTGCTTCCTCTTTTTTTTTTTTTTAAGGAAGCATGTAGATTGTTGGTGAACTGGAAGTTGTCCGTGATAGGACTATAAATCACCAAGAAAATTTGCAGTGTGTTATAAAAAATGAGGGAAATTGTAGCTGACAGATGGCACACAAGTCAATACCCAATTGGTATCAGCTAGGTCACCGTAGAGAGGCGGGTATGATGTTGAAAGTCCCAAAACCCCAAATGAACCTCTGCTAAAAACGTCACTGATGATGTGTACCAAAGCATCAAACAAATGTATTTCACAAAATTAATTTCCGATTCAATTTGAGGTGTTTTATAAATGAAAACAGGAAATGCTTTTGTTTTAAAACTAACTACAATCTTGTTTCAGTGAATATTTTTCTTCATGAAAGATTAGTAAATTGTGTAAAGTCCAAAATATTCTATAGTCAAGCTTTTAAATAGAATCCATCTTTGCTTCTTTCAATGTTTCCAATTAATAATTACCTTCCTAGTTTACATCTAACTTACCTGTTTAGAATTTAGTCAGAATATCAGTTACATGGCATGTGTGATACATGATTAGTTGATCATGTATCTTTTGATACATGACTGACAAGGCAGATTTTTTTCCCCCGCAGTAGGTTGCCATTTCTTCCTGCGGTAGACCTGTTGTCATCCAAAGCTATAGAACCTGGTCTGTCCTGCTATTCACACATAGCTGGGGGGAGAAGAAGAGGATTCATACCTTCCCCAAGGGTATTAGCACGTAAGCGAATGGAATGGATTTAACTGGAATTTGAACTTGGCTCTCCGATTCCTCAATCCGAGCCACTATCCATTACTCCACTGTGCCTCCTTGAAAATCAAAATAAATTACAGTAAACACATATCAATATATGTAGCTTTGTTAATTCCGTTTTTTTCTTTCTTTACTTTCAGATCCTTCGGCAAAACCAACCAAAGTTGTTGATGCTGTTTCCCAACTGTGCCAAATACACAATGCAACAACCTCGACACAACTGAAACAACTTTTACAGACTGAAGATCTAGAAGGGTAACTTATTTGATAGAGTTATCTCCCTTACCATCAAATTCTACTGTCTGCTTTCGGCAGTTGTTAGTCTGTTTCTCTATGAGTCATGTTCTTTCAGGACGTGGTTCTTCACAGCTTCCTGTCTTTTTGTTGCTCCTTCACACACTCTTTTTATTCTTAATTCATTTGCTTAAACTTGACAAGTGGGTTAGTGAACAGTTGTAAAGTAAGATTGAAGACAAGAAAAGGAGAAAGCTTAATAACCTGATTTAGTATTTCAATTGTAATTGTCAGTATACTTGTATTATTTCGAACTATTGTTCACACCTTGGTTGATATAGATGTTCTTATAGATACAATGTTTCAACAAGCTACCCCCTAGTTATCATCCAGGTGTCCATTGATTGGCTGATGTGGGGGATCTGTTGATTATTGTGATATTTTGTGATATTCTTGTCCCAGTTATTGTCCATTCTTATTCTTGCTGAATCAGTGCTTCACTAACTGATCAAGAGATTGAACTCACAATAACCAACTCCTATATCCACAGTACTACTGTCCCAAAGGACATTTGTGCCATGTTTATGAAATCTTTTATATTCAATGTCAGATGGTTTTGAACGTCTGATTATCATGGCGGGTTCGTACTGTTTTTCATAATTTAGTATTTCATTCCAGTGATGACTAATTGTCATTATACTTGTATTATTTTGAACTATTATTCTCATCTTGGTTGATGTAGATGTTATAGATATATAACATTAATCAGCAGATATAACCATACCAGCCAATCAATGGACATCTGCTGCTGGCCAGAGAGTACTTTGTCGAAACAGTGTGTATATAAAAGTACATTTAAAAATAAAGAAACAGGGTCAATGGGAGATAACTACAGATTCGAAGTCAGAACATTATCATTGATAACTCTCTCCTCCAATTATATTATTAATACTTGATATAATGCAAAAATATTACAATGTTAAAATCGGTCAGTAATCATTTATAACTATTTATACTGGGACTCATGCATGCAATTATAAGTAATCCATAATAAGTATTTTATATTTTGAAATCATATTTATTTTTGGCATATGAAGTTTTATAAACTGTTTCTAAATATTTGATTATCTTTCAATCATCCTGCCTCACCTGCTATCCCTTTCTGCTACATCTATGAGGTGCATGGCTCTGTTTAGGAACCACTGCTTTAAGGTATTATATATCTTTTGTGTAGATTATTATAGTAACATGAACGAGTATGTATTTTCATGCATATGATTATATACAGGAAAATAGGTAAAGCAGCTTGTATTAGTTTAGGATTTTGCTTTCATTGAAGTCCAATATTGTTTCATTTTTTTTAGATTTAATTCTGTCTAAAGATGGTTTTATTTCAATATTTTGTTCAGAATCTGTATAGTGACCGAATTCAGCATGCATTTGCTTTTTGGTTTCTTTCAATAATCTAAAAATACTTGTTGAGTAAAACAACTCTTTTTTTTTTTTTTTTATTCTATTTTATTGCACTTTCTATTAAGCAGAAAACTCTGTTCCATGATTTATTCATATGTAATTTTCAAACATTTTTTTTTTTTTTTTTTGATAAATAGAGGTTGGCTTATTGTCCATGTTTGGCTTTTTCTTTCAGAAGATTGTGTTCATAAATCTTGCCAGTCTCACTAACCCAGAAATGGAATGTCTGATTGTGGGCTTTTAGCTTGTTCATTTATTTTTGCTTTTTCTAATATCTGTTCAAATTTGTTCCGAGTCATTATTGGTTTAATTTCTAATTTTTGTTTTTTGATTAATATTGTTTATTATTTTTTATATTCATCTCATATTTCTTATTTGACAGCATCATTGGACGATTGGAAGAATACAATATGTTCTTTCCAGCATTTCGACAAGTTATGTCAGAACTTTTAGAAATACTTTGTAAGTATTTTTTATTTTAATTTTTTCACTCTATGGATCTTACTATTTAAAGAATATTTGTACTGTTGTTCTTCTATGTGCCGTGTCCCTTCGGGATGTTGGTGATTATGGCTCTCCACAATTTCCTGTCCTTAATAAATTTTGTTTTAAATTAAGTTTAAACAAAATTTATTGAAATAATAATAGGAATATATAAAGGAATATGTCAGTATAGAAATATGTAAGGATAAGTTATGTTATGCTTTAGATTAGTTGTGTTTGTTTAACTTACCAGTTGAGGTTCATTTTTAAGAACGTATCTTTGGAATGTGGCAAAGAAGATTTTTTTCCCCAAATCTATCACACCAAAATATCAACTGCAGTCTTTCCATTTGTGTTCTTGCAGAATTCTGCAAAGTTCATCATCAAATAATCATGGAGAGACATGGTAAAAAATTTCTATGCACTATAATTGCTGAAAAACAATGTTTTAATTAATATTTTGCAAGAAATGTAATTTATTATTTTAAAGTGCATTTATGAGTGTCATATAAAATGTATTTGCTTTCCTGAAGGAAAATGGTTTAAAATTATTCTACAATTCTATGGTCAAATTCCTGAACAAAAAGTAACAATATTAGAATAATTAATTTAATTTTCATTCTTAGAAGATATTCTTTCATTATTTATTGATTTCATACATCTCACAGTAGGTTTATCACTATTTATTGGTATATTTCCTTTTACTTTTGTTACATGAAAACACAGTCCTGGGAATGACGATAAACTACATCTGGCAGCAAAGCCTCTGATCGGGAGATTGGAGGTTTTGAGGAGTGTGGCACCACTTCTTAATTGCTGTTGTTCCCAGTTTCACTCTGACCTGAGGTGGTAGTACCTGTTAGGGTCCCAGCTATGGCCAAAGAGTGAAACCTCAAACAAAAACAAAACAACATGAAAGTATAAAAATACATTTTTATAGTAAAAATACCAGTAATACAAATTTATATGAAAAAAAATACCAATAATACATATTTATAGTAAAATTATCAACAATACATTTTATCTGTAGTTAAAGGCATACAATTGCATTCAAAATATTTAGATTTTGGCATTAAATAACCCTTGGATGTTGATATGTCGCTAACCAAAACCAAACAACCAGCATGAAAGAACTCTTTCCAGACATTAATCCATATAATATCCTACAATTTGTTGAATCAAACTGTATTTCAAAATATGACTTCAATAAAACTACAACATAAAATGCACACATCACCACCTCTGGTAATCATGTCCACACACAAAAGCTGAGTATCCTCTGCCATGTATTCAAGTGTGAAAGCAGAATAACATTTCATATTTTTATTACTTCAAAGTTCCCAAGAAAATTAAATTTCAGCATTAAATGACCTATAAGGAGTTAAACAAATGAATTAAATCAAATGATACATGAAAATATCCTTAAATTCATTGTTCAATCAACCATTGTATTTCTTTCAGACTAGAGCACAGAGGTTATGGGCTCACCAGTGGATAGCAATGTTTGGCATTTCAGAATGTTGCTAAATTTGTTCAGTTTATAATGCAAGTCTTCAAAATTAGTTATCGAAAATCGTTTCAATTCTTGCTACCAATTTACTTCTGCACTTATAAAGATAGAATAAAAGATATACATGTTTAGAACATTTTCATCACGTCCACCATTACAAAGACACTCTCCTTTCTGATTTCTTTTACATGAATTCATACTCTCCATTCTTTGGCAACATCAGATCTTTTTCATCAAATATCTGCACTCGACTCGGTGCAATAAACCAAGGATTCATCTTTGTTGAAATAGGCTGCAATATCTTTTTCTTTATTTTGTTACCAAGAGAAAGTTGTTCCTGGATATAAGTTTGTTTTGTTTATTTCTCTTTTAATCTAGACCCCAAGATCTCTCCAATATATTTAGGTCTCTCCACTAAATCATTAAGTTCATCCTGACACATTGAATGTAATAATGTTATAGTAGACATGTCTACTGCTCGGCTGTGTGTTGTGTTCCTGCTGTAGTCTCGCTCATTTTGATAAAATGATGTATTTTAAACCTGGCTTTAATAATAGAAAATCCTGAATTCCATCACCAATGATCACCAATGTCCTGAAAGGACATAGCACATAAAAGAAGATGGCTGTGATTCAAATAAAATCTGCATATTTTTCGTGTGAAATTGTAGTGAAAGCTGTAAAAAGTGTATTACAAAAATATGAAGGAGAAAACTGTTTCTCCAAAAGAGATAGAAATTCCCCTGAAATAACCAAAACAATTATTTTAATATTTCCTTACATAATTATGCAAAGTTTAAAAAAATAAAAATGATGATTCTGTTTGGTTTTCGAATTCATTTAGATTCCCTTTTATTTTTGTTATTTTCTAAGGATAACTTTGTATATCTCTGAACTGATGAGAATTGGACTTCTTTCATAGTTCTTCATTTATGAGATGTTGTTATTACTTTCTATACTAAATAATTTGATTCAGTTATGAAATCTGAAAGTTTTCCAAATTTATTCTTGGATCCAAAACGTATTGAAAAGGTGATTTTCTATGCATAGCTCAGATGTGGCACAAGAACATAAGTATGGGACACCTAGTGAGGATTGAACTCACGTAATTGATCTAGTGAGACAACCTTGCTAACTGTTACACGATGTCGTGATACCTAAAATGATTTCCTAAGCATAGCTTAGATGTTTCACGAAGCTGAAAGTGTGGGTACCCAATGAATATTGAACTTGCTACTCAGTTGTAATTGATTAAGCAAGACAAGGTTGCTAACCATTATACTTCATAGAAGTGCCTCTTTTTTAAATATTGGGGCACCCATTGAGAAGCAAACTCACTACTCGGTTGTAATTGTTTTAGTGAGACATGCTTGCTAATCATTACACCATGTCGGAATGCTTAAATCTGTATTGAAATGATTGCAAAATACTTCCCCTCCACAATTTATAGTCAAAACCATACAGATGCATGCTGGGATTTCTTCCTAGCCAATATGAGAGGCCACTTCTTGGTCTCCTCTGACTCACTGCCTGTCTGTTTTGTCTTGAAATCAGAATGCTGAGTTCATTAATCCGTATTTGCTCTGTGTCTGCACCAGTTCGTCGTAGTCTATGAGTTTTTGCCATGTTTTCCTGTTGCTTTACCATCATTCCTCCTCCTCTCTTGCCTTTTGCATATATTGTTTACTTTTGCCTTGCATTATGTTTTGCCCGGTTCTTTGCTTTTCTCTTGTTATTGTTTATTGCAAACTTTTGTCAGTTTTGTTTGTTGGGAAGTTCTACCATTGACATTTAACCATGGCCACTTAGTCTAAATTTCTAAATCCTGTCTTTCCAAAGAAGATTTCCCTTCACAATGGCAAATATGAAATATATAAGCAAACTTCATCGTTTTTATTTTTTTATCCATTTAGAAAGCGCAGTGGATTTGACAAATTTCTTCCTGCATTGAATTGTTGCAAGAAATTACTATACAGAAAGAATTTAGAATTTCAAGTTATTCTGCAATTGAGAAGAATTTCTTTAATCTTTTACAAAACTAGCCAAAGTTTGTAAGAATTTCTAGTCTTAATATCAATGCTTATTCTCATTTTTTGGTAAAGTTCTTTCAAACATTTTTTTTTTGTATGTATTGAAATCTAATATTTACATTTTTTTTTTTTTTTTTCCTCCTCAGGTGTACAAAGTGTGAGTGATGTTGTTCCCACAGTGAAGACTTTGACTTTGCTGGCTCAGTGACAAACCTTTCACTGTGTATCCTGTCTCTCTTCCAAACAGATGTTTTCATGTCAGGAGCCACAAACTCATTATTTATTTGTATTGTTTCTCATCTGTTATATAATCGCCATCATCATCATCATCATCACATTCGCACACAAACTGACAAAAATGACGATTTAGAAGAAAAAAAAAAAATGGTCTCCACATTATTTGTTATTTAAAAGCTAATTAATTTTAAACTTTTTAAAATATTTTTTCAAGGCACTCTAAACCGCAAACATGCATACACTCCAACAAAAAAGTCTTCAAACTCGTATAAAATGCACTTGTAGCTTGATTCAGAGATCTATTTAATGGGGCGGTGTCTGAGAGATTTGAAATTCTAGTTCAGATTGGTAGAGCTTATTACCACAAAATGTACCCTCCCCTAAATAAAACCTTATTTGAAACCAGGGCAAAAAAAAAAAACCCTGTATCTTTAGTGATCACTGAAATATGTAGTATGCACATTTACTCAGATATGTGACCTTTGCACTTTGGTAAATTTTTCTTTTCCTTCTCCCAAGCAAATGTGCTTTCTTCCTTTTCCACTCCATATCCATATTTAAAGATTCTTCAGTTGGAAGCCATTATACATTTATGCAATTTTATTACAGTAGAGAGTTCTTTGATCACTTGTTAAATATGAATATATTTTTTTTTTATTGTACTCCAATTTTTCTGCTGGATTTTTTTTAGAAGACATTTTCTGCATATTTGCTGTTTTGATTTTCTTTTGAATGGTTCAAGTAAAAACCAAAGATGATGGAAAACTCCAGTTGTAAATTCCTTTTTAGCTTTCAAAAAATGAAAAACAATTGGAAACCTCTGAAATGTGGGGTCTGGTTACATTTCCAAAGATGAAGGAAAATAATGACCGTAATTAAAAGGTTTTTTTTTTTTTTTTTTTTTTTTTTTAAAAAAAGAAAAGATTCTCCTGTCATTGATAATGGTTGTCTGTTTGCAACTCACACTTAAGGTTCAGCTTAGGCATTAGAGCTACAGGCTGAAGCTAGAGAGGACTGAGATCTTATTTCAGGTGCCAGGATGTTGATAAAAACGAATATTGTAGCCTGTGTCGTTCAACTTGGCAATTAGAAAATCTGCAATAACTACAATGTCTCAGTCCATAAGGCATCTACTGGCAATGGCCGGTGAGATGAGCGACAATCCACAGGAGGCACCCGTAATATGTTATGCAGTTTGTCATTGCATTTTGAACTTCAAAATTTATTTTGAATCCATTAATATCCAACATAGATGTGTGGTAGTGTAATGGTTATTAGTATAGAAAGTGGAATTGGCCAGCTGAGTTCAAATTCCAGATTCAAATGCCTTCCAGAAAGGCATGAATTCATCTCTTCTCCCCTACCAGCTATAGGTTAAATAGCAGGGTAGACTGAGCTCAATAGCCTTGGGTGATAGCCAGTTTAGAAGAACAGCTCTGAATCTGAAACTGTAGGAAAAGCAATGTGAAAGCACTCCACTATCTTTTCCAAGGATGCTTGATATTTCACAGATAAGGGAAAGGAATCTGATCAGTCATGATCAGCTGTATCCTGAAGAGATATAGTATTTCAAAAAAAAATATTTATCCCAAAATTTTGTCCTGGTGAATTTTCCAGCATGCACTAAGTTTTTATTTTCTTTTTTTTTTTTTTTTTTAATCAAAAAATCTTTTTAGAACATTTTTAAATGATCACTTAAATCAACAGAATATTACATATGCTCCTTGAAGTTTTAATTTTGAGTCCTCAGTAAAGAACACGGGTATCAGAAAGCAAAATCTACCTGCTTGAATAGAGTTGGGTCCTTGCTAGTAAGTTAGAGACTTTTTGGTAAAGTGCATCCTAATTTCCTGAGTAGGCTCCTATTTTCTCAATATCCATTTTGATAGCGTACGTATATAACCAAGTCATCTACTACAAAGTTCGAAGGAATCAGTACTTGGGGAAATGGTCTTGAAGTTGTAAAGTGAATTTGTAAATAAAAATAAGAGAGTTGATGATTATCATAGCATAGGCTTTAGAAGAAACCAGAAACCTAATCCTAAACAGGAAACAAGGGATAAACCATTACTCCTGTTCAAGACACTGGGGAGGACTGTGAACAGTTGGAATCTTACTGTTTTCTCAGTGCTTCCATAACTGACACATAGAACAATGCAGACAATGCAGACAAAGTCTCGTTTCACTTTCCCTCTTCTGATTCTACTGCAGCTATTTTTGCCCACACCTGAAAGCTCCACTTCGTTTTAGATATTTAAGACTTAAAAGACATAAAGATCAAACATATTTTCTCCAATACGTCCTCAGTTAATGACGCATACTGCATTGTTGATTTTTATTAATAATTTTTGTTATCCTTACATATGCGGAAATTCAATGTGACTTTTTGTTTTTAAATGCCAGATGCAGTTGTGAAAAGTTTGAGGGAAGCCTTTCAGTTATTCTCTTTTGAATCAAGAGATTGTAACATAGTATGAACACAGTTGACAATCATAGATAAATGTAACAAAAACATGTAAAATTTCTTTATGATGCTTTTGATGACAGCAATATTTCTCAGACATTTTCCTTTAATCAGGGGTTTATAAATATTGCATAAAGCACAGTTTTGAAACCCACTGCCAAGGAATAGAAAAGAAAATGGTACATTTAGGAAAACTGGTAGTCTCTGTATTTGACTGGAGTTGTTGTTACAGTCATAGGTATACAGAGGGTAATTTTACAGGTTTGAAATTGTGAGTGTTTGCAGAACGAACTTGCCCTAAAAATGTACAATTAAACCCATCCCACCCTTGACTTTGTATGCCTATGTTTACAGCAGATAAAACCCTTTAAAGTGAGATAACTTAACCTGTCTATTGAAAAATTCATATTACCTCCGAGAATATTGGAAACTGATCCAGGCAGAATTAAATAAATTTCAGTAAATACAAAATATTTAAAAAAAAAAAAAACTTTTTGATCTCATATCTAATTTTTTTTTTTTTTTTTTTTTTTTCTGTTTTAGTTGGGAAAAGAATTTTGTCGTTGTGGTTGTTGACGTGAAATGTTTGTGATTTTGAGGAAATTCTTCCTCAGTGAAAGACTTATTGAAAGGCATTTGCAATTTCAAGTGTTCTCTGTTGAAAGCTGTTGTTTTTGAACTGGAGGAATGTTTCCTAGGTGTAAAGACAGGAAAAGTCTCTTGAGCGCTGGTCACTAGGTCAGCACTAATCAGTCTGTGAGAGTTTTCCTGTAAGCATCTAGCAGTCACTCACCATTTGGAACACATGCACACACACACATCTCTCTCTCTCTGTCTGTCTCTCTCATCTATATGTAAAAGAAAAATTAAAAGGAATTTGTTACTCCCACCTATATATATATATATATATATATATATATTTATTTTGTTCCCCACCTGTAGTACAATTCTGAGTTTCAAAGTGCAATAATTTATATTTATAATGTGCTACAATATATATATATACATATATATATATATATATACACACACACACACACATCCTTGTGCAAATTAATTGAAACAACCACTTTAGTTTCTTTTTTTTTTCACCATACAGTCAGTTTTAGACCCACTGGAGTGACTCTGTGTGTATGTGTGTGTGTGTATATATATATATGTATGTATGTATGTATGTATGTTGCGGCATTCACCCTGGATCGGTTAAGCCGGCTCCTTCCAAGGAATTCACCGCGTCCGGAACGAAGGCCGACCAAGCACGGCGATCCGTCGCCAATGCTGAAACGAGCGACAGCCATTCCCGATTCCAACGGCGGCGAATTCTTGAAACGGAGTAACAAGGGAGTTTGAACTTCACACGCGGTCCCCACACCTCGCGTGCTATCCCAGTGGAGGGAGGAATATGCTCTTACTTGCCGCAGAATTTCCACAGACGCAGAGGCAGGAGTAACCAAGAGGCCGCCGGATGCCGGTGCAGACACCGTTTGGTTTTGAATTCAGAGTTGACCTTCTCCTAGACCAGTTGCCATCCAAGGCTATAGAACCCAGTCTGTCCTGCTATTTACCCATAGTTGGAGGGAGAAGAAGAGGATTCACACCTTTCCCAAGTGTGTTAGCACGTAAGTGAATGTAACGGATTCGACTGGAATTCGAACTCGGCTCTACGATTCCTCAATCCGAGCCGTTATCCATTATTCCACCATGTCTCCCCTCAATCCAAGCCGTTATCCATTACTCCACCGTATATATATATATATATATATATATATATATATATATATATATATATATATCCTTGTACAAATTAATTGAAACAGTTGCTTTAGTTTTGTTTCTTTCACCATACGGTCAGTTTTAGACCCATTGACAGGGTGACAGGGTGTAATTGATTTCTGTTTTTCCTCAAATTAGGTTCTTTGCAGTAGTGTGCAGTAATATGGATCCTTTTTCAGGGTGTATGATGAAATTTCTTTGGCCTTGAAAAATATTGTGTCATCTATGATTGCATCAGATTTTTATCACGCCCAGACACTCTTGTCTCGACTGTCTATTAGTTGTCCTACGGCCATTGTCTGCAATGGATGTTATTCCAAGGAAGCGTACGAAAATTGTAACCCTGCACAAACACACTGGCAAGCCTTACCAGTGAGCAAATCCAAGTACTATCGACTGGCCTGAAAACTCTTCTTATTTAAATCCAATTGAGAATCTGTGGTCAATCTGCAAGAATTGACATTGTGGGTTGGGCATACGAATTACTAACATGTGCACGGAGTCATGTCTCATTGGAAAAATACGAAAAAAGAGTAAATAACGGAATTATTTGTTTTGTTTCAGTTAATTTACACCCGGATGTATATATGCACACATGCGAGGGTGATCTGAAAAGTTTATAGGCTGACTATGAAGGAGTGAAGCTCATTGTTGGCTGTCTCCCATATTCAAGAATTTAATCTCTTTTCTGATCGCATCCTTTATAATGATAGTCGATGATGAAGTAGATCAATTCCTGTATGGAAGAGCTGATCGCATTGACTGCATAGTAATGTTGGTGGACAAAGTTGATTTTGTCTAGCATTTCTCTCTTGTTGTTTGACTTCTTCCTTTTCTCTTCTGGTGGTTTCAAAGTTTTGGCTTCTGATGGTGATGGAACATCACCAGTTGGTATGGTCTTGTGCATGTGTTTCAAATGATTTAGGCTCAAGCCTAGTGGATCTCATTGTTGTTTTGAGTTGGTCCTTGCATCTTTGAAGAGAGCAACTCTTTGGTCTTTTCCCTGAAGTGAGCTCACTGAATAAGATTTGATGTGGAAAACTTGGCTTTTCCATTCTTGCTGCATGTTCTGACCATCAAAGACAGTCTTTAATGATCAACAATTCGATGCTTTAACTGTTGGCGCTTTCCAGGACTTTGGTTTTGGTCACATGGTAATTCCATTTGATGGTAGAGCTGTGAAATCTTGCATGCATTAATTTCAACTCGTCTTATTAAGAAGTGCATTGTTTCCTTCCAGATAAACTTTTTTTTTTTTTTTTTTTTTTTTTTTTTAGCTTATCACCCCAAGCAAGGCTGGAAGCCACTAGCATGCAAGGGGTTACAGAAGGTTTGGAGGAAGAGCAGGTAGGAGTGGTAAAGGAGAGGATGTGGAGAAAGATAGTGGATCGATCAAGGCAAGGGGGTTACAGAAGATTTGAAGCGAGAGCAGATAGGAATGAAAGGTGAAAGGATGTGGAGAAGGGAAGTGGATAGATCAAGGCAACTGGAGATGTCGATTGACGTTACACTTAAATAGTTGGAGATTATATTTGTCAGGGAAACAGGAATAAGGAAGGGAGTTCCATGCGAGACATGAAGCTATTGGAGTAGAAGAGACGTCTAAATCTAACATAGGTACCTCCATGAAATGTAAAAAAAAGAGCATAGCTTGATGAAAAAGATGCCAAACTTGACGAAAAAAAAATTTTATCATCTAAATGTTTGTTATTATTAAGAGGAAAGATCAAAGTATTTTTGTGGTATTTTTTTACATTTTTTAATCGTTCCTAACACGTCTGAAGATTTCGTTAAAAACCTTGTTTTTTTTTTTGAGTCAGCAAAATTGACAATTTTTTTCCATTTCATAGAATCAATGAAAATCTCAGTTTGAATTTTTTTTAAATATCAATTATCATTTTTTAAAAACTTATTTTAAGAAAATCAGAAATTATAATGTTTATTTAAAATATTTTGAACCAAGCTTAACTTAGCTTTTGTGCCGAAAAGATGTAATTTGAAAATAAATCAAAGCCGGTCATAAACTTTCGCCTCATTTGACAGGTGTTGAATGACCTATTGATGGATTCCGTGAGGATAATTTGTTCTACGGAAGGAGAAAAGTGAAATGTTTTACATTTAAGTGAACAAATTATTTACCTCGTTATTTTTAAGGAAAACTTTCGGCGCTCTAATTTTTTTTTTTTTTTTTTTTTACTTACTTTTACGTTTATGATTCTTTATGGAAAATATATTATAAAGAAATTAAAAAAGACTGTTACGAATGAGATTAAATTTCATAAGAAAGGTATCTAATTAATTTATAGGTACATTTCTTGTGAAATTTTATCAGAAGTGTACATAAAATACTATAATTTTATGTACATTTACTACATTTTGCTGTGTTATCTGTATTTCCATTCATTTTATTAATTTTGAGAATTCATTTATGGAAAAAATGCCATAACAGATTAATATAAAAATAAGATCATATAAATTTCACAAGATGATACTGATACTTTTAGGTACCCTTCTCAGTTGAAATTGAATAATCAAATAAACTTCTCCACACGTGTTTCGCAAAATTAAAGGCCTTAACAATGGAGAACAATGCTTAACTTAAATAACGCAACTTAATTGTATTCTGGTTGGTCTTCCGTATTTTATAATTAGAGCACGATTATAAACACAAAATTACATTCTTAATTACTTCCTGTCTTCTGATTAGTCAAAACGATACAATTTACAAAGCGCTAAAAAAAGATCTATCTCATAAGGACACTTAGGAAACCCGACGCGGCTTTTAACTAATTTTACAATATTTTAACAAATTAATGTAAAAATCTATTATAATTAAATAAATAACAAACAACTGTATTAAAAATTCATTTTTCATCGAAAATTTTTTTTTCCTTTCAGAAAATATTGTCCATATTCATAAAAACAACTAAAATAAAATAAAAGTATTTGAAATTAAATAATATATTTGTTTTATTGAGTTTTGTATGTTACAATTCAGAGCTGATTTTCAGGTACAATGGGTCCAATTAAAAAAAAAACAAAACATGATTTGCATTCTTCAAAGTCTTGTGCTTTTAACTATTGTAATCACTAAACCCGACGCTAGCGAATTTCTAGAGTTTTCATAAAATTAGTTAGGGGGGGGGTATAAATATAATAAAAAAAATATTTCTGCCATGACTTTAATAAAAAAAAAACATATTTATAATAATTTCCATCATCTGTGAATATTTTCTGAAAGTTTCATTAACATCCGACAATTATTTTTATTTTTGCAAGATTTCCAAAAATAATGGGTGTCATACAAAAAAAAACGTGCTAAAAATTCTATGTTATTTTACTAGTGACGGTGATAGAAATATAAACAATGTTTTTTTAATCAAAATTTAGAATGTTCTAAAGAAGGAAATTTTTTTAAAAATAATGAAAAAAAACTTTGGTCTTTCCTCTTCATGATAACAAGCATTTAGACAATAAAATTTTGTTTTAGTCAAGTTTGGCGTCTTTTTCATCATGCTATGCCATTTTTTTAGCGATTTCGTGGAGGTACCTAATCTAACAGTTTCAACGGTGAAGGGGTGGGAACAGGATGCCAGACTCGTAGGACGTTTAAATTCATGAGGCCTGGGAACCAGTGAAAGCAGCTCATCGGAGCAATTACCGTGACATCTAACTATTAAAGGAAGACTTCAGAAGTAACTAGTGACTTTTCTTGAAAATGGACAAAATCTGGCATCATGTTGTCATTGAGTATCTGCAGAAAATGGGTTTAGACTCCAAGGACCTAGTCAGACTATGAACTTTTCATCACGCACACACCCACACATATATATTCAAACATATATTGTTAAATATAGCAGACAACAAATGCCTATTATGCTTGATCATGAGCCATTCTAAGCTTCGTATAGTGACTTTAGTTTCAGGAGTTTCAGGATTAAAGACAAAAACTGCCCAACGTTTGGATATATTTTATGCTGTTCCTCGATTTAAGCTTTCGAAACTTAGAAAGGCTCCTGATCAAACATAATAGATATTTGTTGTTTGTTATATTTAACAATATATATTTGAATAATTATCTGCTGCCCCAATACACTAAATATATATATATATATATATATATATATAAGGCTCAAACACTAATATTCCATGGTTATAATTTATTACATTGGAATCTTAATCGGGATCCAATTCTTCAGTTGTAGGTCTGATGGATTGTGATTATTATTCCAATGTAATAAATTGTAACCATGGAATATTAGTGTTTGAGCCTTTTATATTATATTCTTACTCTGTCCTGGACATTGAGTTCTACCTGGATTCTATCCTCTTGGGAATTTATTTACATACATTATGTAAGCTGAAAGCTTAGATTGGATTAAAAAAAATATGTATAAAAAATTGTGATTTTCTTTCATTGTTTCATGATAATGTTATTAAGCTTATCAGATGATATGAAAAGAACTTAGATAAAATATATAGACAACACTTATCTATATTATTTAATGAAACATGTATGAATGAAAAAATGCTGCCTAAATACACACAATATATATATAAATATATATACACTGACCACTAATATTATCTATCTATCTATCTATCTATATATCTATATATATATATATATATATATACACACACACACTGACCAGTAATATTATCTATCTATCTATCTATCTATCTATCTATCTATCTATCTATACACATTGACCACTAATATCATCTCTCTCTCTCTCTCTCTCTCTCTCTCTCTCTCTCTCTCTCTATATATATATATATATATATATATATATATATATATATATATATATATATATATATATGCATTAAAGGTAAAAAATCTGTTGGTATGTAATACAAGTGGATCCTAGGAATTTTGGATTTATTTGTTTATTATATATATAAATATATATATATATATATATATATATAGATAGATAGATAGATAGTAGTATTTAATAATTATCTGTGAGATCAAGTGACAGCAAGTTTCCCTAAATCTCCAACATAGATCTCAAGTTTCTATTTTAATGCCACCACAATCCTCAGCTTTATATTCTATGTTTTTTCCTCCACTCCTTGCATCAGGTTCTGGTCTTTCACCATCTTCCCCCCCCCCCTCTGTATGTCTTCGTTTCCTGAGACAACTACATTCCACGCCTAGAGTGCATGGTCAGTTTGTTTTTGAATGTCTACAAAAGTTTTTTTTTACTCTTTATTTTCAAGGACTTCTGCTTGTTTGTGCCTGTATTAATTGCCTACACAGTTGAGCACTAACGATTTTACACAAATCCCAGGGAATATTATCTCCTGCCTAAAAAAGTTCTTCTTTTCTTTTATAGTCCTTTTAGGCATTCACTAATTAGAAAATTTATTGTTTTGTATCTTTCTCCACATACATTACATTTCTAGAAACTATCTTCCATAATTATAAGTCTACCGTTCGTCCGTAGATTGACTATTTCTGCCGCATCTAGTCTGGTGCTCCTGTTATGTCTTAATCCAAAGAAGAATCCGTGATGTTATTCGTCCTGACCTGGTATCTTGTCTTCAGTCATTTGTCCACCACCGTAATGTCGCTTCCCTGTGCCTTTTCTATAAATACTTTCATGGTAGTTGTTTTGATGAATTTTCCTCTATGGTACGTACACTTTATAAATTTAGGTGCAGTATTAGATTAGCGGCAAGGTCTCGTCAATTTGATGGTTGAAGTGGCAAAAGATGTGACTAAGTTCTATGCTAACAGTCTCTTCAGTTGCACTTCTCACTTGTGGAACTCTCTTCAGGCTTTTTGCTTTCAAGCCAACTTTGATCTGAATGTGAATAAAGAAAAAAATAGATACTGTATATACTTCGGTATAGTGCGAGTTTTTATGATCAGTTTTTTATGCATAAAATAGGATGTCACACTATACACAGGTAATTTTTTTGACGACATTAAAAATTATGAACTTTTGGTGACTGGTTGCACTATATATAGGTTAAATTTTTTTTTTCTGGAGGGATTGAGATTCATGCCAAAATATTCACAGGGTTCGCACTATACATGAACTTGGCTTTTTTTCTCTTGCTCGAGTTCTTTAAAACTTGACGGACAGAAATGAATCTTGTGAGGCATATCATTGTTGGTTCCAATTGCTGTAAGGATGTGCATTTATCTACACTCCTACATCGCTGAATCTGATATGAGGTTGAGCTTGATGTGGGATTTCGGGAAACTTGCTTAAGCGACCTCAATACTTCCCCTTTTAGGGACACCTTAGATGCTGGGGAATGACCCCAGCCCCTTCCTGAAGGAGAGGTAGTCTAAGCTTGAGCTAATTTTATTTATATTACTCCAGTAAAAACCAGATAGAAATGACGGCTAAAAACATCCCTCCCCAAATTTATAGATAAATCTTGCAGATGCATGCTGGGATTTCTTCCTAACTAATAAAAATAGACCACTTCTCAGTCTCATTTGCCATGTTTCTTCATTCTTGTTTTAAAGTCAGAACACTACAATCACTTGACTGTGTCACTTTTTCATGTGAAAACTAGTTCTTTTGTGAACTTTTTGCCATAATACTGTTGATTTGCTTAGTTTTGACTTGCATATATATTGTTTGCTTAGTATTATCTTACTCTCTTTTTTTTTTTTCTTCTTTTCTTATTGCTTAAGAACCTTGTCAATTCCATTTTTACCAATTACACTTAACTATGGCCAATTACACTACAAGTTAGGGGCCCAGAAATAGACTGTTTCAATGGTGGCAAATCTAAATATGAATTATGGGAAAAACTTTTAAGATACATGAGAACCCAGAAATTACAAAACAATCTTAGCACCAAACGATTGTCCCACTGATGAAGAGTACTGTGAAAAAGAATGCAAACACATTTGCTAAGTTAATTCATTTTCTTGATGACTGAAGACGGTATCTTCTTATGAGAGAAGCCCCTGACAATGGCAGAAAAGCACTGCAAATTTTGAATGAACCTTATTATCAAAAGGAAAATGGAAAATACATTTAACTTATTACTCCACAATTATTCACACATTTGTAAAAAGTACAGTTTTTCTTAAAATTTTTATAATTCTCTATAATACAAAAAGAAGTTATCTTAGTACAATCAGTTGAAAATGTTCTTTATTTTCTTACTATATTTGCTTGTATTATGGATAGGATACCAAGAACTAATATTAAAGTGATTTTAAGGATGAGTGGTATTGAACCAAAGTCTAAAAATGCTCTCCCTTATAAAAACTGTGTCTTCTAGACAATCAAATAGAAGAAGCAGTTTTGGGATTTCTGAGATTATAAAAAAAAAAATGTATTTTTTCTTCCAGCGAAATCTAAATGTAGGAAAAAATAAAAAATTTTTCGAGGGTGAATTTTTAAATTTTAAATTTCATTTTGCTGCCTGAAATTTTGGGTGGATTAAAAAAACATTCCTTTCTTTGTTTTTTTTAGAAATCAAATGAACAGATTTGTGTTTCTTGGCTACATTTTCTTTCTGAATCTAACAGTGCCAAAATTCCTCCATGGATCGAATTATATTACAATTATGCATATTTTTATTTTAACAATATTTTTATAACTTCAGATCCCCCAGATATTTAACATATTTGGCACAAAATATTTCATTAATAAAAATTTAAAAAAAAAATAATAAAAAAAAACATTTTTGTTTGGCTTTTTAATTGCTGAGTTAAATAAATCCATTTGATAAAAAAGTTTCCTAATATGAATAAATTTGTTCCTGTTAAAAATTTTATTCCAGAAAAAAAAAATGTGTAAAATTATTACTATTATCATCATCATCAATCTGTACATTCTTTGACAATCCAGTGGATGTGTGGTTGGTGTAATGCTATGTAACTTGGAATGAGAAACTGGACAGCCAAGAACAAATTTCAGGTGAGTTTTTGTTACATTCACTTATGCATAAATACTCTTGTGAAAGGTATGAATCCATTTCCCCCTCAAGCTATGGGTCAAATAGTAGGGCTGGTATCTAGAAAAATCATTGTTATAAGCATAAATTTATTAATGCATTATTCTCTTGAGAGATATAAAAAGACTTATTTTTTAAAAGCTAAACTGTTTTGATTTTAAATAAAATTCATAAATGGTTGATGAAACATAAAAAGGAAATTAAATGGTCAGTCTCATTTTCAGTTTGCATTCTGGACCAATGCATGAATTATGTTGTATGCAAATCATATGGTTTGCATACAGCATAATTTATCATATATACATATATAAAGAAATATAGTCTTAAAGTATGCTATATTTATGGGATAAAGTGATCAATATCAGAGATAGAGTGTGTAAATATAAAAGTGAACATAGAAGTGAACACTTAGAGGCGACAGTCTGTTTCATGCTAGATGCAATCATCGGACCACTAGTGCTGTTATTTTTCTCGGCTATTTATATATACGGGTCAGTGGTGCATTGTGGGTAGTCATTTTTAGCAGATATTTTACCGGAAGTTGTTTATTTATTTGTGTCAAATTATTTTGTTTGTTTCTATTTAATTTTATTTTTGTTTTTTAACCTTTATATTTATTTTATATTTTATTTTATTTTTTTTATTTGTTTTGATCGGTGTTTTTATTAACGTAGTAAAAATTTGTTTATATAGCTTATTGTGGGTGGTCTATTATGGCTGCTATTTTACTGGAAGTCGTTTATTTATTGGGGTCAAATTATTTTGCTTGTTTTTATTTATTTTTGTTTTTATTTTTTATCTTATATATTATTTATTATTTTTATTTTGATCGCTGTTTTTATTAACGTAATAAAAATTTGTTTATATAGCTTATTTAATAATTTTGTTTTTGTTTGGGAAGATAAAGCTAGTTGTTGAATGTTGGGGTTGGTTGTTGTGGTTTGTTCTGACTATTATTTTGGCGGGAACAGTTTTTAGTTTATTTATTTGGATTGATTATCTTTATTTGTTTTTTCTAAACGGTGAGTTAATCGGTATCGGTTGTTAGTTTATTTATATATTTGGATGTATTTAGATCAATTTATTATACTTGTTGTTATTTTATTTATTACACTGTATATTTTCTCTTTTTGGTTTTCGATTTTTAAGTAATGCAGTATATTATTTTTTATTCATTTTTTTTATCGTTATATAACAGTTATAGCTATTTTTCGTCCGATTCATATATATATATATATATATATATATATATATATAATGAAAAAAAAACCCCATCTGTAAATGAGTTATAATTACTTTATGCACACATACACCATGACCACCTCCCCCTCCCCAATACGGCACCAATGATAAGTGTATATAAAAAAGAAAAATCGAGAAGTATAAACAGCCTTTTGCTGACTGACAAGCAGTGTAATTCTTGGAGGGGTTAAATTTAAATTTCATGTCTAATAGATTTTGCGATATGTTAACTCATATCTGGAGGAAGTAGACGTATTTTCCAAGCCCTCCTCCTACATTATGGGCCCCAGAAATTTCAACGATCTCTTGATGTTAACATATGACAGCTCTTAGGGAGATACAATTAAATATACTTTAAAAAATATTTAGTATTATTATTGTTTATCATTCTAACATAGTATAAATAGCCATTTTGTGGAATAAGGAATTTTCGACAATATACACATTTTTTATGTATTTATGGTTATTTTTTAAAACTTTTATCAAAAACAACATTCTTGTACATGAAGTTATGGATAATATTATACATTAATTACTATTTTTTAAAATAACTATTTGTGCTCAGTTGTTGACATTAACAGCTATCTGCTGATGTGCTAAAATTTTGGAATAATGTAATAATAAAAATGTAAAGTTTAATATTATTTTCGAGTGTGAACCATTTTTAAAAGAATTTTATCAACTGTGAGATTATTTCTGGTATAGATGTACTAAAAGGAAATAATTTTGATATTTCGCGTTGACTATTCATTATCGAAGGAGTTTTAAAATCTAATTTCATATTTCCTGTTCAGTCAATATAAAAATATTCATTATACAAAGTTTAATAAAAACATATAGAATAGAAATTATATTCTTAAACTATTGGTTATATAAGGTTTGTGGGGTCACTCACATCATAGCAGAAATTAGCTTTGTCTTCATGGAGATAAAAGCATACTTGGCAGGAAATAAAACGTACAAAATAATAGGGAAAGCATGGTAAATTGTATATTAATTTCATACAATTTATTTCTATTTTTTGTGTGTCTATTGGTGTGTGTGTATTTTAAAGTTACAATTGTTTTATGGTACATGTCATGAGAGGAAGCAGTTAATTCATATTATTACACGCCATATTACAGAGAGAAGTCGGACATGTGTTGCCCGTACGAAGGTTCGTGGTGAAGAGATTGAATTTAACGTATTTTCGCGGGATGTCCGTATTTCCATTGCATGCTGGGAATATTTTTATTGTTTTTAATTAATTTTAAACAAAGTTTAAATGTTATTGTTTTATTTTATTTATAATTTTCATTATTATTATTATTATATTTTTATTTATTTATTATAATAATATCCCTACAGGTTAAAGGGAATTTAGTTTTAAACATAAATAACAAATTCTTGATTATCGCACTGCTGAGCTTTCGTACTTCTTTAGGTTTTATTTTTTGCTTTTTTCCCGCGCCTTTTCAGACGGGACTGGCGGGAATAACTGTATTTGTGCTTTATCCTTTGACGTCAAGGTAGCATTCATACATAAAACGTTATTTTCATTCCGTTTTAAAGTAAAATGTAATTATTTTATGTCAGAGTAGGTAATGGCTGCTCCAGTTACTGCTACGCAGTAACTACTTATTTAAGACGTTGCATACTGAGAAAGACAATATTCGGAAAATGAAAAATTGAACCTGGTCTGAATAGTAACATCGACAAAAAACAAACACCAACTGATATGTTTAGAGACAGAATGCAAACATTATGGAAACGGATTTGTTTCTCAAGAGTGAATGGAGGAATAATGTCCATCGATGTTGGAAAGTATCAGACCGTGTGTCTGTAATACATCTCACTGTTCAAAACATACGAATGTCAACAAACAGAATGGCTCCAGAATGCCCAGCTAACAAAGCCATGGAGCTTTACTTTGAAAAGACTGACTTCAAAAAGTTCAGAGGTCATCCAAGAACCGCCATGGTCACAACGCTGAACCGAGACATTCAAAGAACAAGGCAGAAAGATCCCACGTTTCCTTTTGGAGAAGTTTACAATCAAGGAAGATCTGTAACGAATCCGCAAACTCGCAGATGACAGAGAAGGCTGGCAAAATATTGTCGAATCAGTAGACAACGTCACTGAAGAGAACATGTTAATTAATCTTTTTATTAACAGATTTCGAAACACATCGCTAGGACAAATATTGGATTTTAAAGCGAATTTTAAATTTCTTGTTTACATTTTTTTTGTGTATAGTGGGTTATCAGTTATAGAGAAGTGTATGAGATTAGTTTGATTTGGCCTTGTTAGTTAGATAGCCCACCATAAGACGGTATAAAACAAAATCAAATTGTAAAGTGAAACAACAAATTTATATACATATAAATCAAGTAAGGTCTTTACAAATAAAATTAATGTATTTTGGTTGATACAAGGTCGTCAAAATGTTCGTAGTAGTCCTTGCAAGAATGAGTTTATGTGTATGTAGGCAGGAACGTATGTGTAAATGTATGTATGTATGTATGTATGTATGAGCATTATCGTAGGGTAGGAATGTCTTTGAAGTAATCGCTCAGTCTTAAAATGTTCCGTTCGTTTATCAAGTATAAAAGAGGTGAGGGAGAAAGGTAGAGATAATAACGCTCGCTTGATGTTGTCAAGGGACTTGTTAATACGTGCGTCTCCTCCTCTCTCTCTCTCTGGTGACAAGCGAACTTGCCCGTCTTTTATTTTGTTTGGGGGCTTGAAAAGGTAATTTGGGAATTCACTCCCGGATATGATTCGGGCCTTTCCATTGGATGATGAACAAACTTCGCATCGGCTCGCGAAAAGGTCCGTAAAAGAATTTGTTTCTGAGAATTGAAGATTATTTGAATTTTGTTTTTAAATGTTTCCTGGTTTTCTATTGGCCGAAAAACATTTCGCATCAAGGCGTGGAATTTCATGAGTTTGTTTTGGATTCGCTTTTGCGTGAAGTGTTAAGCAAAGTTTGTTAATTCGAGTCTTTTTAATTTCTAACAAAATCAACGAGTCAGTGCTTAGCATTTAAATTTTAAATCTAGATCTTGTTTTGTTCACTACATGTATATAGTGGCGGCTCGATCAGTGACGAAAAAAGTACTAATGCTTTAAAAATGCATAAAAAGTTTATTTATACACGGAAAACAATCTTCTTATAATTCGGATTAGTTTTAGTTAGATTATTATCTTTCAAATAGAACCAAAATTTAAGTTCAAAGAAGTTATTTGAAATGTATTTTTCGGATTTTTTGGAAAGCCCGTGGCGGTACCTATGTATTTATTATGATTTGATTATTATTATGTATTATTATATTATATATTATTATGTTATTATATTATATGTATTATTATGTTATATATTATTATGTTATTATATTATATGTATTATTATGTTATATATTATTATGTTATTATATTATATGTATTATTATGTTATATATTATTATGTTATTATATTATATATTATAATGTTGTTATATTATATGCATTATTATATTATATATTATTATATTATATGCATTATTATATTATATATTGTATATTTATCGTGTTAGGCTGGCTTCCGTTAGTATACAGGGCCGGTGCAAGGATCTCATAGTCTCCCCTGAATCTATGATATCCCACCCCACCTCGAAACTATTATAGCCCCGCCTCTCTCAACTACATGTCAATTTTCATAAGGTAGTATGTATAAGACTTATACATTACAATTTGTATTTTATATGAATTCTTATAGTTATAAGTGTTCATATAAAATACAAATTTTATTGTAACCTAATTATATACAATAATAGATCATATGTAATATAGGTCAACAATTCAACTACAAAAATTGAAAAATAAAATACAATAAATAAAATTAGAGACATGTCATAATAGATCATTCCATCTTCAACAATATTTTGCGACAACTTGAGATTTTTCTTGTTAAAAAGTTGAAGAATTTTAAAACATTCAACATTATGGATAAAAATGAGTGAATTTTATATCGTGTTTTTCCGAAACTTAGTATTAGTAAAACAAATTCACGGATTTGGACAAAAATAAGATCCCAGAATGACGTCAAAATCCGCGAAAATTAGGGATTAAACCATATATGTATTTTACTTTTCATCTTTTTTTTCTTGTGCCAACAAAGTTGCCTCCCTTGAATTTTCAAACCAGAGTTACCTCCCTGTAACAAATGTGTATCTATGCTTATGAATGCTAAGGAAAACGAAAAATGGACCACTTTCCGTTTGCGTGGTGGTCTATAGAACACTTACTACGAGTAGTAAATAGTAGTACAAGACACCTACTACACGTACAATGAGTTCAATCGTCAACTGACATCCCAGACACGATATGTTTTTATAAGCAACTAAAGATTTTCCCTCGAACTCTGACTGCTTATTTTTTTGCGCAAGAATTAGTATTTTTTAAAAATCATTTCACCCCAAGCAAGGCAATAAAGCCACGAAGTCGCAAGAGGTTACTGAGTGTTAGAGAATATGAGATAAAGTATTATTAAGGAAAGAGGACAATAAAAGAACAGTAATTAAGAAAACAGAAGATAACGATTGACATTGCATTTAAATTTTTGAAGATCAAATTCAAAGTTAATTAGAAAGCAAGAAGCCGGAAAAGGGAAAAGAGTTACACAAGCGAGAAGTGCTATAGAAGAAACTGTTAGCATAGAACTTACGGCTGCATCTAGCCAATTCATCTGTAAATTGATGAGACCTTGTTGCCAATCTAGTACTGCGCTTGTCAAGGTACCATAGAGAAAAATTCATCAGAATAATTACCATAAAAATGTTTATAGAAAATACACGGAAGATACATTACTCTGGTGGGAAAAGAACTGAAGCCGAGAGGCCAGGTCAGGACCAATAACATTGCAGATTCTTCTTTGGATTTAATCCAAAATATACAGCAGGAGTGGCATCAGATGTGGCATCAGATGTGGCAGCAATATTCAAAGCAAGGACGAATTGTAGACTTATTAATTTGTAAGATAGATTTGGGCGAGAAAGATTGTTTAGCTGCAGACTTAACAATTGATTTAATATACTCTTTCCATTAAATTTAATTTACTTAAGTTAGTTAAAAATAAAATGGTTACTTATATATTTTATGCTTGAAACAGAAAAGAAAGACATTTCTATAAATTAGTAGGATTGGTAGAATTCTTGTATATGTATTGATTGACATAATCAAGATGTTGGCATTCTACACTACTTCAAACAAAAGGTTAGGAAGGAAACTTCCATCAATACTGGAAAGCAATAGCACAAACAGTAACACCTGTGTCAAAATTACCACGAACAGGAATTCATTGGAGGAAGTCTCCAGTTTTAAATATTTAGGAGCAATCTTTCACTTTTTGTTTCTGTCAGTTGTATACAGTCGCTTTCTCGGATCAATGATTAAAAATGGCTTCGAGCGAATTGGCCAGAGCCATCCGTATTCAAACCTTGTGGATTGGCGTTACAGAATCACAAACAAAGAACTGTGGCAAGTAACAGAAACTACATCATTTGAGCACATCAACAACAAATAAGTTGATGTCGCTTACTATATAACTCGAAAAAGAGATAATGACATAATCAAGATGTTGGCATTCCACACTACTTCGAATAAAAGGTTAGGAAGGAAACTCCCGTCAATACTGGAAAGCAATAGTACAAACAGTAACACCTGTGTCAAAATTACCACGAACAAGAATTCATTGGAGGAAGTCTCCAGTTTTAAATATTTAAGAGCAATCTTGTCTAAAGATGGTACTTGCAACTCGGAAATCCGCACAGGGATTGCCGCGGCCGTGACAGCGATGGCCAAATTGACAAGAATATGGAGGAGCAAAATCAGCTTTCAAAGACTACAAAATCAGCTTTACAGACTACAAATCGCTGATAGTTTCCAGTCTTCTATGTGGATTGAAACGTGGATACTCTTGGCAGAAAAAGAGAAGGATCCAAGCGTTTGAGAAGAAATGCATGAGAAATCTCTTTGGCATTTTCTATTGGGAACAAAAAAAAAAACAATGAGTTTGTGCGGAAAAGAGTTGAAAGTTTTGTGGGCCACCAGGAACCTCGCCACTGTCAAACGGAGGAAAAACGGCGTGGTTTGGACACGTTACAAAGTAAGACAACCTGTGCAAGACCATCATGCAAGCCAGCTTTGAAGGTGGATGTCGGAGAAGACGCCAAGGCAAAACCTGGTTGGACAATGTCAACAATGGACGGTATAACTATACCAGAATTGCTGATGGCTTCCCTTGATAGACAGTTGTGGAAGAGATTCAGTGTGGCTTCTGCATTCGGATCCCCATTACAAAAGTGAAGGGGATGATGACGATTTAAAATTTCAACCGAAATTAACACTGGCTGTTCGGTCAATAAATGCTGACTCTTTCCTTATAAAGAAACGGCTGACCGAACTATTCCCATTGGATTAATTTTATGTTATTCTTTTCTAGTTTATTTTCTTTTTCAGTTGCTTAAGTTACACTGACGTCAGTTGTGAAGTTGCTTGAGATTTAGACAAATTTGAGTACAGTTGCTTAGTGAAACAATTGTGTCGTTGTGATTGTTAAATCATACGTTTTAGATGCATCAAGGGTGGTCTTCAGTGATGCACTGTTCTCATCGCCGATTTCGGGTTTCGCATCATATTGGCTCCAACAGCAACCCCGACCTGATTCTAGACGAATCAGGCCGCCTCCTTGAAAGCGTCATGCTACGCACCGCGACATTGCAAAAAACAGTAAACATAAGAACTAGCAAGGCCGGACTTCGACCGTTCTTATTGTCATATGTCAGTCAGCGTCAGCCAATGAAAACAGGGCTTTTCACGCTCCTCTTCTATATAGTGGTGTCTTTTTACTACATCCGGTTTACTACTTCCGGAATCCATACCGAGGTGAGTTGGTATTTTTATTGCATTGTTTAAGCCCATGTTTTACATATTAAATACTAATCCCATAGCGATACTAAATCTTTAACTAAAGCTACACCCGTACCCAACTCAAACTATCCTATACTAGCACTTTCTCAAAAGAAATTCCCTATTCTAATTATCAGGTAAAAAAAAATGTATTTTTCATTAAAAACGACAGACAAGGTACTACGGTTAAGTTTTTTATTTAATTTTTCTTCTTTTCTGGACAGAAAGAAAAAGCCAACTCTTAACAATATTAACTACGAACAAGGCCACAATGTGCTAACCATATTCGGAAATTAAAAACATCTCTACAACATACTAAAACATACACATAATGATCACACTCAATTAAGCTGAAAAATCAAATCATCCTTGATAATGGCTAAAGGTATAGTCGAAAGCGCTCGGAAATATAAAACATTTGGACAGTTTTTACACACTCTTTGTCAAGAAAAGAAAGCTCTTGTTCGAATACAAGAAAAATTAAATAAAAAACAAACGTAGTACCTTGTCTGTCGTTTTTAATGAAACATGCATATATATATATATATATATATAACGTAAATCATTCAAACGAAAAACAAACACTGAAGCTAATTATATGGCGAGAATCACTCTCACAAATAATATTTACTAATAAAATACAATCAACTTCGAATCCGTTAATGAATGGTGTGATCCTTGTTCATAAATTCCGGGTTTATCAGGTGTTATTTTTTCTACGATCACACCATTCATTAACAGATTCGAAGTTGATTGTATTTTATTAGTAAATATTGTTTGTGAGAGTGATTCTCGCCGTATAATTAGCTTCAGTATTTGTTTTTCGTTTGAATGATTTACGTTACATAAATTGATTACGCACTACAAAATTGACATATATATATATATATATGTATATGTGTGTGTGTGTGTATTTACATTAGGGTTCACACTGTACAAGGCCCGGGGGCCACTCATGGTAGAGGGTTACATTAAGGAGTTGTTTATATGGATTATGGATAGGAATGAAAATAACTGTTAACTGTAAAGGTTAAAACTGTAGTGATCGGGGAAACATCCTCTTGGGAGTCTGTTCCACCGGGCAGTAGTTCGCGGGAAGAAGCTGTTTGAGTGGAACTTACTTCAAGTCGAGGGAATATGGGGGTAATGTGGGTGATTTGCTACAATGTAAGTATCATGTCGTGTCCTAGCCATGAAAGTTAGACCTGGTGGAACCAAGGAATGTAGTTTGTCCGAGCACTTTCCATGGAAGCAGTGAGAGGCTCGCCACATCCCCGCCTGTAAGAGACAGGTTGGAAGGTGGAAAATAATTCTTCTCGGACATTCGCATGGTAGACGTTTTGAACTCTATCAAGGCTAGAAAGTGAGGTCTAGGATATATATATATATATATATATATATATATAATCATTTATTCGAAAATTATAACATAAAAATGTTATAAAATCACTATAAAAATTGCCATTTTGTTTCAACACTTCTGGTGTCTTATGAAGTGATGGTGTTGAATGTAGAATAAAGGGTTTTAAAAGGTTCAAATCAATCAAACACCCCTCGCTAGGGGAAACGCTGTTACATAAGCTAGAATTTATTCCGTATACACCAATCCTATACTTGGAGATATATATATATAAGAAATCTTTACTTTGTCGAACGGACTCCCGAGAGGGTGCTTCCCTGATCAATAACATATTGACTTCTTCAAGTTTAGTGTAATTTTTCTCAGTTGCACAAATCTCATTAATAGTGATAAATAAATGTATTAAACTAATTTCCCATACATTAGTACAGTCTGTTCACAAAATGTAATAACTCATCCTAATTCCTTTCGTATTTTATTGGCAAAGAGGAAGCATCTTACCCAGAACAAGCTCCCGAGAGAATGCTTCCCTGATCAATACAATCTTAGCCTCTTCAATCTAGGGTCAACCGTTATCTATCCTACATATCCTCATAATCAGCACTTACTTCCTCCTCCTACCCCTCTATACAATGGGGACAGTTTCATTAACCCTCTGCCTTGAGGAGCTTTTGAGCCTTTTATTGAGTAATCACAAAAAATGTGCGCGATTCTTTCATTTATTTTATTTTCTGCAACAATAAAACAAAACAAAAATTTCTACAGTTCAGCGTCCCTTTCGTTGCGTAACTGTTTTCCAAGACAGTCTCGTTGATCATTGCGACTGATCAGTGAGTTCGATTCTCGCCAGGGCTCCCTATATTTTGGGGTTTGTGTCAAAACTAAGCTACGCTTGGTAAATAAAAACAATAAATAAAAAGATTATCGTCCTCCCCACACACCGGCACCCTGTAACTGGCCGGAGAGACGCAGTTTGCCTACTTGAAATTTCCCATGATGAAAACAATTGTGGTTTTCTTTTGTCCTACTTTTTATTCCTTCAGACCCCCCCCCCACACACACACACTTGTTGCTTTCACGACAGAAGATAGTTTTCACCTCCTGCTGAGAGGAAAGGCTGTACCAAAAGACCGCTAAGCAAGTGCATATTTACAGACTCGGATATAAATGGACGTTAGGGAAAGTTGATTTTTCTCATTTTTTTTTTTTAGAAAGTTGCACTCAATGCAAAACCTGGGCTTTAATGTGATAAGAACTGACACAAAGATTAGATTCATAGCTTGTACCCATTTTTAAGCATTTAGTTTTAAAGATCGTCTGATAAATGTAAGAAAAAAACAAATTTCCGCAGGTTTTTGCTTACAAAACTGACTTCAAAATTTTACTATTTCAATAATGTTGTGGTGTCCTCCCTCTAAAGAGTCTATATTGGGCTCTTCCGCCTACTATAAGATTAGTAGGAGAGAATGCCTTGGGGAACATTCGACCAGATTATTCAACTGTCGAACTCTCTGCCTCGATCAGATAGGAACCCGGACGAAGTTTTGCCACAGGGCAAACTTTCGTCCGGGGAGGTAGACAGCTAAGGGAATGTTTTAGCCGAGCCTACGGGCTCGGAGAACCCATGGTAAACTCGGCCTTGTGCCACATACATGGCTCGTGGGGTGGGGCTTTTAATTATAACAGTCGAACAGATTGTTCAACTGTCGAACTCTCTGTCTTGAGCAGGGCAAAGTTTCGTCCGGGGAGGTAGACATCCCCTGAACCCGTTTATGCGGGTTTTAAGGGAATATTTTTGGCCGAGCTTTACGGCTCGGAGAACCCACGGTAAACTCGGCCTTGTGCCACATATATCCCTCGTGGGGGGGGGCAGTTAAATATTAACAGTCGAACAGATCTGTTCGCATGTGCTGGTTAAGATCTCTGCCTCCGGGTAGGGGGTATCCCCGGACGAGCCTGTGTCGAGGGGCAGTCTCGTCTCAGGAGGCAGCTTCCCGACCTCGTTTTATACGTGGTCTATGGGGAATTTTTGGCCGGATTTCCCCACATTAAACTCGGCCTTGTGCCACATTCTATCTCGTGGGGAGGCTGGTAAATATAACAGTCGAATAGATTAAACGTTAGGTCAAACGACACACACTCACTAGTCGTGTAATTCTCTTCTGTTGTAATTACTGTTTAATATATGATATATCTGTAACGATTGTTTTGTTATTTCATAAACCATTTACTTGGTCACAACAAATAATAAATCTCTATCTATAAAAGGCAGGATGTGTGTGTGTGTGTGTAACGAATGCACGGCCGCAATTTTCGACGGATTTGCACCAAAATTTACATGCACATGCTCCAAGTTAGTGACAAGGCCAAGAATAGGCAGGAAGATTCTATTGGCCAGCGTGAGAGCCAACAGCTGACTGACACAAATGTTAACTAGCATGCTAGCATGCAAAAAAAATCGATAGCTGCATTCGTCACAAGTGTGAAAAATTTAAATCTGCATGACACTTTACTCCAATTGGCTCATTCGCTTGCTTAAACTCAACGTTGATTCTGATTCCGCAGAACTGGGTTGGGTGTGAAAAGTATTTGTTGTTAACATTCTTTTTTCATTCGTTTTTTCCAGTTACAAGTCCTTTTTTAAAGCTGATCGTTTTGTGTTCATTTTGTTCAGTTCTTTTTTCGTAACAGATTTAATGTTTAGTATAGAGCTTAGAAAAAAATTCGCAGTGTGAGATAGGCAAGAAGTAAGGCATGTAGCAACATCAGTACGGCAAAAGGCAATCCTTTAAAGGCAAGGAAGGGCAAAAATATTTAAAGTCAAGTGATAGCGATTGCTGTATGAGTCGTACGATTTTTGAATCAAGCACGCGTAACGCCGGGTCATGCTGCTAGTCGTAAATAAAGTTAATATATTTTTTATTAGATACACTGAATGGAAAATATATTCAAACCAAAATTCTAATTATGAATCGCCACAAGGAAACATATGCAATTTTCTTTATTATATTCGATAAGTAACAACTGTGTAAAGATTGTAAAAGATTACAAAAAGTCTAATCAATTAATGAAATCTTACACCATTCGTTAGGCCATAATTAATAAAAACAAAAAATAGATAAAAGTGTATATAACACCATAATATTGCTGGACACACATTATAAGACAATATGTTTTAAATTTGTATTGTTTATTGAAAACTAATTATTTGCCACAAGGAGACGAGTTTTATATAACCCCCTACAGAGAAAACATGTATAGTATGACGTGTTTTAGCTGTAAAGGTCTGAACTGGTGCAACTACAAAATGTATTTATTGGCGTGGTAAGACACATTTATCTCCACCATCTCAGTAGGTACAAAATAGAATGGTTCAGATTTAAATAATTTAGAACCAGCCCCAACAATATTTTGGGATCGTATGCAACATATTGTAACTAATTGATTTTACATGTCAATGAGTTTAATAATTTTGAAAAATTATTATTACTGTCTGAGTGTTGAGATAACTATGAGGAAGTGATTTAACCAAGAGTTCCTTCGCACACTTCAACGTCAGCCATCATGACAAACATTTTTCGGTAATAGGACAAAAATCCAGCCGGTTATCCTAAATGTGTACAAAATCTCAGTCATATAAATAAAATTCTCATATATCAAAAGAACTAAATTTAATATTGAAAATTCAAGGAACTTTTAATTCAAATGTTAATGCCAAATTGAGACAATAATAATAATAATATCCTATATCTACACTCCAATGTCAAATTGAGACAATAATGATAATAATATCCAATATCTACACTCCAATGTCAAATTGAGACAATAATGATAATAATATCCTCTATCTACACTCCATTGTCAAATTGAAACAATAATGATAATAATATCCAATATCTACACTCCAATGTCAAATTGAGACAATAATGATAATAATATCCAATATCTACACTCCAATGTCAAATTGAGACAATAATGATAATAATATCCTCTATCTACACTCCAATGTCAAATTGAAACAATAATGATAATAATATCCAATATCTACACTCCAATGTCAAATTGAGACAATAATGATAATAATATCCAATATCTACACTCCAATGTCAAATTGAGACAATAATGATAATAATATCCATTATCTACACCCCAATGTCAAATTGAGACAATAATGATAATAATATCCTCTATCTACACTCCAATGTCAAATTGAGACAATAATGATAATAATATCCAATATCTACACTCCAATGTCAAATTGAGACAATAATGATAATAATATCCAATATCTACACTCCAATGTCAAATTGAGACAATAATGATAATAATATCCAATATCTACACTCCAATGTCAAATTGAGACAATAATGATAATAATATCCTCTATCTACACTCCAATGTCAAATTGAGACAATAATGATAATAATATCCAATATCTACACTCCAATGTCAAATTGAGACAATAATGATAATAATATCCAATATCTACACTCCAATGTCAAATTGAGACAATAATGATAATAATATCCTCTATCTACACTCCAATGTCAAATTGAGACAATAATGATAATAATATCCAATATCTACACTCCAATGTCAAATTGAGACAATAAACACGATATCCAATAGAAACACTTATTTAACGCTCACAAATGTATGCTCCATTTGTGCATTCATAGTTATGAATGATCAATTGAAACGAATCCATGACAACAGATGTATCTATATCTAAATAAATATACGGCAAATTCTTTCCGTCTGTCCGTATGCTTGAAATCACTCTAACACGGGTCACACTTGCTCTACATATAGACAATTTATACTTTTTGGAATCAGTGTGATCCCACGATTGAAAATCTGCCCTTCGTCTGATGCTTGAACATCCAGTATTGGGATTTGTGTCTGGAGGAGGAGGGAACAGTTAAAAATTCAAATTTTAAAATAACTGTAAAAAAATTAATGATTTTAAAAGTTTTTAATTTATAATGAGTTTAAAGTAACACAAAAACTTTGTGAATTTAAAAAAAATTGTTTTAAATTCTGTTTAAAATATCTCCAAAACTTTGCGAATTTAGAAAATCAATTTTAATTCTTCAAAATCTCAAGGAATCAGAGCGAAAGTGAAAGGTTTCGTGTATTGAGGTTTTGAAGTTCCGCTGAGTTTGAGATTTGAAGAATTGGAATTTCGGCCGAAATCAGAGTTTCGGCCTAAATTGGACTTTCGGCCCAAGTTGGTCTTTTGGCCGGAATTGGACTTGTAGCTCGAAAGTGATGTTTTGAATTTCCATGGAGTGAATTGAAGAATTCAAAGTTATTTCTTCACAATTATGATTGTTGTTTACTTAGCTGGACCAGATGCCCTTTTAGTTTTATGACGGGCACTCAATTAGACCTACGCAGGCGCTAGTTTAAAAGTCCACACTTTTATCTAATACGATAACAGGCAAATGGCCTTTACATCCAATCCTAATTAATCTTATATGAGACTGGGATTTTGTTCACTTTTGGGACAAGAGGCTGGGATTTTTGTCTAATGGGGTTTTGTCTTGAATTCTATATTTTCAAACTGTCTGATGGCGGGACAAATCACACAGGTATGGATTCATGCCCTTCCCAATGAAATTAGTGCGCAGTGAACACAAGCTATCTCTGCTAGAAATCGAACTCGGGCTGCTGATTCAACGTTCCATGTTTTGTGCTGTTAAACGTGAAGCTAGTATTTCACTTTCACTTATTTTTCTCCTCACAAAAATCTTAAAATGAGGCCAAATGATTCCGCCTCAATCAAACATTCGTGCCAGAAACGTAACGTCTTCAGCGTATGAAATTTGATTAAAAACGAAATGTTTTTGATCGATTTCACCCCGTGAAAGGCAGTATATCGACTAAGATTCAAAGGTTACAGAATTATGAATAAACATTAATAATGAGCGGGAAGAGGAAAGAGTAATCAGAGGGAGAGTAGATAGCGATAGACATTGCATTTAAATTTTTTCAGATTAAAGTTGGCTGGAAAACATGGGGCCGGAAGAGAGTTCGACAAGCGAGAAGTGTGAGAGTACTGCTAGCATGCAATTTACGGTGACATCCAGGCAGCTCAACTAAACATTGATGAGATCTCGACACCAGTCTAGTTCTCAAAAACTCTAGGTACCACAGTGAAGAGTGATATTTATTGGTAATTATTTACAAAATGGGGCTTAATATCAAAATGGGGAATGGAGGGGGAGGACGGTCTTAATCTATCTTAACTTTAAACTTAGCTAGCCAAAAACACTGACCAAAACATACAACAATATTCCTAACACCAAAACAAAGCATTCTTACTTACCTTTCTTACTACATTCCCCATAATACCTCATTGTCTCCATGAAAGTCCTAACTAGTACCCTTATGTACAATTCATTGTCTGTGTGTGTGTGTGTGTGTGTCTGTGTGTGTGTGTGTGTGGGACGGGGGAAATAAAACAGTAATTTAAAAACGAGTCCCAATGAGTATTTAAAATATGAAAACAAAACTATTGGCAAGAAACTAAAGAAAATAATGTCAATACCATAGTGAAGAGCAATATTTATTCTGATATATACAGAAATGTGGCACAAGGCAGAAGGGGGGATTGGAGAAAGGACGGTCTTCTGTCTTAACGATAACTTAGCTAGCCACAAACACTGACCCAATCATGAAAACAATATTTCTTACATCAAAACAACACCTTTTTTACGTAGCTTTCTTTTACATCCACCATAACACCTCACAGTCTTTATGAAAATACTAACTCGTCTCCATATGTACGATTCATTGTCTGTGGGGGAGGGGAATAAAACAACACATTCTTACGTACCTTTCTTTTACATCCACCATAATACCTCAGTCTTTATGAAAATACTAACTCGTCTCCATATGTACAATTCATTGTCTGTGGGGGAGGGGAATAAAACAACACATTCTTACGTACCTTTCTTTTACATCCACCATAATACCTCACAGTCTTTATGAAAATACTAACTCGTCTCCATATGTACAATTCATTGTCTGTGGGGGAGGGGAATAAAACAACACATTCTTACGTACCTTTCTTTTACATCCACCATAATACCTCACAGTCTTTATGAAAATACTAACTCGTCTCCATATGTACAATTCATTGTCTGTGGGGGAGGGGAATAAAACAACACATTCTTACGTACCTTTCTTTTACATCCACCATAATACCTCACAGTCTTTATGAAAATACTAACTCGTCTCCATATGTACAAATCATTGTCTGTGGGGGAGGGGAATAAAACAACACATTCTTACGTACCTTTCTTTTACATCCACCATAATACCTCAGTCTTTATGAAAATACTAACTCGTCTCCATATGTACAATTCATTGTCTGTGGGGGAGGGGAATAAAACAACACATTCTTACGTACCTTTCTTTTACATCCACCATAATACCTCACAGTCTTTATGAAAATACTAACTCGTCTCCATATGTACTATTCATTGTCTGTGGGGGAGGGGAATAAAACAACACATTCTTACGTACCTTTCTTTTACATCCACCATAATACCACACAGTCTTTATGAAAACACTAACTAGTCTCCATATGTACGATTCATTGTCTGTGGGGGAGGGGAATAAAACAACACATTCTTACGTACCTTTCTTTTTCATCCACCATAATACCACACAGTCTTTATGAAAATACTAACTCGTCTCCATATGTACAATTCATTGTCTGTGGGGGAGGGGAATAAAACAACACATTCTTACGTACCTTTCTTTTACATCCACCATAATACCACACAGTCTTTATGAAAATACTAACTCGTCTCCATATGTACAATTCATTGTCTGTGGGGGAGGGGAATAAAACAACACATTCTTACGTACCTTTCTTTTACATCCACCATAATACTACACAGTCTTTATGAAAATACTAACTAGTCTCCATATGTACGATTCATTGTCTGTGGGGGAGGGGAATAAAACAACACATTCTTACGTACCTTTCTTTTACATCCACCATAATACCACACAGTCTTTATGAAAATACTAACTCGTCTCCATATGTACAATTCATTGTCTGTGGGGGAGGGGAATAAAACAACACATTCTTACGTACCTTTCTTTTACATACACCATAATACCTCACAGTCTTTATGAAAATACTAACTCGTCTCCATATGTAAAATTCATTGTCTGTGGGGGAGGGGAATAAAACAACACATTCTTACGTACCTTTCTTTTACATCCACCATAATACCTCACAGTCTTTATGAAAATACTAACTAGTCTCCATATGTACAATTCATTGTCTGTGGGGGAGGGGAATAAAACAACACATACTTACGTACCTTTCTTTTACATCCACCATAATACCTCACAGTCTCTATGAAAATACTAACTAGTCTCCATATGTACGATTCATTGTCTGTGGGGGAGGGGAATAAAACAACACATTCTTACGTACCTTTCTTTTACATCCACCATAATACCACACAGTCTTTATGAAAACACTAACTAGTCTCCATATGTACAATTCATTGTCTGTGGGGGAGGGGAATAAAACAACACATTCTTACGTACATTTCTTTTACATCCACCATAATACCTCACAGTCTTTATGAAAATACTAACTAGTCTCCATATGTACAATTCATTGTCAGTGGGGGAGGGGAATAAAACAACACATTCTTACGTACCTTTCTTTTACATCCACCATAATACCTCACAGTCTTTATGAAAATACTAACTAGTCTCCATATGTACAATTCATTGTCTGTGGGGGAGGGGAATAAAACAACACATTCTTACGTACCTTTCTTTTACATCCACCATAATACCTCACAGTCTTTATGAAAATACTAACTAGTCTCCATATGTACAATTCATTGTCTGTGGGGGAGGGGAATAAAACAACACATTCTTACGTACCTTTCTTTTACATCCACCATAATACCTCACAGTCTTTATGAAAATACTAACTAGTCCCCATATGTACAATTCATTGTCTGTGGGGGAGGGGAATAAAACAACACATTCTTACGTACCTTTCTTTTACATCCACCATAATACCTCACAGTCTTTATGAAAATACTAACTAGTCTCCATATGTACAATTCATTGTCTATGGGGGGAGGGGAATAAAACAACAATTCTAAAAACTAACGACAATGAGTATTTACAATATGAATACAAAACTATTTACAAGAAACTAAAGAAAATAATGTCAATACCACAGTGAAGAGTTCATCCAAACAATTACCATGAAAGTATTTATAGAAAAGACACTGAGAGGCAACCTTACGATAGTGGGAATGTGACTGAATCCCTTAGCGAGGGAGCCTCTGGATTTTGTCCATGGGCAGAATACAACGGCCTCTCAGTTATATTTAGTTTGTTTTTGGGTCCCCCCCCTTCTGAGAGTATGCGGTATTATGGTGCACGGAAGGTCGATTGGTGATGGATAAGTTCTTGTGATGAATGCGTAAATTGTAATGAGTGAATGGATCGTGAATCTGATTAGCTAGGTATAGGATAGTAAGTGACGACCAGCCTTCACCCAATCACCTTTTAGGCCTTGTGCCAAAATTGTATATATTATACAATAAATCAAGGGAATATGACTGAAAACGGGCCGCCAGATCAGGACCAATAATATTGCTCGGATTTTGTCAAGGGGCATCGGATCATATGTGGCAGCAATATTCTAATCATGGATGAATGATAGACTTATAGCTATATAAGATAGATTCTGGAGAGAAAAATTGTCTTGCACGACACAGTGAACCAACTTTCTTTGCAGCTGACTTAGCAATGGATTCAATATAGTCTTTCCACTTCATGTTTCAGAAAATATTTTCCATTGACTTTTTATTGATATTTCGAGATTTAGTAAATGCCGATTTCTGCTTGTTCATCGACGTTATTGAATATTTAATCGATTTGATTCGAAACACATAGACAGGAGCGTTTTGGGTGCTGTAAATTAAATCGATAACAATACTTATCATTCAGTCTCCACTCTACCAAAAATGCTAATAATCTCTACAATCATTTATAATAAATTCACCGCCATTTTTTATTTAATAATGATATTAACGTTAAAACGTTACAATTTGAATTTTCGAAAAAAACAAAACAAAGAAAAACAAAAAACAAAATAAACAATTCTTCACAGATTAATGATTATTTAGTTAGGGGTCGGCATTTTACTATAAAATACAGTCTCTTGTTTTGTCAAAAGCAACGCTCTGTACTTTCTATCGCGGGGCTTCTTTTTTTATGAAACAAAATGGCGGATAGTTAGTGGGAAGACCGCCGTAAGGGAAGACAATGAATATTGCGGGCGTGTAAACACACGTCATAAAAGCGCCGTTGCTATGGTAACTCGTGTATTAGAGGGAGAGAGAGAGGGGAGAGAGAGAGGAGAAAAAAACGAAACTAGAGTCAATTTTTCAATGACGACATGCATTCTTAGCGCGGAAGAGAATTGCTAGACAATATAGGGTTTGGGCATTTTTTTTGAAAAGACCGGAACAAGCCTGCGGATTTCATTATGGATAATGTTTTCTCCTGAAGGATCGATCTCTAGCAGAAAGCTCCTATTGGATCATAAAATCAAAATTATTCGTTTCTCGAAACCCGGTCTGACAAAAGACGGAGTGGTTTTTAGATGCTATTTATTGCGTTTTTAAAACGTGGATTTTACAAGTATGCAGATAAAATAAATGCACACACACACACACACACACACACACACACACACACACACTCTAATGGGAATATTACATTTTCGGCATTGAAATACACGAGAAAAGTTTCAAATATTTGCTTTACTCTGTTGTTAGTTCAAACCACTGCTTTTTACCCGGATGTAATCTGAACACATAAAGAAATTAAAAACGAATTTAAGGACAGGTTACCTTGTTTTATTTTTTAATTATTTATTTTTCAGGTGACTCATTTACATAGGAAGTCACAAAGACTACAAATACCTACGGCTATTATCCATGAGGCAGTTGAGTGCATACTACTTCTCGTGAGTCTGTAGCATTACACTACAATGGCGTCGCCGATATCTAAAGAACCGAGCGAACAATTACAATTGGATACTTATGAATACGCACAAGCATGGCCTGGGATACTAGCAGCTAAAGCAAGAGGGAAAAAAACTGAAGGATTTAAAATCATTTGGAGGAGAAAACTAAATAAAGGATCCCTGCTTGGTTATGAGGTGATTATAAAATTATTAGCAAATGCAAACCCAAGGCAGCTGAAGTAATGACGTTTGACGATATAAGTCAACTAATAGTGAAAAACATAACACCCAAGATAAAGCTCTGAGAGAGAGAGAGAGAGAGAAAAAAAAAAAATTAATGAACATGTCTCAAAAAGGGAATGAAACCGTTATTGGATATGTTCTTCGTCTGAAACAGACCGCCAAATATTGTGAATTTGAGAAACTTGGAGCAGAAAACCAGCCAATTTAAAAGCATTTGATCCAAATGAAATTTGGAAACGGCCTTCAAAATGACTCCAATGTAGGTATACCTCCACTAAATCGGTATAAATTTTCGATACCTAAGGTTTAAAATGAATTTAAAAAAATGAAAAAGCATTCTTGAAGATTTCATTTTAGCTTTAATTGAAAGCTAAATGATTAACTTTACTATTTCCAGTAAGTAAAATATTTTGAAATAGAAATTACATAGATCGGAATCTGTCTATATTTCTGAGATGAGGTATTATGTACATTATTTACATTATTCGGACTATTGTCCTCATCTTTGTCTCCATATTTATTACAACGTTTCGGCCGTTGTACGCTCTGGCCTTCTTCAGGTGGTTGGAATGTCGAACTGAACCCTTTATTTCGCTCACTGGGGTAGACTGTTCTAGTTCCACGTGCCATGTTTAATGGATGTCAGTTATCAGTTATCTCCTGTTAATTTCCCTCTGAAAGTTCTCCACTGCCTTAACCAGGTATTGAACTCACACTCTTTGGGTCCTGTCACTGGATCTAACCAACGTTGGTTAGTGGAGAACTTGGAAAAAAAAGTCTCCTCATATTTTCAAGCACGAAAAGTGCCAGTCCATCTACTACCAGTAGTTGTGAAAAAAAAAAAAAATTACTGGACCAAAGTCTACTTGAACGAGTTCCACCAGGAGGAAGCAAATGGTCTTCCCCGTTAGTAATTTTAAGAAAGAAGGATAGGGATCTGCGCATTTGTGGTGATTATAAAATAAGCGTAAACCACAAAATATGAGCCAACTAATATCCTATCCCCAATGTAGAATGAAATATAATCTCCCGTGTGGGTATGAAAACATTCTCTATAACTGATCTAAAGTCGGCATACCATTAAAGTACCTATTGACGAATACTTTAAAGTAATCACAATAATAAACACACCAAGAGGCTTAATATGGAAAAGATGCTGTATGGAATTTAAACCACAAGTGCAATTTTTCAAAGAGCCATAGAGCCAGTTATTGGTAGCGATATAAAAAAAAATACAATATGCTACTACAATTAACAACGAAGAATTAAAATGAAAAACCAGTAAGGTTTTGAATATGTTAAAAAAAGCTGGATTAACAATTAACGAAAAAGAACGTGTGCTCAACACTAAAAAAATATTGTTTTGGGGATCTTCCATATCTAACAAAGGCAAATCACCAAACCAATTGTTTAATTTACAAAATATTAAAAGTTGAAGTACTAAGAACAAAAAGGAATTGGAAATCTTTCTTAGGATTTGTAAATGTCTACAGACGATATGTAGAGAGATACTACGAATTGACAGAACCTTTTGCTCCTTTAAGAAAAAAGAATGTGGAATGTATTTGGACAAAAGAACAACAAGTGTCATTTGAAAATTTGAAAGCTGTTCTGGCAAAGAAGCCAGTAGTGAAAATATTCACCCCTAGAAAGGAAACAGTAGTAACAACTGACACAAGTGAACAATCAATTTGGGGAATATTAGTTCAGGATGGTCATCCTATTATCATTATATATCTTTCGAGAAAATTGTCAACAGCCGAATCATATTACTCAAGTATTGAGAAAGAAGCCTTGACTATAATATGGACGACATATAGAGCTCGCCAGTTTTTGATTGGAAAGAAATTCCTACGAAGGTCCGACCACAGACCGTTAGAATTCATATTTAATCCTAGGAAGGAACTTCCTAAGGTAAAGTTTTCTAGAATTCTAAGATAGGCCTTAATGTCAGTGGCGTTTGACTTTGATATTGAGCACGTGAAAGGCAATACCATTCCGAATGTAGACGCTTTGTCGAGATTGAATTTCATTACTCTTGAAAGCGAGGAAGAGTAGGAAAATTTCGAATATACTTTCTGGGTTGAAACTGATATTTTGTCGATAGACAAATTAGCTGAGGATACGAAGCGAGATCCCATGCTGAACACGATATTGTTCAGGATAAATAAATAAGTGGAATAATTGCTCACGGGCAGAAAGGCGTTTTAAAGAGGTTCGACACAAGTTAACAGCAGAAAAGGGTGTAATTTGTAATGGCGACATGGTGGTTCCGTCACCAACGCAAAGTAGCAAACTTATAAAAAAGCATACATAACCATGTTCAATGCGGAATATTGTCTACGCAAAGGAGATTAAGGCTAGCGACATGGTGACCAGGATATTTTACAGATGCAGGAGAATACAGAGGAAGGTGTAAAATGTGCAATGAAAGAAGAAAATTCAGACAGACTAAAACACATACATGGCCTAAAAAGTTCCAACGTTGGTCAGAGTACACATGGGTCATGGTCATGTTAACAGAGTGAGATTATTATTAATACTGGTAGATACGTATTCAGGTTGGCCAGAAGTAATGCAGGTCTCCAACAAAAGAAGTTCGACCGTGAAACGAGCGTTAAGGATCATATTTTCAAGAAATGGAATTCCAAAAAACGCCCCAGAGATCTGTGACGAGGAATTATTCCAATGGTTGAACAAACCATAAAAAAAAATGCAAACCATATAAAACCCCACCGCACCATCCGCAACCATACATATTAACAGAAAGGAGCAGAGAGTTCTGTGACGAGGAACTATGCCAATGGTTGAACAAAATTGGATGCAAACCATATAAAACCCCACCGTACCATCCGCAACCATACTTATTAACAGAAAGGAGCAGAGAGTTCTGTGACGAGCAACTATGCCAATGGTTGAACAAAATTGGATGCAAACCATATAAAACCCCACCGTACCATCCGCAACCATACTTATTAACAGAAAGGAGCAGAGAGTTCTGTGACGAGGAACTATGCCAATGGTTGAACAAAATTGGATGCAAACCATATAAAGCCCCACCGTACCATCCGCAACCATACTTATTAACAGAAAGGAGCAGAGAGTTCTGTGACGAGCAACTATGCCAATGGTTGAACAAAATTGGATGCAAACCATATAAAACCCCAGCGTACCATCCGCAACCATACTTATTAACAGAAAGGAGCAGAGAGTTCTGTGACGAGCAACTATGCCAATGGTTGAACAAAATTGGATGCAAACCATATAAAACCCCACCGTACCATCCGCAACCATACTTATTAACAGAAAGGAGCAGAGAGTTCTGTGACGAGCAACTATGCCAATGGTTGAACAAAATTGGATGCAAACCATATAAAACCCCACCGTACCATCCGCAACCATACTTATTAACAGAAAGGAGCAGAGAGTTCTGTGACGAGCAACTATGCCAATGGTTGAACAAAATTGGATGCAAACCATATAAAACCCCACCGTACCATCCGCAACCATACTTATTAACAGAAAGGAGCAGAGAGTTCTGTGACGAGGAACTATGCCAATGGTTGAACAAAATTGGATGCAAACCATATAAAACCCCACTGTACCATCCGCAACCATACTTATTAACAGAAAGGAGCAGAGAGTTCTGTGACGAGCAACTATGCCAATGGTTGAACAAAATTGGATGCAAACCATATAAAACCCCACCGTACCATCCGCAACCATACTTATTAACAGAAAGGAGCAGAGAGTTCTGTGACGAGCAACTATGCCAATGGTTGAACAAAATTGGATGCAAACCATATAAAACACCACCGTACCATCCGCAACCATACTTATTAACAGAAAGGAGCAGAGAGTTCTGTGACGAGCAACTATGCCAATGGTTGAACAAAATTGGATGCAAACCATATAAAACCCCACCGTACCATCCGCAACCATACTTATTAACAGAAAGGAGCAGAGAGTTCTGTGACGAGCAACTATGCCAATGGTTGAACAAAATTGGATGCAAACCATATAAAACCCCAGCGTACCATCCGCAACCATACTTATTAACAGAAAGGAGCAGAGAGTTCTGTGACGAGCAACTATGCCAATGGTTGAACAAAATTGGATGCAAACCATATAAAACCCCACCGTACCATCCGCAACCATACTTATTAACAGAAAGGAGCAGAGAGTTCTGTGACGAGCAACTATGCCAATGGTTGAACAAAATTGGATGCAAACCATATAAAACCCCACCGTACCATCCGCAACCATACTTATTAACAGAAAGGAGCAGAGAGTTCTGTGACGAGCAACTATGCCAATGGTTGAACAAAATTGGATGCAAACCATATAAAACCCCACCGTACCATCCGCAACCATACTTATTAACAGAAAGGAGCAGAGAGTTCTGTGACGAGGAACTATGCCAATGGTTGAACAAAATTGGATGCAAACCATATAAAACCCCAGCGTACCATCCGCAACCATACTTATTAACAGAAAGGAGCAGAGAGTTCTGTGACGAGGCACTTTGCCAATGGTTGAACAAAATTGGATACAAACCATATAAAACCCCAGCGTACCATCCGCAACCATACTTATTAACAGAAAGGAGCAGAGAGTTCTGTGACGAGCAACTATGCCAATGGTTGAACAAAATTGGATGCAAACCATATAAAACCCCACCGTACCATCCGCAACCATACGTATTAACAGAAAGGAGCAGAGAGTTCTGTGACGAGCAACTATGCCAATGGTTGAACAAAATTGGATGCAAACCATATAAAACCCCAGCGTACCATCCGCAACCATACTTATTAACAGAAAGGAGCAGAGAGTTCTGTGACGAGCAACTATGCCAATGGTTGAACAAAATTGGATGCAAACCATATAAAACCCCACCGTACCATCCGCAACCATACTTATTAACAGAAAGGAGCAGAGAGTTCTGTGACGAGGAACTTTGCCAATGGTTGAACAAAATTGGATGCAAACCATATAAAACCCCACCGTACCATCCGCAACCATACTTATTAACAGAAAGGAGCAGAGAGTTCTGTGACGAGCAACTATGCCAATGGTTGAACAAAATTGGATGCAAACCATATAAAACCCCACCGTACCATCCGCAACCATACTTATTAACAGAAAGGAGCAGAGAGTTCTGTGACGAGGAACTATGCCAATGGTTGAACAAAATTGGATGCAAACCATATAAAACCCCACCGTACCATCCGCAACCATACATATTAACAGAAAGGAGCAGAGAGTTCTGTGACGAGGAACTATGCCAATGGTTGAACAAAATTGGATGCAAACCATATAAAACCCCACCGTACCATCCGCAACCATACTTATTAACAGAAAGGAGCAGAGAGTTCTGTGACGAGGAACTATGCCAATGGTTGAAGAAAATTGGATGCAAACCATATAAAACCCCAGCGTACCATCCGCAACCATACTTATTAACAGAAAGGAGCAGAGAGTTCTGTGACGAGGAACTTTGCCAATGGTTGAACAAAATTGGATGCAAACCATATAAAACCCCACCGTACCATCCGCAACCATACTTATTAACAGAAAGGAGCAGAGAGTTCTGTGACGAGGAACTATGCCAATGGTTGAACAAAATTGGATGCAAACCATATAAAACCCCACCGTACCATCCGCAACCATACTTATTAACTGAAAGGAGCAGAGAGTTCTGTGACGAGGAACTTTGCCAATGGTTGAACAAAATTGGATGCAAACCATATAAAACCCCACCGTACCATCCGCAACCATACTTATTAACAGAAAGGAGCAGAGAGTTCTGTGACGAGCAACTATGCCAATGGTTGAACAAAATTGGATGCAAACCATATAAAACCCCAGCGTACCATCCGCAACCATACTTATTAACAGAAAGGAGCAGAGAGTTCTGTGACGAGGAACTTTGCCAATGGTTGAACAAAATTGGATGCAAACCATATAAAACCCCACCGTACCATCCGCAACCATACTTATTAACAGAAAGGAGCAGAGAGTTCTGTGACGAGGAACTATGCCAATGGTTGAACAAAATTGGATGCAAACCATATAAAACCCCAGCGTACCATCCGCAACCATACTTATTAACTGAAAGGAGCAGAGAGTTCTGTGACGAGGCACTTTGCCAATGGTTGAACAAAATTGGATACAAACCATATAAAACCCCAGCGTACCATCCGCAACCATACTTATTAACAGAAAGGAGCAGAGAGTTCTGTGACGAGGAACTATGCCAATGGTTGAACAAAATTGGATGCAAACCATATAAAACCCCACCGTACCATCCGCAACCATACTTATTAACAGAAAGGAGCAGAGCGTTCTGTGACGAGGAACTATGCCAATGGTTGAACAAAATTGGATGCAAACCATATAAAACCCCAGCGTACCATCCGCAACCATACTTATTAACAGAAAGGAGCAGAGAGTTCTGTGACGAGCAACTTTGCCAATGGTTGAACAAAATTGGATGCAAACCATATAAAACCCCAGCGTACCATCCGCAACCATACTTATTAACAGAAAGGAGCAGAGAGTTCTGTGACGAGCAACTATGCCAATGGTTGAACAAAATTGGATGCAAACCATATAAAACCCCAGCGTACCATCCGCAACCATACTTATTAACAGAAAGGAGCAGAGAGTTCTGTGACGAGCAACTATGCCAATGGTTGAACAAAATTGGATGCAAACCATATAAAACCCCACCGTACCATCCGCAACCATACTTATTAACAGAAAGGAGCAGAGAGTTCTGTGACGAGGAACTATGCCAATGGTTGAACAAAATTGGATGCAAACCATATAAAACCCCACCGTACCATCCGCAACCATACTTATTAACAGAAAGGAGCAGAGAGTTCTGTGACGAGGAACTATGCCAATGGTTGAACAAAATTGGATGCAAAACATATAAAACCCCACCGTACCATCCGCAACCATACTTATTAACAGAAAGGAGCAGAGAGTTCTGTGACGAGGAACTATGCCAATGGTTGAACAAAATTGGATGCAAAACATATAAAACCCCACCGTACCAACCGCAACCATACTTATTAACAGAAAGGAGCAGAGAGTTCTGTGACGAGCAACTATGCCAATGGTTGGACAAAATTGGATGCAAACCATATAAAACCCCACCGTACCATCCGCAACCATACTTATTAACAGAAAGGAGCAGAGCGTTCTGTGACGAGGAACTATGCCAATGGTTGAACAAAATTGGATGCAAACCATATAAAACCCCAGCGTACCATCCGCAACCATACTTATTAACAGAAAGGAGCAGAGAGTTCTGTGACGAGGAACTTTGCCAATGGTTGAACAAAATTGGATGCAAACCATATAAAACCCCAGCGTACCATCCGCAACCATACTTATTAACAGAAAGGAGCAGAGAGTTCTGTGACGAGCAACTATGCCAATGGTTGAACAAAATTGAATGCAAACCATATAAAACCCCACCGTACCATCCGCAACCATACTTATTAACAGAAAGGAGCAGAGAGTTCTGTGACGAGGAACTATGCCAATGGTTGAACAAAATTGGATGCAAACCATATAAAACCCCACCGTACCATCCGCAACCATACTTATTAACAGAAAGGAGCAGAGAGTTCTGTGACGAGGAACTTTGCCAATGGTTGAACAAAATTGGATGCAAACCATATAAAACCCCAGCGTACCATCCGCAACCATACTTATTAACAGAAAGGAGCAGAGAGTTCTGTGACGAGCAACTATGCCAATGGTTGAACAAAATTGGATGCAAACCATATAAAACCCCACCGTACCATCCGCAACCATACTTATTAACAGAAAGGAGCAGAGAGTTCTGTGACGAGCAACTATGCCAATGGTTGAACAAAATTGGATGCAAACCATATAAAACCCCACCGTACCATCCGCAACCATACTTATTAACAGAAAGGAGCAGAGAGTTCTGTGACGAGCAACTATGCCAATGGTTGAACAAAATTGGATGCAAACCATATAAAACCCCACCGTACCATCCGCAACCATACTTATTAACAGAAAGGAGCAGAGAGTTCTGTGACGAGGAACTAAGCCAATGGTTGAACAAAATTGGATGCAAACCATATAAAACCCCACCGTACCATCCGCAACCATACTTATTAACAGAAAGGAGCAGAGAGTTCTGTGACGAGGAACTATGCCAATGGTTGAACAAAATTGGATGCAAACTATATAAAACACCACCGTACCATCCGCAACCATACTTATTAACAGAAAGGAGCAGAGAGTTCTGTGACGAGCAACTATGCCAATGGTTGAACACAATTGGATGCAAACCATATAAAACCCCACCGTACCATCCGCAACCATACTTATTAACAGAAAGGAGCAGAGAGTTCTGTGACGAGCAACTATGCCAATGGTTGAACAAAATTGGATGCAAACCATATAAAACCCCACCGTACCATCCGCAACCATACTTATTAACAGAAAGGAGCAGAGAGTTCTGTGACGAGGAACTATGCCAATGGTTGAACAAAATTGGATGCAAACCATATAAAACCCCACCGTACCATCCGCAACCATACTTATTAACAGAAAGGAGCAGAGAGTTCTGTGACGAGGAACTATGCCAATGGTTGAACAAAATTGGATGCAAAACATATAAAACCCCACCGTACCATCCGCAACCATACTTATTAACAGAAAGGAGCAGAGAGTTCTGTGACGAGCAACTATGCCAATGGTTGAACAAAATTGCATGCAAACCATATAAAACCCCACCGTACCATCCGCAACCATACTTATTAACAGAAAGGAGCAGAGAGTTCTGTGACGAGGAACTATGCCAATGGTTGAACAAAATTGGATGCAAACCATATAAAACCCCACCGTACCATCCGCAACCATACTTATTAACAGAAAGGAGCAGAGAGTTCTGTGACGAGGAACTATGCCAATGGTTGAACAAAATTGGATGCAAACCATATAAAACCCCACCGTACCATCCGCAACCATACTTATTAACAGAAAGGAGCAGAGAGTTCTGTGACGAGCAACTATGCCAATGGTTGAACAAAATTGGATGCAAACCATATAAAACCCCACCGTACCATCCGCAACCATACTTATTAACAGAAAGGAGCAGAGAGTTCTGTGACGAGGAACTATGCCAATGGTTGAACAAAATTGGATGCAAACCATATAAAACCCCACCGTACCATCCGCAACCATACTTATTAACAGAAAGGAGCAGAGAGTTCTGTGACGAGGAACTATGCCAATGGTTGAACAAAATTGGATGCAAACCATATAAAACCCCACCGTACCATCCGCAACCATACTTATTAACAGAAAGGAGCAGAGAGTTCTGTGACGAGGAACTATGCCAATGGTTGAACAAAATTGGATGCAAACCATATAAAACCCCAGCGTACCATCCGCAACCATACTTATTAACAGAAAGGAGCAGAGAGTTCTGTGACGAGGAACTATGCCAATGGTTGAACAAAATTGGATGCAAACCATATAAAACCCCACCGTATCATCCGCAACCATACTTATTAACAGAAAGGAGCAGAGAGTTCTGTGACGAGGAACTATGCCAATGGTTGAACAAAATTGGATGCAAACCATATAAAACCCCACCGTACCATCCGCAACCATACTTATTAACAGAAAGGAGCAGAGCGTTCTGTGACGAGGAACTATGCCAATGGTTGAACAAAATTGGATGCAAACCATATAAAACCGCAGCGTACCATCCGCAACCATACTTATTAACAGAAAGGAGCAGAGAGTTCTGTGACGAGGAACTTTGCCAATGGTTGAACAAAATTGGATGCAAACCATATAAAACCCCAGCGTACCATCCGCAACCATACTTATTAACAGAAAGGAGCAGAGAGTTCTGTGACGAGGAACTTTGCCAATGGTTGAACAAAATTGGATGCAAACCATATAAAACCCCAGCGTACCATCCGCAACCATACTTATTAACAGAAAGGAGCAGAGAGTTCTGTGACGAGGAACTTTGCCAATGGTTGAACAAAATTGGATGCAAACCATATAAAACCCCAGCGTACCATCCGCAACCATACTTATTAACAGAATGGAGCAGAGAGTTCTGTAACGAGGAACTATGCCAATGGTTGAACAAAATTGGATGCAAACCATATAAAACCCCAGCGTACCATCCGCAACCATACTTATTAACAGAAAGGAGCAGAGAGTTCTGTGACGAGGAATTATGCCAATGGTTGAACAAAATTGGATGCAAACCATATAAAACCCCACCGTACCATCCGCAACCATACTTATTAACAGAAAGGAGCAGAGAGTTCTGTGACGAGGAACTATGCCAATGGTTGACAAAATTGGATGCAAACCATATAAAACCCCAGCGTACCATCCGCAACCATACTTATTAACAGAAAGGAGCAGAGAGTTCTGTGACGAGCAACTTTGCCAATGGTTGAACAAAATTGGATGCAAACCATATAAAACCCCACCGTACCATCCGCAACCATACTTATTAACAGAAAGGAGCAGAGAGTTCTGTGACGAGCAACTATGCCAATGGTTGAACAAAATTGGATGCAAACCATATAAAACCCCACCGTACCATCCGCAACCATACTTATTAACAGAAAGGAGCAGAGAGTTCTGTGACGAGGAACTATGCCAATGGTTGAACAAAATTGGATGCAAACCATATAAAACCCCACCGTACCATCCGCAACCATAATTATTAACAGAAAGGAGCAGAGAGTTCTGTGACGAGGAACTATGCCAATGGTTGAACAAAATTGGATGCAAACCATATAAAACCCCAGCGTACCATCCGCAACCATAATTATTAACAGAAAGGAGCAGAGAGTTCTGTGACGAGCAACTTTGCCAATGGTTGAACAAAATTGGATGCAAACCATATAAAACCCCACCGTACCATCCGCAATCAAACGGATTAGCAGAAGGACGCAAACTATAAAAAAATATCGGTACTAAAGAAAGAAAAGACAGAAAGATTTCTTCCTAGATTGTTGCTAAGCTATAAGACAATTCCACATACTGGAAGATCAAAAAGCCCGCCTCTCCTCATGGGTAGACAAATTAGAGCCCCGTTGATCATGTCCTATGCTACCAACGAAAAATTTGGTCTAAAAAGAAGAGTGAATTTAATCTACAAGAGGCAAGATTCATAACTTAAAGTGGACAGAACACAATGAAAATAGAATAGAAAAAAAAGGAATGAGATATTAGTGTAAGCAGACCAAGTTAGATTGTAACACGATGGCGATGAATAAATATATAGAGAGCCTGGAAGTAATGAACGCGAAAGTGTCAATCCAAGGCAAGACGAACATGACAGTGAAATTCGGAGTAAGATAGAATCTGAAGATGAACAATCGTTCGAGAAACACTCCTATGAAAAAGGAAAAAGATCACGTCTCCCATATTTAGACAATCTCTTAGGGAGTGGGAGGAAGATAGTGAGGAGACAAAATCTCCTAGAAAAAGTACCAAGGAAAATAGAGGGATAAAACTTCTTCGGTCCAGGAAGATGAGGTGACTCATTGACATGGGAAATCACAAAGACTATAAATACCTACGGTTATTGCCCATGTGGCAGTTGAGTGCAATCTACACTACAAGTTTCTAACCCAATACAAACTCCAAGAGCCGTTCAAATAAGAGGTTAATGAATGAGAGCGCTGTAAGAAGAGGGGGTAAGAAGTTCCGTTTATGAGAATATATAGAAAAGATGACGTATAAATCTAGACTTGAAGAGGTTAAGATTGTAGGAGTCTTCGACAAAGTAACAGCTGCCCGAATGAGACTTCCTCCTTACTAGTGGAATACGAAGGGAATGGGGATGATTAATCCCAGTCTACGTGGCATGGTGGGCCTTAACTGTTTTGGAACTAAGTAATGTGGCTCGTGTGAACATTTGCCATGGAAATAGCGATAGAATAACAAGAGGCTTGCAACGTTTCGTCCGTGGGAAAGGGCTTTGTGATATAGTTAAATATTACCTGCCGGCACCAGTCTAAACCGCATCTAGTTTTAAGTAATTGTTTTAAATGCTGCTTTTCAAGACAGTCCGACAAGCAGTCGCTTCTCTGTCAGGTACAAATTTTGTGCAGCAGATAACTTATTCACATTTAATACTTGTCCTTAAAAACAAAAGGAGACAAAGAATGACTTTTAAATAGCAGATGAGAAGTGTTGACAAAGAGAAACTTAAGCAAAGAACAAGTTAAAACGTATGTTTAGAATATAGCTGCCATATTTTGTCTGGTGCGTCTCCTATATATTTAAAGATTCTTGATAAAATCCAGAGAAGTACCTGCAATGTTATTGGTCCTGACCTGGCAACTTGACTTCAATTGCTTTCCAAACGGCGCAATGTAGTTTCCCTGTGCCTTTTCTATAAATACTTTCATGGTAATTGTTCGAATTAAGGCTTCATTATGGTACCTCGACTTTAAGAATCTAAGCGGAATCGTAAATTGGTGGCAAGGTCTGACCAATTCGCTGTTGAATTGGCTAGATGGAATTGTAAGTTCTATGTTGACAGTTCCTTCTCCAGCACTTCTCGCTGGTGGAACTCTCTTCCAGCTCCATGCTTTCCAGCCAACTTTGATCTTCAAAAATTTAAATGCAATGCCAATCGTTATCTTCTGTCTTTTTTTTATTACTTTTCTTTTATTTTTCTTTCTCCTTAAAATTTTTTTCTCTTTTTTCTTATTCTTTTACACTAAGTTAATTCCTTGTGCCTTAGTCGCAAAGACTGTCTTTCTTGGGGCGAAATGATTAAAAAATTTAGGAATAATTACTAATTAAAGAATAAGAAAAAAGATAAATTCAGGATGTGGAATTAATAAAACAAAAGTACTCTCTTTTGATCGTCTGAGCGAATCGTTTTTAACGTCCCTCACAATGGCTGATGCTAACCCCCAAGAGAGAGTAAATCATTGCGCCTTCTCAGGCTAACGTGGAAAGATTATATTGAGTCAATTGTAAGTCTGCTGCCAGAAAAGTTGGTTCCCTGCGTCGTGAAATTTTCATTTCCTAAGTTTTCATTACTGTGATTTGTTTCGGCGATTTTTTTACGTGACTTTTTACGATGGATTTTTTATCCGATAACAATTTTTAAAACTTGGAAATATATTTGGGAATAACCGAAATTAATTGCGAAATCCAGCAAAAGCCAGCCATGAAATAAAATAATTGTTTGTACGGAAAGTAAGGACCTACGTACATCAAATTGTCTTTAGATTAAATGGCGGCAGAAGAATTATCGTTGAACTTTTAAAAGGTAAATTTAAATATTAATGCAATACTTAAAAGCAGCGATCAATTTTGAGTTCTGTAGTTTATTGTTGCCTATCGCATCTCCTCCTCCCTATCTATTGTGATAAAGGCCCAATCACGAACTCTCCACAGGAGCTAGCTTAAATGCCGCCCTATTAGGCTGCTTTTATGCTAGTTAATAATAAAATTTATAATAATGTTACCTCAACGTTTTGTAACATGAATTGATTTTAAAAGAAAGCCGAAGGGTTTATGGGTTATCTAGTATTTCATAAATGTTCAATGGAGAACAAGTCTAGCAATCGTGCCGGCAAAGGAATTTGCAGAACATTGGGTATCGAACGAGATTTGAAATTTATTGCAGCCCACCCCATGATGCCAGTTGTTGGTCCTTTGTGTGTCGTTGGAATATACTCCGGAAGATCACCAAGTCTATGTCAAGGATGTAAGCATCCGTCACTTGTATAAAGGTAGATCCTGCTCTCATCACTGAGTGCCATTCAAACTCTCAGGTGATCGTCTCATACAGAAGCGGGCAAACTTTTTCAGGGAGGGCCGAATCATTGTCAGCCCCGTGTAAAATGGGCCGTATCACAATAAAAACTTCCAGTTTCACAGTGATAAGACGCAGAAGTTGTGTATCTTATTTGTACATTGATTTGCTTTATTATACTATTGTTCACCCAATGCACGACCCAAGAGCCACTCAAGGTAGAGGGTTACAGAATCAGGTTGTTGTAAGTGTGTAAAAGGAGAAAGTCAAAACTGCACATGAGATGTAGGATAGATAGTGGATGACTACAGATTTGAAAAGGTTAAGATTGTAATGGTCAAGGAAGCATCCTCTCGGGAGTCTGTTCCACAAAGTGCTATTTCTGAAGAAGAATCTGCCTGAGTGGAACTCAATACAATGTCTACGAACCACTCAAGGTTACTGAGTATGGTTGTCGTATGGACGTAAGAGGAGTAAGTAAGTTAAGATTATGAGGCTATGTAGGATAGATAACGGTTGACCCTAGACTTGAAGAGGTTAAGATTGTAGTGATCAGTGAAGCATTCTCTTAGGAGTTTTTTTCCCCACAAATTGACAATTCTGGGCAAGAAGCTTTCTGAGTGGAACTTCCGCTTTACTAATGCAATACGAAAGAAATTAAGATAAATTATTATATTTCGTGAACAGACTGCACTAATGTATGAGAAATTAGTTTAATTTAGAATTTATTTATCATTATTAATGACATTTGTGAAACTGAGAAAAATCTTCTACAATAATCAGAAATCTCGATAAATCTCGAAAGATCTCGTGAGACGTTTAGAACGAACCGCAGAAGTGCATTCCAGCTGGGGTTCTCACAGGAACCTGGATCCCAGCGTCAGTTTACACTGAGCCCATGAACTGGCATCGGCACAGTGATCTAGGTGCTTGTGACAGTACATTACATATTATTCAGGAAGTGACTTTCCTGAGAACTGGATTTGCTTTAAAATTAGGATTCACCTCGCCGATTTCTAATTCCGAGCCGTTAGCCATTACACCACCTGCACATCCAACCTTACAGCACCTTACAGCACCTGGTATTCCCAAGAGGTCGCCCATCTAGGTACTGATCAAGCTCGACGTTGCTTAACTTTGGTGACCGTACGAGAAGCGGTGTTTCAATGTGTTATTACATTTGTCACTATGAATCATAAGAAATCTCGATAAATCTCGTGAGACTTTTATAGCAAAGCGTAGAAATTACGTCATATTTTTATTTCTTGTTGGAATACACACAGGCACCTAGATCCCTATTTTAGTTAACATTGTGCCAATAACTGAATATTGATATCGGCAAAGTTGAACATAACGCAATATGTTGATTGTTTTAGGAAGAGGTTTTGTGACAATTGGAGTTCGTTATTAAATATATATAGTTTGCGTTTTTTGTTTCTTTATTCTTATTTTAAATAGATTGCTATTGAAACGCGGAACCAAAGAATAGATATATCTGTTAATGGGTATTTTTTAAAAGGTTTTTCTGCTCTTGAGGACCGCATAAAATTATCAGGTTGACCGTAGTATTCCGACCCTTGCCCTAACAACACCACTGAATATGTGAACGATTCTATTGGGGCGTTAAAGTAAAAGTTTGATTAGAGTCACATAAACCTGTAGTCTTGTTGCAAGTAAATGAATCTCAACGGTTCATGTTGACACACTTGGGACCACATTTACAAAAGTGTGTATAGATTTTGAAATATTATTATTTTATTATGTATATAAAATCTATTATATTATATATCATATTACATATTCATTTATTATATATAAATATATCATATCATTTATCATATCATATCCGTTTACCATATACAAAAGGTATCATATCATATATGTTATATCCTTTCATTATATATAAAACGTATCATATCTGTCGCAGTTAGCTCCTCTTCATTTTCTTAACCCGTCGCCAGGGGTCTCTCTCTCCCGGGAGTATAAATACGGGCTGACCTTTCGCCTCTTTCTCTTTCCACGGCTCTTTTCCACGGCTTCGACCACGTGCGGCCAAACTGCCTCTCCTGGGACTGTCAACCGCGCACGTGGGGCGAGGTACAAAAACTTTCTCTTAACATCTCCAGTATGTGAACTCTAATACACAACCAGCGTTTCCCATGTTCAGGGAACACGCTAAAAACAAAATTCACCCGTACGGACATTTCAATTCAACATACACACAATAACTTTCCATACAGACACTAACGTTTTTTTCATGTTTTAAATGATGTATTTGTAATTCGTGTTTTAACCTGTTTGCTAATAATATATATTTGTTCGCATACATATATATCGGTCTTGTTTGTTTCTTTGGACTCCATTAAAGTCCAACATTTTTATGTGGCTGGACCGGCCATCGAAGTCTTAACCCAGAGATAATTCATCTTCTACTTCTCCCATTCACACACCGCCGGTCCACTACATATCATATATATCATGTCCGTTTATTATATATTAAAGGTATCATCATATAACATATATATCATATCCGTTTATTACTTATGAAGGGTATCATATATTTATCATATTCATTTATTATATATAAAAGGTATCATATATCATATATATCATATCCGTTTATTATATATAAAAGGTAGCTTCAATAATGCCTATAATCGAATGGCAAAAAATCATTTTTTATTTATTTATTTTTCAATATAATCTCTTGCCTTGTCAATGCACGGTCGTCAATATTAATCACGAAGCTCAAACAGTAAAAAAAATTTGCTCAACATTTAAATAGGCACGGATAAGACGGGACTTTTAAAAGAAGATATAGATTGGGTTAAGTCTTAATACGAGATTCTAAAAAAATAGACATACATCCGGTTAGGACGATATTCTAAAATGTCGACATAGGCTGGGTTACAATGAGACTGTAAAAAGTAGTCATAGGTTGGGTTAAGACGATTGACTGATTTTTACGGTTTCATCAGCCCTTTGAGGGTTATTTAAAGGCAGAAAATAGTTTTATATTGTAAGAATTTTTTGGACATACTAATGGTTTACTGATACAAATCCTACTAATTAACATAAAACTAGAGGTGGATTAATACCCTTCTCACGGGTATTGGCGCGTAAGTGAATATAAGGATCTCAACCGGAATTGGAACTTGGCTCTCCGATTTCAAATTCCGAATCCTTATCCATTACACTATACGTACAGCCAAGCTTACAGAAACCTGGCATTCCCATACAGTCACCGATTTATGTAATAACCAGGCTGGACGTTGCTTAACTTCGGTGATCGAACGAGAATCGCTGTTTCAACGTGATATGGATGTAAGTCTTTAAAAAGTTCGATGAAGATGAGATTCTAAAAAGTAGGCATAAATTTGGTTAAGACTGTAAAGTATGACGAGTGCGTTCGTAACGTCCGATACTGTATGTCAGTAAAATACAAATGGCCGCGTTCGCCGGTCCGCTTCATATACTATGCCAAGGGCAGGTAACTCTGTCCCAGCTTGTTTCGCAGGGGCAGATAACTGTTCTCATCCACACATGCAGTGACCACGGGATGAACTGACGTGGTTATTTCACTCGTCCCAGAACCCATGTGACTTTCCGCCCATTCTTGGGGACAACGGTCTGGGTGGTCGAGACGGCCTGGGGCTCCGTCGTGGGTCCTGGGTTACCGACGGTGTGGGGGTGCTCAGTTGCTATCTGGTCTTCATTCACGTCCATGTGGTCATCAGTTTCGTTTCCCATTACGTCGGGCGGCGTAATGTCGACCTCTCGTCCGACGTCCATCGGTTCTTCTGGGTTCCGTTGTCGTGGAGGTTCTGAGTTCGTACACGGGTCTGAGATTCCCGGTGTGGCGTGGGGCAGGCCGTTCACCACTAGGTAAATTTTCCGGGGAACCGGCGGTTACGTAGCGTAGTCCTTCCGCTTCCATCTACCCGTACTTGGTATTGTCGGTTGTCGTGTTTTCCACAACCCTCCCCGTCTTTGTCCATCGACGGGGATATATTCCATCTTGGTTTTGAATCCGGACCGAGTCACCTACCTGCAGCTCCTGGAGTGGGCGGCAATGCTGGTTATAGAATTGCTCGTTTCGCATATGCCTCCTAACCTTTGCCAACTCTCTCTCAGTTCACCTATCTCTCTCCATTGCTTCCGTGTCCGGTATTTGTCCTTCAGGACCGGCAGATGGTTCTTAATTATTCGACCGTAGAGCATTATGGCTGGGGACATGTCCAGGTCCTGGACGGGAGTGTTGCGATGGGTCAGTAGCGCCCGGGCAACTTTATCCTGGCATAGGTGTCCGCTGTTGTCTGTGTTGTCAAACAGCATCCGTCTTGCTGTTTTTACCGCTACCTCTGCGCGCCCATTGCTTTGGGGGCAATAGGCTGACGAAGTGCGTTTTCGTATATCCCAGTTTTTTTAGAAAGGTGTTGTATTCCTGGGATTCGAATGGGGGTCCTCCGTCTGAGGATATTTCTTCAGGTGCACCATACGTGCAAAACCAGGTTCTCATTGTATCGCACACGTTTTTGGCCTTTCCTGACGGCATTAGGGCCACCTCCACGCATCCTGTATTCCGGTCCGCGTACACCATGTAGCTTTTGCCCTGTATGTCCGCGAAGTCCACCACGACTTGTTGAAAAGGAAACTCCGGGTCTGCGGGTGACATTAAGGGCTCCCTTGGCTGAGACGGCGCGATTGTGTTGCAGGTGCGGCATTGAGATCTGGTCTGCCTGATACTGGCATCCAAATCCGGCCAGAACAATCGTTATCTCGCATTCGCCAGCATGCCGTTTACGCCTTGATACGCGGCATGGAGCGATTCCAGTACCTCTGCTCGAAGTTGTCGAGGTATTAGAATTTTTTTGGCCTTTACTGTCACTCCTTCCAAACAGTATAACTCCTCGCGCATGGGCCAAAAAACCCGAGCTACGGGTGGGATGTCGTTGCGGGATTTGGGGAAAATCTTGGATTACTTTTGCTATGGTCCGGCATTCCTCACCAATGGCTGCCACGGCGACAATCCTCTCCCATGTGATAGCCTTTAGCGTGGGGTCGCCATCGTACATCGATGTGAAGGCGGCCTTGACTGCGCTGTCGATAGTTTGGGCTGGCCTTTCGCGTGGGGTACCTGCCGGATATCGGGAGGCGCAGTCAGGTGCCAAATTCAGTTTTTCAGGACGATGCCTTATCTGGAATGTATTCATCATCGATCTCTCCTTGAAGTTCAACAGGCGGGTTTTTTTTTATATTCTCCAGGGCTTGGTCCGAGAATATCTTTACCAGCGGTAAGTGATCCACTGTTACCAGTAAGTTCGGGCACCCGAGTACAAACATCCGGCATGACTCTAGTCCGTAAACAAGGGCTAAAGTCTCTCCTTCCACTGGTGAGTAACGTGATTCAGCGTCATTGGTGAACCGGGAGCCGGCTAGAATGACCTTCCAGTGGCCATCTCCGCAATCCATATTCAACTCCCCGGGGCACTTACAGTGCTTCTGAAATAGGAAGTGCGAGATTCTTGCTTTGCTATAGTCGGTTGCCAGCCCCGTTGCTCTGTTCCTCTCGAATGTTCGAACGCCCTTTTCGATTTTCTCCACTATCATTCTTTCTGACTGTTGGAATAGGCGTTCAAGTGATTCATCCATATAAAACCTTCTATTTTTTTGTTTTTAACAGTTCCCGGAAGGGGGCCATAATGTCCGCTTGTGAAAATTGCGCACGGCACCTGGTTCACGAGTCCAAACAACGACCTGATGCCGGTAATATTCGTAGGTGTGGGAAAGTGGAGAATAGCTTCCGTCATTCTTTTTGTGGGTTTGATCGCGTCGTCGGTGACCAAAAATCCTGCGAATTCCACCTCCATTTCAGCAAAATGGAATCTGTCAGGGTTGAATACAATTCCCTTGTCTGCACAGTGGCTAATGTATTCGACCGTATGCCAGAACGAGGATTCTATTGAATCGTCCCATAGGAGGCTGTCGTCTATGCACCTAGTTTTCCGGGTCATATCCACAGTGATGTCGTCGAACCGACGGGTGTATCCGTCCCCTGATCCGTGGAATCCTTGAGGGGCCCGGCAATATCTGTATCGGCCCCACTCGGCGATGAATGTGGTAGCGTTTCGTGCGGCTGGAGACAACGGTAGACTGTGGTATCCGTTCCACGCATCGAGGACCGTTTTTCTCGTGTGTGCGGGTATCCTGGATACTTGGTCAAATGGGGATGATGTGTGGTGTGTTTCCCTCCTGGTTGCATCGTTCAGATTTTGTAAATCTACCGTGCGCCTTGGAGATCCGTCCTTTTTCGGTGCAACCAACATTCTTGAACACCAGGTAGACGGAGTGCCTACTGGCACTGGTTCTTTTATGCCAAGGGCGAGATCCATGTCCAGCTCCTCTTTCCCTTTCTTATTCCAATGGTGTGGGACAGCTATTGGCGATTGAACTGCCGTCGGCTTTGCACCCGGGATGAAGTCGATGTCCAATGGTTTGCCCTCCATTGCTTGCAGTGGTTGATGTGGGCATGTGTTAAATGCGCTGGACTTGAAGTATTCCAGTAGCCACTGTTGCAGCTTGTTTCTGTTGGCTTGGATGGGTTCGAATGGAATTTTTCTGGGCTTTGTTGGGACGGGCGCTCTGCGAGGGCATTCGCACGGGGCCATTTCTTTCGCCATTGGTGATGAGTTTCTCCGTGACAATGATGTCGGGAAATTGGACGGTAGTAGGTCTAAGTCCTTTAACGCTGTTTGTGATAGGTAGAAACCGGCTGTGTTGTCTGACACGTACACAGCCTGCCGTGTTTCCTTCGTCCACAACTGTATGCATAAAAATAATACACTTTTGACGCGTAGTCGGTCATTGGTAATGCCTCGTATCCGGTGGGTGGTTGATACTAGATATCCATCTGGATACCCGAGAAGCTTCTGGATCTCAGGTCCAGCCGAACAGGTCTGTGCCCCGGTATCTGCAAAAGCGAGGATGGGATAAGTGCGTGGGGTTATTGGGATCCGTGGTATGTGCCCAAAGGTCGCGTGAGTCCCAGGCATCATGGTTATCTCTACCTCCACTAATGGGGGCGGCTCTGGAGAGCTCCTTTTAAAGTTTTTTCCATTCCACTCGAGATGGGGCACGTTTACTACCCGCATGCTGCCGTGCTTGTCGATCCAGCGGGTAAATTGACCTCTCGGAGTACCCCTGGTAAACATAAACGAGTCGTCGCTTTTTGACGTTCCACTCGTTGCCTCTGCTTTGGATTCCGCGAGCTTCCGGCATACTTTCTTCATATGCCCCGTTATCCCACAAAACTGGCATTTCATTTTGACCGCCGGACAATCCTTCCGGTTCATTGACCCTCCAGGGCGCGAAGTCTTTTCACATCCGCTGCATTTCAACAAATACTATGCTGACAATACCATGTGCAGAAACTAAATAAAATATTAAGAGATGGGAAAATTTTGTTAGAAACAAGTGTGTCAAACTGTTTTGTAATATTTAATCTCGTAAACGGCAGTGGATACTCGGCGATCTCTCCACAGTTTTTCTACCGACGGATGCCGAGGAGGTCATCGACAGAATACGCGAGCAAAGGAGAAGTTTTAAGGCAACTGATGTTAATGATCAGAAAGTTCGTAAAAGCTGTTTACCCTCGAAAGCAAACTGCAAATTAGCAATTTCTTATCATTCAGCAACTCTTATTATTTAAACTATTTACATTCGGACTATTTTCCTTATCTTTTCTTTGTTGTTATCACAACGTTTCGTCCGTTGTGCTCTTCGGCCCTCTTCAAGTGTATATCGATCTGGATAATCTACAGGGAATTCCGAACTGAACCCTTTATGTAATCTACGGGGTAGACCGTTCTCGTTCTACTGCTCATGTCTCGGGATATCTCGTCTAGTTTTTATTTTTAGTATAGCTCAGTTATTGCCCGCCCTCTTTCCACCGAGTCCAAGTAGATGCTGCCCGGCCCAGGGATTGAACTCAAAATTACTATGCCACCAAATTCATGAACTAACGCTGTAATATATTAGGCTATTTTCTCGTAATTTCAGACAGAAATCAAATCTTATCAGTCCTTTCCAAATCTCAATGTTCTATGCTAACCGAAGGTGCTTCAGGTCTTCTTGTCTCTTCAAGATTTGTTCTTGATGGGGAAGGGTGGAATTGTATTGATAGTCAGTTTAATATCGTTGTTCAATGTGTATACTATGATTATTTGAGATAATCATTTAATTTTTCTTTTAAGCATTTCACACCAAGCAAGGCGGGAGTGCCACTAGCACGCAAGGGGTTTCAGAGAGTGGGAGCAAGAGTAAAGAGGTGTGAAAGAGCAAATGATGAAGAGAAGGACAGGGAATTAGATCAAGGTATCTGAAGATGTCGATTGACATTGCATTTGAGCATTTGGAGGTTAGAGCTATCAGGGTTGGTTGGTTGTTTTGTTTTATGGCATATCAACGTCAGTGGGTCATTTAATGCCAACAAAATTTTGAAATAGATTCATAGCGATAGTTTGGTAAAAAAAAGGTGTGTATGTATACATATATATTCGAACCATTTTTCAATTACTCATATTTTTGAGTGCAATCCAACTTCTTTTAGGAAATTTACAATCTTGGATGGTTTTATTTTCGTAAAAAGTTTTTTTTTTAAAATTACTCACTTGGTAATATTTTGTTTGCACTAGATCAAAATCTACAAACTCTAACAGTATATGTTTCACTGTAAATTTCTCTTGGTATGTAGTGACTGCGGGTAATATTTTGTTTTGTCAAAAATCTATTTCTGGTAATAATTTTTCCTTCAAAAATGTATTGCTGGTAATAAATTTTTTCAAGAAAAGTATTGCTGGTAATATTTTTTCATCAAAATTGTATTGCTGGTAATAGTTTTTTTCTTCAAAAATTTATTGTTGATAATAATTTTTTTTTACATAGTGTGGTATTAAAACCTATTTTTACACTTTCATAGTGTTTTTATCCTAGTTTCAGGGTTAACTATTTGCCCAGAGCTGGGACCCTAATATGTACTACCACCCCGGGTCAGGGTGGACATGGGAACACCAGCAATTAAAAGATGATTCCACGCTCCTCAAAACCTCCTGATCAGAAGCCTTGCTGCTAGACGTAGTTTATCGTCTTACCCAGGACGCGGATGTAGTTTATCGTCATACACAGGACGCGGATGTAGTTTATCGTCATACCCAGGATGGATAGCTATCAGGGAAGCAAGTAAGAGGAAGGGAGTTCCACAGACTGGAAGTGCGAGACATGAAGCTATTGGGGTAGAAGAGACGGCTATATTTAACAGTTTCGACAGTGAAAGGGTGGGACAGATATGCGAAACTAGTAGCACGTTTAAATTCATGCAGTTTGGGAACCAGTGAAAGTTGTTACTGTGAAAGTATTTGTAGAAAAGACAGAGGGAAGCAACGGCACGTCTGTGAGAAAATGACTAGACGAGAGGCCAGATTGCATATCTTTCTCTGGATTTTGTCGAGGACTTTGAGACGAACATCGGGGGCTCGAGACCATATATGGCAGCAGTATTCCATGCAAGGGCGAATGGTTGATTTGAAGGGTGGACTCGGATGGGAAAAACTTTCTGGCACGACACAGAGAACCAATTTTCCTTGCGGTAGATGAAGTTATTGATTCAATGTATTTGTTCCATCGCAGGGCAGCGGACAGTGTGAGACCAAACAGTCGCAGAGAGGTGCTCTCCTGGAGTTAAGTATGTATTATATATGTATTATATATTTTAATATATATCTTATATATTTTAATATATATCTTATATATTTTAATATATATTTTATATATTTTAATATATATCTTATATATTTTAATATATATTTTATATATTTTATATATTTTAATATATATTTTATATATTTTAATATATATTTTAATATATATTTTATATATTTTAATATATATTTTATATATTTTAATATACATCTTATATATTTTAATATATATTTTAATATATATCTTACATATTTTAATATATATATTTTATGTATTTTAATCTATATTTTATATATTTTAATATATATTTTAATATATATTTTAATATATATCTTACATATTTTAATATATATATTTTATGTATTTTAATATATATTTAATATATTTTAATCTATATTTTATATATTTTAATATATATTTTAATATATGTTTTAATATATATTTTATATATTTTAATATATATTTTAATATATATTTTATATATTTTAATATATATTTTAATATATATTTTATATATTTTAATATCTTGAATGCATCCATATTCCTTCCTATTCTTGAGCTGCAAAACTAATATTCTGATACTCTCCAATGATGTTCACCCTGCACAAAGCTAGGGCATTACAGTAATCTTATTTAAAGCAGATGACAAAAACAGATGACAAACAGATAATAGACAGATGATCAACAAGGTCAGTTGGGAAGATAAGGTCTGATTGATTCGTTTTCTACGGATTATCAACCCTTTGTAGGTTAATTAAAGCCAGAAAATATTTTAAGATTTTTAGAATTTGCAGGCGAGGGGGAGATACTAATGGCCTAGTGATAAAGTTCAACTAATTAACTGATAGCTGGGGGGGAGAAGAGGTGGATTCATGCCTTTCTGAAGGGTATTTGCGCAGAAGTGAATATAATGAACCCAACGGGAATTGGAACTCGGCTCTCCGATTAAAAATTCCTAGCTGTTATTCATTAAACCACCCGCACATCCAAATTGACAGCACCTGGTATTCCAAAACGGTCCCCCATCTAGGTACTGAGCGTTGCTTAACTTTGCTGATCGTATGGGAATCGGCGTTTCAACGTTCCTGGCATCTAAACCCATCCTAATTATTTTATTATTTTTTTTACAATGATACTCACCCACTATACAAGTCTCAAGAGCCACTCGAGGTAGTGGGTTACAGAGTAAGAGATACCGCTTATGCGGATATGTGGGAAGATAACGGTTGACCCCAGACGTGAAGAGGTTAAGATTGTAGTGATCAGGGAAGCAACATCTTGAGAGTTGTTTCCACATTGCAGCGGTTAGTGGGAAGAAGCTGTTCGAGTGGAACTTACATCTTACCAGTGGTATACGAAGGGAATGAGGGTGGTTCGCTACAATGGGCGTGGCATAGCGGGTCTTAGCCGTGAAGGTTAGAACTGGTGGAACTAAGGAATGTGATGACAAAATTTTCATAATATTTAGGTTGCTTCCAGAGCTATTAACTTGGGCCTCACGTTTCTTCTTCGTCTGTGAAGAAAGGAAATTGCCCAGCATTCACTGCCATATACAAGGATTGACATTACGTAGCAGTTCCTCACACTTTTCTCTGTTCCTAACGAATTTTTCCTGTTTCTTAATACTTTACTTAACTTTTGGGAGGCATCTGTTACTATTTCAATGAATTTTACATTGTCCAATTTTTTTCTTTTTTCCTAGCGGTGTTCCCCTGTACAAGACCCTGGAGCCACTCGAGGTAAGGGCTACAGAGTAAGAGGTACAGTTATGTGCAGAAGATAACCGTTAATCCTAGACTTGGACAGGTTAAAGATTTTAGTTATCAGGGAAGCAACTTTAGAGTCGGTTCCCCTATGTAGCGGTTAGTGGGAAGAAACTGCTTGATTGGAACTTACATCTCACCAATGGTATTCGAAGGGAATAAGGGTGGTTCGCTACAATAGGCGTGGCATGACGGGTCATAGCCGTGAAGGTTAGAACTGGGAGAACTAAGGAGTGTCAAATTCTCCAAGTCCTCTTTTGTCATTAGGTTTCCCGGAAATTTCAGCTATCATTTTTGTTCTCGTTGCTTACATTTTCCAGCCATGGCATTCGCAGTATCCTTCTGTAGAATCATATTTCTGTTGCCTCACATTTCTTCTTCGTCTGTGAAGAAAGGAAATTGCCCCGCATTCACTGCCATATACAAGGATTGACATTACGTAGCAGTTCATCACTCTTTTCTCTGTTCCTAACGAATGGTTTGTTACAACGTGCGTGGCATGGCGGCTCTTAACCTTGAAGGTTAGATCTAGTGGAAGAAAGGAATGTAATGATAAAATTTCCATAATATTTAGTCTGCTTCCAGAGCTATTAACTTGTACCCTCTACCTCCGATATTAACATTAAGCTCTTTTTTGTTTTTGGTTTCAATGTCGCGGGTCAATAATTCTTAATTTTCTTTTTCCCACGAGTATTGTAGCATTAATTGTCCTTAATGGTAAAACCTTTATATGCGATCAGGGGCATTTACATAGTTGTAAACAAAAAGTTGTCAGCTTTTTAACGGTTGACAACTTGAGCAGCCATTACCTTTTCTGCCAAGACAACAGGCAGCTGAAATGTCTGGAAAGCATAATGAAGAAAGAAGGCCAAGAGAATCTAACACTCACAGGAGAGACTGGAGGCAAGAGAAAAAGGAAGTAACTGCAACAAACTTTACAAGTTTGTGTGAATGGGTGGCAGAACAGTGGTAAAGAGGGATTGTAAAGCGCCAGGAAATCATGGGGAGCCATGATCACCTACGTCATGGGAGTACATGGCGTAAAGAAGAAAAAGAAAAAGAAATTATAAGTAAGCTGATGTGCTTAGTTGGCGATTTAGTGTTGTCCAATCAGTCGCGATGAAGTCTTAGGTAGCTTCTTTTAACTATAAACCTTATCTATTCCAGCCCAAAATAGTAACCTCAGAGCGGTTACCCATGGGATAAAGTAACTATATTTTGAACTATGATATTATTTATCTGTATTTTTTTTATACGAACAGTTATTTTGTCTTCGTCTTTTCCACTCCTGACTCGCCTTTCCGTCATAATTTGCTTGCCTGCTGCATTTCCCAGATAAGTGAGGCTGGCTTTGTCGCTTTCTTTCGCAGTGAATGACAGTAGCCCTGTTTCAAGATGGCGCCGGTTTATGTCGCTAATAATTGGCGGTCGATAATTAGAATGGCGGGAAAAAAAATTAATGCATTAATTCTGTCGATCATTTGAAAAGCAAGGTGCGGCGAGTGCAAAGGGACAGACGAGAAAGAGAAAGAAAGTAAGAGAAAGTGAAGGAAAAGAGAGTAAGAGAAGGAACAAGGCACGGAGTGTGGGTGGAGTGAGAAAGAACAAGGGAAAAAGAAAGATTTTAAGGAAAAAATTGAAAATAAATGAAAGGAAAATTCGAAATAAAGAAAGGGAGAGAGAAAGGAAGACTAAATTGGAAGTGTGTGAAACAGAAAATAAATAGAAGAGAGAGAGAGAGAGGGAGGGAGAGAGAGAGCGGAAAAAGAAAGAAACAGAGAGAGAAAGAAAGAAAGAAAGAAACAGAGAAGCCCAAGTGAAAGAGAAAGAGAAAGTGGTTACGTTAATTGATTTGTAACGTGATAGATAGGTAGAAAGATATATATATATATATATATATATAGAGAGAGAGAGAGAGAGAGGGGGGGATAGAGAGAGGGATAGAGAGAGAGATAGAGAGAGAGAGAAAGAGAGGGAAAGGGAGAATAATGTAAAATCAGAAAAAGGGGAAATAAGAGAAAATTGTGATGCCAAAACAGTTAAACGGAAAATTAAAAAGAAAGAAAGAAAGAAAGAAAAATCAAGGTCGGGGTGTGATCAGAACAAG
>OZ038508.1:26898670-26901170 GCA_964036315.1 Acanthosepion esculentum | reverse complement strand
TGTGGAGAGCCTTGCATGTAAACACAGTGTGACTACTTCGATATGGACCTTGAAAACTACAATATTAGGCTGAAAAGTTCTCGTGCCGACCAAGAAGTCCTAATAAAAGAATGCTGATGTTTGATCATTATGTCAAATTTGGGGAGGTAGGTCGTATCGAGAACATTTCAACATCCCCTCGCATATATATATATATATATATATATATATATATATATATATAGCGTATATTTTGGCAGCATGCTTTCATTAAAACATGTCTCATCGAATAATTTAGACAAGTTTTGTCTACTTATTTTTAATAGGATGCTCTCGTAAATACAGACAAGTTTCTTAGTATCTTTATTTAAGGAAGAAAGAAAATTACCATGTTTATTCCGAGTACTTTCGACATTAGCACAATCAGCGTCTTGTTTTTTCTGAGACAAAAAATTGTTGTTTTCATCATTTTTTAAGACAAAATTGTTGCGTTCATCTGAAAATTAAATTTTTACGTGTGAAGTGAAAAACACTAAGGTTATGTACTGTACAATTTTTAAATTTTATCATGTAGATACGCGTGCAAAAGCCAAGGGAGGTAACTAAGTAATTGAAATATCTAAATACTTACTTAAAAAAACTATTTAAAACTATTAGTTAAAACCTAGATATTTTTTTAACTATCTACTGTAAACATTTTAAAACGTTTGTGCTGTATTCATAATTAATTTTATTAAGGGTAGGTTTCAAATTTTTAATATGGATAGCTTAAGAATGTTTAGTTTATGCTTATTATTTTTATGAAAAAGTATAGATGTATATTCAACAAGGATTTTACTAAACTGCGAATGTGGACAGGCATGTTGTTGCAAATACTGAGAGGTGTTATCTATCTATCTATCTATCTCAGTCTGTTCATATCTATCTATCTATCTATCTATCTATCTATCTATCAATGTTTCAATCTACGTATGTATACCTATTCCATTTTAATTTGCTCTCTCTCTCTCTCTCTCTCTCTCTCTCTCTCTATATATATATATATGTATGTGTTTGTGTCAGTACGTTCATTATCTATCTATCTATCAATGTTTCAATCTACGTATGTATACCTATTCCATTTTAATTTGCTCTCTCTCTCTCTCTCTATATATATATATATATATATGCGTATGTATGTGTTTGTATCAGTACGTTCATTATCTATCTATCTATCAATGTTTCAATCTACGTATGTATACCTATTCCATTTTAATTTGCTCTCTCTTTCTTTCTCTCTCTCTCTCTCTCTCTCTCTCTCTCTCTATATATATATATATATATGCGTATGTATGTGTTTGTGTCAGTACGTTCATTATCTATCTATCTATCAATGTTTCAATCTACGTATGTATACCTATTTCATTTTAATTGTCTCTCTCTATCTCTCTCTATATATATATATATGCGTATGTATGTGTTTGTATCAGTACGTTCATTATCTATCTATCTATCTATCTATCTATCTATCTATCTATTAGGTCCTCCCATAAGTTCTGTCCGAATTTTAACTTTTTGTTAAAATGAACGAAATTTAAAGAGTATTTTATAATGTCTAATGGAGCTGAATATTATTTTTATGTTTAGATGTATTTAAAATGATCAAATTTTATTTCAGAGAACAATAAAATTAAATTTTGTTTGATTAAAACCCTGCTAACATGGAAGTACCCAAGAATCATTTGAGGCACATAATGCTTTATGAGTTCAAGAAAGGAAACTCAGCAGCCGAAGCGGCTAGAAACATTCATTCAGTTTATGGAGAGGAATGTGTGAATAAAAGAACTTGCAGAAAATGGTTTGCAAAATTCAGAGGCGGAGATTTCACCCTTGCAGATGAAGATCGAACCGGACGTCCAGTTGAGTTTGATGAAAAGCTTCTTGATGCAGCCCTTGAAGAAAATCCTGCTTTATCAGTTGAGGAATTGGCAGTGGTTCTCAGTTCAAACCATACAACTGTTCATCGTCATCTTCAACAACTTGGAAAAGTTCCTAAACTTTGAAAATGTGTGCCTCATGAATTGTCTGAAAACAACTTCAAATCCCGAGTTGACATCTGCTCTTCTCTCCATTCTCGCCAACTTGTTTCACCTTTTTTGGATAGACTTGTGACTGGCGACGAAAGAGGTTAAAACTGACATTTGTGAGTTCTTCGAATCAAAGCCAAAAGAATTTTACAGTAATGGAATTAGTAAGTTTGTTAATAGATGGTAGGAAGTCATAGATAATCAGGGAAAATACATTGTTGATTGAATCTGTAATTAAATGTAACATTTGGTCACTTGTTTTCTTTATTCAAAATTCGGACAGAACTTATGGGATGACCTGATACTTATGTATACCTATTCCATTTCAATTTGCTCTCTCTCTCTCACTCTCTCTCTCTCTCTCTCTATATATATATATAAATATATATGTATAGATATGTATATATATGTATATTGACCACTAATATTATCTATCGATATATATTTATATCTAT
>OZ038508.1:26893670-26896170 GCA_964036315.1 Acanthosepion esculentum | reverse complement strand
AAAATAAAATATAATAAAAAAATTAATATATATATATATATATATATATACATATATATATATATACATATATATATATATATACACACATATATATATATACATATATATATATGTGTGTGTGTGTGTGTGTGTGTGTGTGTGTGTGTGTGTGAACATTGAAGTCAACACCTAGTGGTGACAGTCTGTTTCATGCTAAACGCGATCGTCAGGCCTTTGGGGGTTGACTTCCATGTTCACTTTTATATACGTTCTATCCCTGATATTGAACACTATAATTCATAAATACAGCATACCTTAAAACTATATTTTAGTATCTATCTATCTATTTATCTATCTATCTATCTATCTATCTCTCTCTCTCTCTCTCTCTCTCTCTCTCTCTCTCTCTATATATATATATATATATATATATATATATATATATATGTGTGTGTGTGTGTGTGTGTGTGTGTGTGTGTGTGTGTGTGTGCCATTTGTAAGCATCTATGCCGATGATACAACGACATACGTGTACACCTCTAAAACTCTTGACGATCAGAGATGGGCAGCTGACCTTTCTTCCAATCTAGCACCAACTTCCAAGGTGGGATTAGGGGAGAATCTTGCTGGTTACATTCAACGCCTCGAAAACCAAACTAGTTTCATTCCATCACCGCCGATCTGACACCGAACTACCGACAGTCAGGATGAAGGAATGTTCCCTCGAGGAGGCGCCGTGCCTTGAGAGACTAAGGCCTCAAACTCACACCTGAAAAGTGGAACACGTACATACATTCCATCGCTAAAGATGCAGGCAAGTGATCAGCTCGCTGCACCGCTCCAGTAAGTGCCCCATGCTATCCTCTACCTGTTACAAGAGCCATATCAAGCCAAAAATGGAGTACTGTTGTCATATTTGCGTGGGAGTTGCACAGTCCTTACTTTCCAGTCTCGATAGATTGCAAAAGCGTCTTCGATACCTTGTGGGTGACGAATTATTTTCCATGCTCCAATCACTCATTCACAGACGGGATATGGCAAGCCTCTCGCTGCTCTGCCGTTACTTCCACGGGAAGTGCTCGGACGAACTTGGTTCCACCAGGTCTAACCTACACGGCTAGAACCTGCCATGCAAGTCTGGAGTTAGAAGTTATCTTCCCTTCCTATCCATATAAACTGTCCCTTAATGTAACTATGTACTTCGAGTGGCACACGGGCCTGGTACAGGGTGAATCTTACACACACACACACACACACACACACACACACACACACACATATATATATATATATACATATATATATATCGTATCGTATCGGCTTCCGTCCGTATCGGGAGACGATGGAGTAGTGCTGTAGGTGCTAGGCGATGGAGTTACATGGAGCGGCGGTGTCCCAGGCACTTGGTGCAGACACTACGTGCCTGGGCGGGATATATGCAGAACAAGGGCTGCCCGGACGTCTAGTTCCCCCTCACGGCCTTGCTAGCAGAGTCCAAAGGAAAGGATGAACCAATACAGTTTGGGACCAGCGCGGCTGCAGGAGTTGCCGGAAAGTAGCACAGAGTGCCGTCCATCCGCCTTAGGGGCTCCACACCGGATTTGTGTAGGGCTATACACCTTAGCCTTTTCTTCTCTCGAAGATTTCCACAAGGCAGTGGAGCTATTTAACCCATAGCTGGGATTTGGATCATGGGAACCAGGGCGTGTCTACACACTGGTGGGCCTTCTCGTGGCGACACATGGCAACCGAGCACTTTGCGGACTTGGGCTAAACTACAGGGGACGGGGGAAGTGTTTGGCCTCCTTAACATGCGGCATGCAGGAGGATATATATATATATATATATATATATATATATATATATACACACACATTTCACATATATATATATATATATATATATATATATATATATATATATACACACACATTTCACATATATATATATATATATATATATATATATACACACACATTTCACATATATCTATATATATATATATATATACACACACATTTCACATATATATATATATATATATATACACACACATTTCACATATATATATATATATATATGTATATATATATATACACACACATTTCACATATATATATATTTTATATATATATATTTTATATATATATTATTTTATATGCGCAGTACTTATTGGAAAGTGTTTAGTATCAGTGATATAGTTAACATATTCAGTCGAATGTATATGAGTTTGTGACCCTGGGTTTCACGCTTTTGCGATCTTCAGACAAACTGGATTATTTTTTAAAAATTGAATCTATTTATGCTTGTTCGTGTTTCATTTTTTTTGTGGGGTGGGTAGGGGAAATTCTCTAATGTGTCTGTTTTGGCATGACACTCTCTCTCACACACATATACATACATACATACATACATACATACAAGTGTACGCATTTTAGTTCACACAAAAGCATCCATATAAACAATCCGAGATTAGGAGCAGATATATATATATATCCATGCGTTCGAGCAGACATAC
>OZ038508.1:26801170-26881170 GCA_964036315.1 Acanthosepion esculentum | reverse complement strand
CGCCAGTAGACGGGTATCCTTGAATACGAGTGGCTAGCTATTATTATTATGCATGCATGTATAAAACACGACAAATATTTTATATATATAACAAAAAAACAAAACAACAACAAAAAAACAAAACAACAACAAAAAAACAAAACAACAACAAAAAAACAAAACAACAACAAAAAAACAAAACAGGATTTATTGAGAAAGCTATCTGGTGTCGCTAACATATCTGTTTCCAAATGCGTAGTTTGTGACCCAGCTAAGGTCATCAAAAGCGAGATACATCTTCAGGTCTATATTGAGCATATTTAACACCAGTTAGGTTCCAGTCTGCAGCTGCTATTGAATTGGGGTAAAGTCTTTTCCAGCTTAAAGACTTGAGCTCACAGGATTTTATAAGAATGTAAAACTACGATCCCATGTAGATACGACAGAAAATAACGTGATCATGCATATAAATACACCGTACTGTTAAAAGCGTCGACAAAAGGATGCAAAAGCGTCCAGTCAGAAATCTTGGCAATTCATTTTTCTATTTATGTACCATGTCCTTTCAGGACGTAGGCGATCATGGCTCCCCACCTCCCTCTACCCGTTGCAGCTCTTCACAGGTCCCTTCCCCCTGCTACCTCCCTCAGACCATATTCTGTCATCGACTTGCTTAAGTCCGCCAGGTATGTCACGCATTGTTTTCCCATGTCTCTCTTTCCCTCTATTCGACCTGTGAGTATTAGACTCTCCAGGGCCTCCTTTCTCATTACGTATCCCAGAAATTTCAGCTGCCTCTTCCTGATGTTAATCATAAGCCTCCTCCTTGTTTGCAACCTCATCATTGCTCACACGCTCGGTCCATGATATCCTTAGCATCCTTCTGTAGAACCACATCTCTGTCGCTTTGAGTCTCTTCTTCATCTTTGAGGAAATCGACCAGCATTGGCTGCCGTAAAGGACAGATGACACGTAAAAGCTCAGTATTCTTTCCTTTGTTACCAAAGAAATCCCCGTTTCGCAGTACTCTGCCCAGCTGTTGGAATGTGTTCTTGGCCATCCCAATACGTCTACGGATCTCAGTGTCGCACTTACTGTCTTCGTGCTCTAATTGGAAAATACGACAATAAAATGGCTGGATGAGTTTCTTATACCCTCGCATTCGAGAGTAGCAATTGGTGTGATTTGAACCCGAGTCTAACGGTTAAAACGCGAACGTTCTATCCACTCGGCCACGTACCCGTGCACTTATTATGGCCATCATATTGACATATAATCCAACTATTATTTTTTTTGTTTTGTTTTTAAAATAAAACGTACCTGATTTGATCAAATATGCCACCAGTAATGGCGGTCATGTTAAAGGCTGTTCTTGCTGTCCTTCAGATCTTATCTATTCTCCCGCCTTGGCGGCGTGTTCTCTGGGGATGATTCTATGATAGAACGGGACCATTTGGTTGAAAATTCAGATAAAAGGAATAAAGAAAACTAAACACTGAATGAAGATAACTAAATGGGAGGGAAATGCACAAGTAAAATCCCTGGTAACACCAAAAATCGAAAAGGTTCAAAAGATCGTTTTCATATATATTGAGGAGATCTCTATCTCTGAAATAAACGCAGCAGACAATTATGTCTAACGTCCAACGAATGAACTCTAATCTCGGAGTGAACAAAGCAGACGTTTAATAATAATAATAATAATAATAATAATAATAATAATAATGATGATGGCCGAGTGATTTGACGTTCGTTTTGTGATACACGGGTTCGAATCCCACCATGGTCGATTTGCCAGGAAGGTGAGCTCTTGATGTTATCGGTCTGGGAGAGCCGATCCTAGTGTGCGGCACCTTTGGAAAGTCCCTGAAAAACCATACCACGAGTCGACCGAAGCCTTGTGAGTAAAAGTGGGTAGACGGAAGTCTTCGGGAATTCTTTGGGAGCTGTCGATGTTTGTGCTAGCACGAAGTCACAAGTCATCGTGACCGAGGGTTTGAGCGGGGTGGGCGTGTCTAAACTGTTGATCACGCTAGATAACGCGCCCTAAACCCAGAAACTGTAAATAAGGTCCACTCAGTATAGATGCAATATAAGCCAAAGATAGGCTCTGTTGGCGTTTAACAAGCACAAACGTGCCTGAACAGGAGTCTGCAACGGGGATTTGCTCTCCGCTCTTATTAGCCAAGAATGAGAAAGTGAAGTCCATGGTAGCCTTGAATGCAATCGCCCAGACGTCACACGTGGGCACACGTGGAGCCATGAATGGATCCTTGGGAGAAAAACACCGTGAACACGGAGAAGGCGAAAATACAGAGGTACCAAGACCTAGCAGGGGAAATCAGCGAAAAATACCAATGCTCATGTTGTCTCTTTTATGGTTGGTACATTGGAGACTATTTCCAATAGTCTTTCTGCCGCTTGTATGACATTTTGGGGATACGTGACATCCTCGTGGATGTGCACGTGGTATCGCTGCGCGGAAAAGCTCGATTATTGAGTTAAGTGTTGTCTCTGTGAATGGGATATGACCTGAGATAGGACCATTTTCACTCGAGAGGATAACAAATAGTAAAAATAATGAGGAAAATATAATCTGTCTAAATTTTTTAGATGAAGAATTATTATTGTCATTATGATTTGCTATTCACGCCAGCATACTCATTTTAGTTGCTGTATTGAATTGTATAAAGGATAGGTTTGGTTTGTTTTGTTTGACGGCATATCAACCTCAGTGGGTTATTTAATGCCGACCACTTTTTTTTTCCTGGTAATATTTTGTTTTGTCAAAAATCTATTTCTGGTAATAATTTCTTCCTCAAAAATGTATAGCTGGTAATATTATTTAAAAAAATGTATTGCTGGTAATATTATTTTAGAAAATGGATAGCTGGTAATATTATTTTAAAAATGTATAGCTGGTAATATTATTTTAAAATGTGTATAGCTGATAATATTATTTAAAAAATGTATTGCTGGTAATATTATTTAAAAAATGTATAGCTGGTAATATTATTTTAAAAAGTGTATAGCTGGTAATATTATTTTAAAAATGTATTGCTGGTAATATTATTTAAAAAAATGTATAGCTGGTAATATTTAAAAAAAAATGGATACCTGGTAATATTTAAAAAAATGAATAGCTGGTAATATTATTTTAAAAATGTATTGCTGGTAATATTATTTAAAAAATGTATAGCTGGTAATATTATTTTAAAAAGTGTATAGCTGGTAATATTATTTTTAAAAGTGTATAGCTGGTAATATTATTTTAAAAAATGTATAGCTGGTAATATTTAAAAAAAATGATTACCTGGTAATATTTAAAAAAAATGTATAGCTGGTAATATTATTTTAAAAATGTATTGCTGGTAATATTATTTTAAAAATGTATTGCTGGTAATATAATTTTTAAAAACGTATTGCTAGTAATAGTTTTTTTCTTCAAAAGTTTATTTCTGGTAATAATTTTTTACAAAGTATTTCTGGTATGAAAACCTATTTTTATACATTCATAGTGTTTTTACCCTAGTTTGGGGGTTAACTATTTACCCAGAGCTAACAGGTGTACCACCCAGGGTCAGGTCGTACCTGGGAGCACAAGCAATTAAGAGGTGGTTCCACACTCCTCAAAACCTCCGGATCAGAGGCCTTGCTGTTGGACGTAGTTTAACATCTTACCCTGGACGCGGATGTTGTTTATCGTCATACCCAGGACGGCCCCATTGGTGTCGGGTCTTACTCCTCTGCAGAGGTGCGGTCGGCGTATTCTACAGCCCCAGCCGACAGGGCGGGAATTGTATAATGGAAAAAAGTCTTCTTCAGGTATCAACCTTGTATACCTTACTGTCTGTACCAGCATGTTCATCTTAGTTGTTATACTCACAACGTTTCTTCCGTTGTACTCTCCGGCCTTCTTCAGGTGTCTGTCTTTGTATTCGGTGACCTTCTGAGAATATCGAGCCGAAATATTCACTAGTCTTATTCATCTTTCTCTCGCTTGTTCATGTATATGACTTTTCAGTTTAAATCGAACACACAATTCCAAGGGAACCCGATGTTTTAACCAATACTTTAATCCACTAAGCCAGGGGTTCTCAACTAGATGGAGGGGAGGAGTTCCCCAACTATGAATTTTAGCGTTTCAGGATGGAAGGGAAAATCTTTTACTTTTTCTTGTTTGTTTTTTATTTACAAATTTTCCAGCCCATCATAGGTGTCAAATGAAAACGGTATGATGAAACTGGTATTCAATATTATTTCCCGTCCGCCATCATCAATTAAGAAGAAAGTCCTCAGTGTGTACTTTGTTGCAAAGATTCGTCAAACGATTCTTTCTCAACAAATTTGAAGCAACCTTTATGAAAAATTATTTTACAAAAATAATCCATGTAAATGTACACCCTTGTGCAAATTAATTGAAACAAAACGAATAATTCCGTTATTATTGACTTTTTTCGTATTTTCCCAACGAAACATAACCCAGTGCACATGTTAGTACTTCCTATATCCATTCCACAAAGTTCTTCCTTGCACATATTCTCAATTGGATTTAAATCAGTTAAAGTTTCCGGGCCAGTCTATAGTACTTTGATTTGCTCACTGAAAAACTTAGTCAGTGTGTTCGTACAGTGTTACAATCTTCGTACGTTTCCTTGGAGTAATGTCCATCGCAGACAATGGCCGTAGCACAACTAATCGACAGTCGAGGCAATAGTGTTTGGGCTTGATGAAAAACTCATGCAATCACGGATGACGCCTTTGGATCTTGTTGCTACGGACGATAGTTGGGGAGGAGGCATATAGTTTGGGCAGCGTTCAGCTACCATATACCATTGCCCTGGCCTGTGCCCTGGTCTACCCATAAGGATTACCTAGTTTTTCGTAAACTATATATATATATATATGAATATATATATGAAAATATATATATATTAATATATATATATATATATATATATTCATATATATATATATTCATATATATATATATTCATATATATATATATATTCATATATATATATATATTCATATATATATCTATTCATATATATATATATATTCATATATATATATATATATATTCATATATATATATATATTCATATATATATATTCATATATATATATATTCATATGAATATATATATATATATATATATATTCATATATATATTCATATATATATATATATATATATATATATATATATATATATATATATATATATATATATATGAATATATCTTATAGTTCCTAATTGTTATGGTGCAGGTTCCTGGTACCATGGTGACGGTCCAAGGTAGAACCAATGAAGAATAACTCGAACACAGGTATGGAATAACACAAATATATTACAAACAGAATATGTACAAAAGAAGTAGAAGTGTTAGTAATAACAATCAGGTTAGGTTAGAGAGAACTATGTTGTCTCGACCAGTATCACTATTCCAATGTCTTACAGTAATCGTCTGACGCGACTCTGTCTCTGACTGACTCACTGCCTCTGTGTCTGACGCACACGATGTTCATTAACATGCCCACGTGTATCAAATGTGGCACAAGGTCGGTTTAATGTGGGTTTTCCGAGAGTACCCGTATAAACGGGATCGGGTTGGTCAACCTCCCCGAACGAGGCTCTACCCTTCGGCGGAGCCTCGTCCGGGTTCCTCCCTGCCCAGAGGCAGAGAGTTTCCCTCTGCCTCAGATGCAGAGAGTTCGACCGGCTAGGTGAGTCGTCCAAAAAGGACTGACTCACACGATGTTCAGCAACACGCCCACGTGTGTCAAATGTGGCACAAGGCCGGTTTAATGTGGGCTTTCCGAGCCCGGAGGCTCGGGCAAAAATTGCCCGTAGAACCCGTATAAACGGGATCGGTTGGTCAACCTCCCCGAACGAGGCTCTGCCCTACGGCGAAGCCTCGTCCGAGTTCCTCTCTGCCCAAAGGCAGAGAGTTCCCCTCTGCCTCAGAGGCAGAGAGTTCGACCGAATAGCTGAGACGTCCAAAAAACTGGATCTCACACTACTGCTTCCTCTTGAGGCGCAGTATTTATGGTGTACGAGATAGTCCATTACTATTATGGGTAAGTTCCCATAACACTAATTTAATAAAAATGGACATAATTTTGATACAAGCAAAACATTGTGTCCTAATTAACCGGAATCTACTGTTATAGAAATTTGTATTCTTTGAAAGCATAAACCGGAGAAATAGCGTTGGGGAATAAAGCCATCGTCCCTCCCCACGGGCCTTTCTTCCCCATTCTTTTGGCTTTACGAAGAAAGGGACAAAACAGAAAGAAAATCAAATTCCCCTCATTTGTCTTTTCATATTTTGTTTTCTAAAACCTGATCTCTCATTTTGAATACACATGAAAAATTTGTGCGTGATACATAAGTAAAATAAGAAAGAAATAACATCAAAAACGGTAGGCGTAGTTGCGTTGTGGCAGCAAAAACATATTTTTTACATTCTCTCTTATGTTGCATTCTTGAAATCCTTCCAAATCATACAGTTTCGAAATATTTCATCACACCAGGGAAACTAGTTCAGTGAAGAACAAAGAACAATAACACTTATAAATATTCAATACTCCATTTTCGATTTGTACAAAAAGATGCTACGGTAAATTTTGGTTTTATTTCCCGAGCGCTAAAAATCCCTTAAATCTTTCCAAAATTGACATTTTTCCGTGTAAATTTACTTGCTGAACTCGAATTAACAATTATATTTATGAAGAAACGTACCGTTTTGGAGTTATCGACAATTAAAAATCGGACTTCTTGTTGGTCATTCTTCCCCCATTACTGCCATCATGATTACTGATTCACTGCGTAGTACCTAAGCAGGCGTAATAAGAAAATTTGGCCTATTTACTTCTTTTACAGGCTTTCCTTGCAGAAAATCACTACGCACTACCGTAAAGAAATCTAATTTTGTTTTTTTGTAAGTGTAGTTTCATTAACTTTAGGGTTAGGTGTTCAGGTTAGGGGTGGGGTTTTCTTTCTGTGTAAAAAAAAAATTACATTTCTTTACGGTAGTGCGTAGTGATTTTCTGCAAGGAAAGTCGGTAAAAGAAGTAAATAGGCCAAATTTTCTTATTACACCTGCTTAGGTACTACGCAGTGAATCAGTAATCATCATGGCAGTAATGGGGGACGAATGACCAAAAAGAAGTGCGATTTTTTTCTTGTCGATAACTCCAAAACGGTAAGGTTTCTTCATAATTTATATGTTAATTCGAGTTCAGCATGTATATTTGCACGGAATTATGACGATTTTGGAAAATTTTAAGGGATTTTTAGCGCTCGGGAAATAAAACCAAAATTTACCGATGCTACAGCGAGATAAATTTGCTTTCTATGACTAGCGCGAAAAAGTCAAAGTTTGCACTGAAAAAGAAGTCCACGATTTATGCTATTTTCGAAATTTCCTGTTATCCGTCTTTATTGTGTGTCTATATCCGAAGTTCAACGAAATCCACTTTCATGTTTTATGTTGAGTCACGCAGAATCGTTTGAGACACGATTCCGTACTTGGTAGCTTTGAGGCTACCGTCTAAGGTCAACTTTCGGGGCTTTTAGGTCTTTTGACTTTCTGAGATGACACATTGTAAAAAAGCTGCAAGGCTAGTGCGTTTAATGAATGCGACTCAAATGCAAAAAAAAAAAAAAAATAAAAATAAATAAATAAATAAAAATAATTGTAGTTTATGGATAACGTTATGTAGAAGATCGAACGTATCAAAAATGGTTTGCAAGGTTTGGTAATGAGCATTTCTCCTTGAACGATGCTCTCTATCCGGCTAAATTAGTTGAGGACTAGAAAAATCAAATAAAGATATTCCTCTCCATTTAAATATCGTGTTCGTTCAGTATGTGGGGATCATAGTTTTCCACAACGCCCCCCACCTGTTGCTTGAAGTCATTCTTACTCTTTTGTCTCTTCTCTTTGTCTCTGTGTGTTTTGTGCTACCATTCATTCAATCGAACTGTGTTAAGATTACTCGTTCTATTCTCTTGATTTTCTTGCTATCAAGAAAAGAAAAGAACAGAAAATGTCAAACTCCCAAGACATTGTGAGTGTTACATTCTCTAAGTCTTCTTTTCTTCTTATTTAGAATAAATGTTTAACTCACTCTTTTTAAATTTTACCAGTAGTTTTTTTTTAAAACTCTCCCGGACGGGCCTAAAAATTAAAATAAAACTGTTACATAAAACAAAAATGGCAAAAGCGCTGGACCAACAACAGAAATAATAAATTTCTCGCAATCAAACCAGTTAGGTGAATGGAAACAAATGTCTAGAAAAGGAAGGCAAAACGAGGTAATGTTATCTTGACTATACATACGACACATATACCTCACTTATTCGTACTTGCTGAAGAATGAAGATCAACCAATATATACAACATGCCAAAATGCACTTAGGGTGAAACACATTTTAACTGAATGTACTTACTTAGCCCCTGTAAGACATAAATACTACAAGAAAAGCAACTTGATAAAACTATTTGAAAATAATAAAACTGTCAACATAATGCCCTATCTTAAAGAAATGGGGTTATACCAAAACGTATAATGCCTATGATGGATCATCTACAAACTATATATCTGTAAAGTATACGTTTACCTTGAAAATTATGTACAAAATATCTATAAATGGAGCTATAAAATTGCGTACAAAATATATATAGTTGAATCATAAAATTGTCTACAAAATATATATAGTTGAATCATAAAATTGTCTACAAAATATATATAGCTGAATCATAAAATTGCGTACAAAATATATATAGCTGAATCATAAAAATGTCTACAAAATATATATAGTTGAATCATAAAATTGTCTACAAAATATATATAGTTGAATCATAAAATTGCGTAGAAAATATATATAGTTGAATCATAAAATTGCGTAGAAAATATATATAGTTGAATCATAAAATTGCGTACAAAATATATATAGCTGAATCATAAAAATGTCTACAAAATATATATAGTTGAATCATAAAATTGTCTACAAAATATATATAGCTGAATCATAAAAATGTCTACAAAATATATATAGTTGAATCATAAAATTGCATACAAAATATATATTAGTTGAATCATAAAATTGTCTACAAAATATATATAGCTGAATCATAAAATTGTCTACAAAATATATATAGTTGAATCATAAAATTGTCTACAAAATATATATAGTTGAATCATAAAAATGTCTACAAAATATATATAGTTGAATCATAAAATTGCGTACAAAATATATATAGTTGAATCATAAAAATACGTACAAAATATATATAGTTGAATCATAAATTGCGTACAAAATATCTAGATTTCGATATTAAATAACCCATGGAGTTGTTGATATACCATTAAACAATAACAACCAAACCAAACCTTTCCCCTCACTTGAAAATAATCAGCGTAATATGACTTAAGTGACAGCATACTCAAAATGTTGAAATCAAACATCGAAAATCATTTGCTTCAAATTGTTTTTGTTAGTCTTTTTTATGTGTGTCTTCCATATAACTTCTGATAAAGAAAAGTTACTGGATTGTAATTCCATGAGATATTGGCTATTTAAGCATAACGAAAATGTCCCACTTTTGTGAAAAAAAATAAATCGCATTTCCTGCCTGAATAAATTAGGAATTTAAAAAAAAAAAACCGTTTCCTTTGTAATTCTTTCATGTTGGCAGAAAATAAAAAAAAATATCTGTTATACTGCAAAGTATGAATAATGCTTAATCAAAAACTTCAAGTAAAAATGGTTCGTTGTTGGAATATGGAGGAAAAAAAAATAGGCCGAGCGTGTCTTTGTGTTAAACGAAAATTTGTCATGCGGTTCATCCGGTAAAATCCCAAGAGGTAAGTAGAAACTCAATATCTTTGTTAAAAAAATGTGTTTGCAAGACGCTCCCGTTACAGATCCGCCATGTTGTCTAGGCAGAACCAAAAACGAGACAAACATCCGGTTAGCATTAAAATTTAAAAAAAAGAAAGCTAGAAAAGTAATACACAGAGAGGAACGCTTAATAGCTCGGTTAGTAGAGAAGTGGCCAAGAGTTATGAGGTTTCAACGAGACACCTGGAGATGTTGGCATTTAGAAGAAATCTGATGTTTTAAAAATTAAAAATTAATCTCATTCGCTTTTGTTTAAAAACTAATTGATCATAAACTATGTGGTCCAAAAGCCAGTCTCGGTAGAAAGTTAATGAATGAGGTTGTTGTATGAACATAGGAGGTAAGAAGTTCAGATTAAGAGAATATGAAGGAAAGATAACGGTTGACACTAGACTTGAAGAGGTTATTTTTACAGCTGTCGGGGAAGCATTCACTCGGGAGTTTTTTCGACGAAGTAGCTCTTCTTGAGAAGAAGTTGTTCAAATGGAACTTCTTTCTCATTAACGGTACACAAGGGGAATGGGGGATGATTCGTCCCAGTCTACGTGGCACGGTGGGTCTTAGCAGTGAAGGTCTGAAATGGTGGAACTGATGAATGTAAGTCGCCAGAACCTTTGCCAAGGAAATAACAATAGAGTCACGAGAGGCTTACAACATTTTGTCTGTGGAAAATGAGTGAGAGAGAGAGGAATATAATTCATCATGCACAAGGCCGTGTAGACACTTTTGAAATCTATCGGGGTAGCAGAATTTAGAATGAACCGGAAATCCGGACGATAGGCGGTTCACACTCCTCCCCGGTCTTTTGAACAGGAGTAGAAGTTTCCTTGTTTAGGATTGCATTTCCGCTTCCTTCTAAAGTTTCTTCAGCTCATTACTCCTAACGTCTGCGACTGGACCCTGAACTTTTATTTATTATTTATTTTATTTTATTTTTTCTCTCCTCCATTAATATGAATATATAGGTTCAACTATAACTCGATTAGGACACCTACCCGGGCTTTTGAACAGGAGTAGAGGTTTATCCCTTGCTTCCTGTTTATGATTGGATTTCCGGTTCCGTCTAAAGTTTCTTCAGCTCTTTACTCCTAACGTCTGGACCCTGAACTTTTATTCACTATTTATTTCATTTTATTTTATGTTTAACTCTCATCCACCAGTAAGAGTAGATAGATTCGCCTATCGCCCGGTTCACACTCTTAATCTGGTCTTTTGAACAGGAGTAGAGGTTTATACTTTGTTTCCTGTTTAGGATTGGGTTTCCAGTTCCTTCTAAACTCTGATTCAGCTCTATACTGCTAACGCTTCTCTCCTACGCTAATATATGTCCACACAGTAATCCTCTTTCTTGAATGGTTTTTGGGCCTTGTATTGGGTGAACATTAGTAAAAAATATTATCATATTTTATTCCACTCCCACCCACATATGTTTACTCATCTATAATGATAATAATGATAATAATAATAAAATCTTTTCTAAAATTTCTTGTAATTTTTATCAGACACTAAAATTTGATGAAAACAAATGAAACTTTGTTAAGCAATAAAAAAATGTAAATTGAAAATGATTTAAGAAATTTCATTCCACACCGTGTGTCATCTACTATAAATGATAATTATTTTAAAACTATTGTTCATCTAATACAAAGCAAGAGCCACTCAAGGAAGAGGCTGTCTGAATGGGACCTCCTTCTTACTAGTGGAATACCAAAGGGATGGGGATAATTCGTCACAGATTACATAGCATGGCGGTACCTAGACGTGAAGGTCTGAACTGGTAGAACTAATGAAAATGGAACTCGTAATGGATCAGCGTAAGGCTTGCGACGTTTTGCCTGAGAGCCTTGTGTTCGTTTACCATTACTCTACGTCAGGATATCCATATAGGCATTTACTAAGTTTAACTTTCTTACTCCGGGTAACTAGTGGTATGAGTAAATAAGTCTACGGTTTCTTCTGAGCGTGGGCGATTATGACTCTCTCGAATTTCATATCCTTTTTTATTCCTTAGTAAAAAGCCAAAGTATCACCCTGGAAACTCATGTTACTAAAAAGCTTCGGCAGAACATATGGATATCATGAATGGCACCAAACCCGTTCAAAAATATCTAGACTGTCAGCTGTATGAAACCGTTTTCTGAGATTAATGCTTAAAAAAGAGCGAGTGAAGGTTGTTAGCAAAGATCTGTACCAAATAACAGAAACCCACTTGGGCGTCCTGGGTATGACGATAAACTACATCCGCGTCCTGGGTATGATGATAAACTACATCCGCGTCCTGGGTAAGACGATAAACTACATCTGCATCCTGAGTAAGGCGATAAGCTACATTCCCGTCCTGGTTAAGACGATAAACTACATCCGCGTACTGGGTAAGACGATAAACTACACCTGCATCCTGAGTAAGACGAATAACTACATTCGCGTCCTGGGTAAGACGATAAACTACATTTGCGTCCTGGGTAAGACGAATAACTACATTCGCGTCCTGGGTAAGACGATAAACTACATCCGCGTCCTGGGTAAGACGATAAACTACACCTGCATCCTGAGTAAGACGAATAACTACATTCGCGTCCTGGGTAAGACGATAAACTACATCCAACAGCATGTCCTCTGATAATACGTTTTTGAAAAAATAATGTTGCCAGCTGTACGTTTTTGAAAAAATAATATTACCAGTTATACGTTTTTTTTTAAAGAACAGTGTTGCCGGCTATACGTTTTTGAAAAAAATAATATTACCAGCTATACATTTTTGAGGAAAAAAAAAATTAACAAATAGATTTTTGAACTTGAGAAACCTATTTTCATGAAAAATTATTTTACGAAAGATTTTATAAATTTCAACCGACAGTAGTACTAGTTGCTCGGTCAATGGATGCTCAATATTTCCTTATAGGGAAATGGCTAATATTACCATTACCATTAGTTTTTAAATATCGCTACCTAAGACGCAGGGATTGTTTCAGCTAATTTGATAAAGTTAGCTGTGGCTATTACAAAGCTAGAACAGAAAAAGACACCCAGTGAGAATCCTACTCATTCGATATAATCAATAAGATGTAACAGGTAACCATGGATTTATGACAGTTTACTAAACTTAACGTAGTCTGGCAGTTGATCACAACCGTGGAGCTCTAGAGTGATAGTGACGTCCTTCCCGAATTTTCTTGCTTTCTTTCTTTCTTTCTTTCTTTCTATCTTTCTTTCTTTCTTTTTTCTTTCTTTCTTTCTTTCTTTGATGTACATTTTCCAAAAAGATGCAAAGAGAAGAGAATTCCTGGCAACCTGAATCAGCAAGAGGCAGCTTGGATATCGAATGAGGAAGGCGGACTTGGAGAATTTGAACCTCACAGGGCATATCGAGGTCAAGAGAGACAGAGGAAGACAGCGGGCCACCTACCTGATAATCTTGTGCGAATGCATGGCGGAACAGGAGGTGGGAGGCTTGGCAACGGGACAAACGTTTCTAAGAGCTACAAGGGATAGGAGGCTGTGGAGAGCGATGATTGCTCACATTCTTGAAGGAGCACGACACATAAAAGAAGAACCTTCTAGCTATCGCCCTTTTGCAGGCGACCTGTTATTTAATAGTTTATCCCAGTGTCATAATCCTGGAACGTTTGACGGGTTGCTGTAGCCCCTTGAAGTTAACCCGCTCACTATCACTTTACGGTAGGATCTCAGAAGCAGTGATTGTATACTTGTCTGGGTTAGCAAGATTCGTGTGACCCGAGGTCGTGAGAATCTTAGATTCCGGTAGACGAAGACGAGTCTTTTTTTATTTCTTAAAATACTGGAAGCCGTTTGTCAGGAGTGATTACTGTTTTCTTCTTTTTCTTGTAGCTGGGGGATGGGCTTTCATCTTAAAAGTCAGGGTCCAGGTGGGAAGCAGGGCGGGTAACATCGCTTAAGATTCTGTATAGCAACAAACAAACAAAAGAAAAATACGACCTTATTAGATAACATCAAAGTTTGGCAGCATTTGTTGATTTCAATTTTGTTAACTTTTTTTTATTTTTTTATATAAAAATGTTTTTGTTGAGTTATTTTGATTTCCTGGATGTACATTGTCGAAAGGGGGGCAAAGGGAAGAGGATTTCTGGCAACCTGAACTGATTGTAGTATCAGGTAACAGCAGCCGGGAAAATAAGAGGACTTTTATTTGAAACAAAAACAGACTATCTGAAACAAAGAGCGCATTGTTTTGCAGTGGCGAGAAATCCGTAAACTGCCATCATCCCCGACCTCGGCTTGAATCAGAGAGGGGGAGGTGTAAAGGAAGAAGGAGAGTGAAAGATAGTGGAGATGGAGTAAGAGAGGGTGGTAGAGAGTAATGGTGATAGTATGAAAAAGAATAAAAGATAATATCGCGGGAAGAGTGAGGAAGTAAAAAAGAAGAAAGAGAAAAGATAGAGAAAGGAGAGGAAGAAGAAATAGAGATTGAGAAAGAGAGAGAGAGAGAGAGAGAGAGAGAGAGAGAGAGAGAGAGAGAGAGAGAGAGAGAGAAATAGAAGAAAAAGATGGTGGATGAATATGAGGATGATTTATGAAGAAAGAGGAAGGAGAGAAGGTAGATGAGCAGGAGGAAGAGGAGATGAAGAAGCAATAGAAGAAAAGAAAGGAACAAGGAGAAAAAGATGAAGAAGCAATAAGAGAGGGAAGAGGAGAGAGAAGGGATGAAGAAGCAATAAAAGAAGAGAGAATATAAAGAGAGAGAGGGGGATGAAGAAGCAGTAGAAAAGAAAGGACTAAGGAGAAAAATGAAGAAGCAATAAGAGAAGAGAGAGAGGAAGAGGAGGGAGAAGGGATGAAGAGGCAATAGGAGAAGAGAGAGGAGGAGGGAGGAGAGTTGAAGAGTAGAAGAAGAGAGATGTGGAAAAGGGAGAAAAGATAAAAAAAACAATAGTAGAGAGAATAGAAAGAAGAGATGAAGAAACAATACAAGAATAGAGAGGGGAGGAAGAGGAGTGGTAGGAGGAGGATGGAGAAGAGATCGAAATGAAAGTTGAAGAAGAAATAGAAACCTGGGGGAGAGGAGAGAGAAATGGTAGAAAACGACGGGGAAGGAGGCATACGGAGAGCATGATAGAAAGAAACGCAGAGAGAAGGAAAGAGAAAAGCAGAACGGAGGAGGAGAGAAAATGAGATAGATAAATAGAGGCGGAAGTGGAAGTGTGAAGATAACAAAGAATAACAAATCAATAAGTCCATAGCTTAATGACGAAAAAATGCATTTATTTTGCACAACATTGATCTCTTTTCATAATTTGCTCTCTTGTCAGTTCACATAATTTAGCGATGAACATAGATCGAATATTATATAATGAAATTCTCAAATCAAAATTAAGTTAATGACTATGTATCAGTTTCCAGACTTTTCCCCTTTTTAGGCACCCTTTCACACCCCTTTTAGGCACCCTTTCACACCCCTTTTAGGCACCCTTCCAAAAAAAAAAAAAAAAGAAAAGCAAAAAAGGGCTTTTAATTCTGTGTAGTTTCTAATAACTTTCCAGTTTTGTCAGGCGAAGTAAAAATTTTGATTTGATGGAAACGTATAGTGGATTCGTTCTATTTTATTTTAATTTAGTTTTTGTCGAGTGATCGGCAGCTAAATCGGCTCCCCTAACCCCTCTCCGTAGAGTGTAAGGAGAGTAGTTATCAACAATGTTTTAGGATAAAAAAAATAAGAGGCAGAAGTACTCTAATGCGTCAACTAGAGGTGGTGTCTCAATAAAGTCACTGTAGAGGAAGTAAGAGAAAAGCTCTCTACTGTCTTTCCCAATACAAATCATGACCAGACTAAAAGCAAATATATGAGATAATAGCGTGTGCTGCATTAAGCCCCTTAGTACTTATACCTCACTCGGTACGGATAGACATGTGCGAAAACTGTCAGTTAATTGTCACCCATCGACTATTCGCAAAATGAATGTAAGATATAACGGTGTGAATGGTGTCAACCCCCTTGACGCCGATTCCTCGTTTGGCAAGGAGAAACTTGCACGAGAGCTGTCACTTGACCACCATCCAGCTCGTAAATGACAGAAAATCGTAATGTCAATGTTGCTAGTTGAAAAATATCAAGTAGGAAATGAACAGGTTAAACATTAACATTCTAAGGCTATGTGAAACTAGGTGAGCAAATAAGGAAGACTCCATAAGTGATGAACACTGGATTATATACTCATACAGAAAAAAGAATGAAAGAGAAGCAGGACTTCTACTAGATATTTATTCCGTGATACTGTCTAACAGAGATCTTCAAGTTAAGCAGAAAAGCAAACCGTTTACTATTTCCGTTATAATAGTAGACGGAAAGGCAAAGTAATGTTTTCTAGCATATTGGATAACGTCAAGACTCAGTGCAAATATGCATGAAATTATTACATCCTCAAGGAAAACATAATTCCTGAAGTAGGAAAAGACGGTGAAATGATTGCTAAGTATGAATTAGGAGCTTTTGTAGAGCAGGGACAAAAACCATTTGGAGAGAGCGGACCAGAAAGCTATGCAGTTTCTCGGACGAAAGCCATGATTATCAAATGTCCGATAATAAATTGCCTCGATCTCAGACAGCTCCGTTCAGAAGTCTACCTTGACTTGGAGTTTTAAAGAAAAAACAATGAAGTTAATGTTATATTATTTAAACACGGTTCCTTATTTTACTGCAAGAATAACAGGATTGCAACTAACACAATCAATAAAAATGCAAATTCCTTTCTTAGAAAAATGTGTGCAATAGTGTGCACAGACGGTCAAATAATAACAAACACTTGATTTCAAGACGACAGTGAACATGGAAAATCCGAGGAAGAGACACAACAAAGAAGCAGATAGACGATATAATAATTAATAAAAGATTAATGAATGCAGTTTTACACTCCAAGTGATCACTGTTGTAGCATATGTAAACTAAGACTAAAATTATATAATTAAAGAAAACCAAAGCAATGCCTACACTCCAATACGACAGACACCAGTCGAACTCAACATGCCGAGAAGTAAGATGAGAAAGTTAAGGGCAAATATAATAGTCTGGATGGGACCTAAAATTCAAAGTGAAACGCATTGAGAGAAGCACCAGTAACATCGGCAAACGGAATCATCCCAAGAAAAGACAGACAACAAAAAAAGGAAGTGGATGACAGATGAACTTATCAAGTTGATGAAAAAGAGACCGCAAACAACGCCAAGGAATGGTACAGAATGATAAAATATACAACATTAAACACAGATAATAGGAACAAATGCAAGAAAGCATGGGCATGTTGTACTCTCTCATTCCGACAAAACGAAAAATGTAAGAACACTGGAAAAACTCTCTCTCTCTCTCTCTCTCTCTCTCTTTCTATATATATATATATATATATATATATATATATATATATATATATATATATATATATATATAACACAAAAATGCACTTATAAAAACAAACATGTAGAGCAAGCTAAGACAATAAAATCAATTTAAAAGACCGCATACTATCGCACACTGCCGTAATTTCGACCGCTAAGTCTCATCAGGTGGGTGGGTAACAAGTATATATATATATATATATATATATATATATATATATATATATATGCATATGCTAAATCTCATGCATATTTTTCTGTAGAAATCCTTCCATGGCATCGTTAAATATTTGAGGTTAACTTTGAAAAAAGAATATTAGAGTACCAATCATAAATATGATTGCTGGTCGTTATTTTAAGAAGTAAGGGGGTACAAATGAAAAGGTTTGAAACTGAAAACATTTTGTATTTCAGCGAAACAGATGTTAAACACTTCTTACTTTCGTTCTTTTTCTCACTGAAACCAAGTAGCGTCTCTGATATGTTTTTTTCCTTCTTTCCACGCGATCAAAATGGAATAGTCTATTATTTATGAGGTATTTGTAGGGCGTAACGTATGTACGTACGTGCTAAGTAAATAAAGAACGGACAAGCAGAATTATATATATATATATATATATATATATATATATATATATATATATATATATATATATATATACCTTTTTGATAATAATTAATTTCAGTTGAATTCTGTTATATAGTAATAAAGTGTCGCTGCCGACACTTGAGTTTGAACATTCCAGTGAGCAAATACAGACGACCCCGTTATCGAATTAAGTAGACCACGTGACCATAGAGGAAACGCATGTATAGGAAGTCGCGTGACATTTAATTGATCGCATTTCTATTGTATCCTCTATTACTATTCTGATCTGCATTTCTAGTCTATCCTCTATTACTATACGTACCGCTATTCTCTGTACTATTCACTATACTATTTATCTATACTTGTCACTGTTCGGTGGTTACTTTCCGAGCGAGTATTATCGAGCAAGTATGTGAGATTATTCGAAGGCGTCTGACACCAGTATTGTTTAACGGCGTACTATAAGTGGTATCTGCGATTACAAAGTCTACTACAACGAGCATTAAAAAAGTGACAACGAGTATTCACTGGCATCACAAAAGTAGCAACGAGTTTTCGTTGACATCACAAAAATTTCCATTTTGTTTTACTTTCATTTCTGGTAAAACATCATTACGTTCCAAATACCGTAATCCATTACTGCATGTTTCTCTCTCCTAAAAGGAAAAGAGTGTACGTAAAGATGAGTATTTGTTTCTTCAAGAAGCATCCATCATACGCTATGTGATTGTGTGGAGCAACCTTCTTGTAAGTGTAGCACCTCGACTTTTACTTATTTGTCCCTGTCATTTGTAGATCCACATGACAAAATGTAAGCTGATCGGAAACTGAGCGCTTGGTGGAAGTTTAACGGGGTAAAAAATTTGCCTTGTAAAAGATATTCTACTCGTGACAGATTGACGGGGTAAAAAATTTTCCTTGTAAAAGATATTCTACTCGTGACAGTTTAACGGGGTAAAAAGTATACCTTGTAAAAGATATTCTACTCGTGACACTTTAACGGGGTAAAAAGTATAAGTTGTAAAAGATATTCTACTCGTGACAGTTTAACGTGGTAAAAAGTATACCTTGTAAAAGATATTCTACTCGTGACAGTTTAACGGGGTAAAAAGTATACCTTGTAAAAGATATTCTCCTCGTGACAGTTTAACGGGGTAAAAAGTATACCTTGTAAAAGATATTCTACTCGTGACAGTTTAACGGGGTAAAAAGTATACCCTGTAAAAGATATTCTACTCGTGACAGTTTGACGGGGTAAAAATTTTACCTCGTAAAACTATTTGTCCATAGCTGGGACCGTGACAGGTGCTATCATCCCAGGTCAGTGTGGACATGGGAACACCAGCAATTAAGTAGTTCCACGCTCCTCAAAACCTTCTGATCAAAGGCCTTGCTGTCGGATGTAGTTTATCGTCTTGACCAGGACAGTAAGAATTAAGAAAAGAAAAGAAATCTAAAATACAAATTAAGAAATATAAATTGTATATTAAACTTAACACACACAGGCAAATAGTGCAGAGATCTTTCTTTCGTACAGTAAAAAAAAATGTTTTTAAGATAAGCAGTCTATTGTAATGTTCTAGTTATAACTGCCTGGCTGAGAACTAATTAATTTCGTATTTCCCACACAACTCTTTACCGGACAAAACAGTTCGACTCTTACTCGTTGTTCACTTTTAAACAATTGCTTTCTTTCTCTATTGCTTAAATAATTATTACGCCCTAAAATCTTACATGTCGGCTGAGGAAACATTTCAAACCTCATCAGGAGTACGGCAAAGAGGAAATGAGAGCCGCACTCTATTTAATCTTAAAGCTATGCCCCAGTCGTTTGCAAAAGGAGATGTGAAGAGGTGGGCACTGATCCTTTAAGCATTCCATATCATTCCCAAATGAAAACAACGGTCGTGTTTTCTCGCAATCTACTGACGGGGAGGAGGGATATGCCGAAGACATAGGTAAGGAGTCGGCAATCTTTTGGAGAGAGCGGGCCAGACAGTTTTGCAATGTCTCAGCGGAGGGCCATAATATCAAATATACTACAGTGTAACCCGGATATAAGAGAGTTGTCGCGATCGGAGAAGTATCTTATATCCGGGTTTCTCTTATATCCGGGTTTGGTCTATTATATATACATTAACACAGGCTCTAATTTGGGACCAGAGACAATCACTCTTATATCCGGGTTTCTCTTATATCCGGGTTTGGTCTATTATATATACATTAACACAGGCTCTAATTTGGGACCAGAGACACTCTCTCTTATATCCGGGTTTCTCTTATATCAGGGTTTGGTCTATTATATATACATTAACACAGGCTCTAATTTGGGACCAGATACAATCTCTCTTATATCCGGGTTTCTCTTATATCCGGGTTTGGTCTATTATATATACATTAACACAGGCTCTAATTTGGGACCAGAGACATTCTCTCTTATATCCGGGTTTCTCTTATATCCGGGTTTATCTTATATCCAGGCTTGGTCTATTATATATACATTAACACAGGCTCTAATTTGGGACCAAAGACAATCTCTCTTATATCCGGGTTTCTCTTATATCCGGGTTTGGTCTATTATATATACATTAACACAGGCTCTAATTTGGGACCAGAGACAATCTCTCTTATATCCGGGTTTCTCTTATATCCGGGTTTGGTCTATTATATATACATTAACACAGGCTCTAATTTGGGACCAGAGACAATCTCTCTTATATCCGGGTTTCTCTTATATCCGGGTTTGGTCTATTATATATACATTAACACAGGCTCTAATTTGGGACCATAGAAAATCTCTCTTATATCAGGGTTTCTCTTATATCCGGGTATCTTATATCCGGGTCTCTTATATGCGGGTTACACTGTATAATAAATTCTCTCGACCTCAGATCGATTCGTCCAGAAAACTGCTTTGGTCTGGAAGTTTAAAGAAAAAAGAATGAAGATAATGTTATATTATTTAAACGAGGTTCCTTATTTTCGGAATGACAGGATAAAAACTAACACAACAAAAAATGCAAATTCCTTACTACAAACGAAATACAGTTAGAAATTGCAAATTATTTAATAAGACACTTGTTTCTGCTTATTGTAAGATAGCTTCTCCACATCAGGGTAGATAACTGTCGATGACACGAGCTAAACAGCACCCAGATCGTCATTACTCAGCCTTATTCTTAAACAACTTTTCGTATATTTCATTTTCGAAAAAAGTTTTTTCACAAGCATATCTACTTCTAAATAATGATACCATTATTTTCGCATTATTTAATAGGCTTTTACATTTTCCGCTGTGCAAAATATATTTCTTGTAGAAGTCAGTAGTGGATTCGGAATTAAATTTTGATTTTGTAATGAATAACTCGAGGCGAATAAACTTAAGAGAGCTTTATTCAACTTAATACAACTGCTAAAGGAAAAGAAAAGAATTAAGTTAGCTTATTTGTAAGCATTTGGAGTCTGTCCATTACCAAACAGAGGGGGAAGCAGGTTGTAGGAATTACTCACAACAGATTTAAAAAAATTCGTTGCATTTTAAATCAATTAATTCCAACTGACATTTTTTCTGCCACCTGACCCACAAATGAATTAGATAATTTGTGTCCAGCTGTAAAGTTGGCGGACCGGACAAAAATCCTTTGCGGGCTCGAGGGTTACCAATCCCTGGCCTAGGTATTCATAGTTGAGATAAGAATGTTCTTGAACAGAAAATATTCCTTACCAAGAACTCAAGATAAACCTTTCCAAAACAGAAATTATGATCTGGAATTGGAATGATAGCACCGATGACATCTACTCTGAATCCACCATAAAATTCAGGATGTGGAATTAGTAAAACCAAAAACCAAAGCATTAACCTGAAAGATCAAGTCATGCTCTTAAATATATTCATCAGATGGAGACTTTCATATGGATGCCATGCATGGCGACCAGCCCGTTCAGAAATATATAACCTGTCGGCTGTGTACTGTTGACAATGTTCACCATAGTCTATGAATATAGAATCCAGCGCAGTACGTAATCTGTTCAACGAAACAACGTTAAAGATTAACACTCACGAGTCAGACACTCTACTGAATCTGACTATATCGCCAATACCACCAGCAGCTCTTCCGTAATTCTTCAGTCTTCGGTATCAAAGGCTGGCTGTGAATATTCCGGAAAAACATGGCCGCCTTTATACACGTCTCATTTAATATTTTGAGCCTTCTGATTGGTTAACTCTTCTATTGGTGAACTATAAAATGAGTCAGCTCATTTTGGCTGGCTCACTAGTACACCAGGGTACCCCCAAAACTCCAACATGTACAACCATTTTCTTAGATCAATGGTTAAAAATGGCTTTGAGCGGGGTGAAGCCTGAGGGTCTTAGTAAACACCACACTTCTTCTAGTCTTGTGACTGTGACAAAGAACTGTACAAATTGGAACAGGATTTAGTTGTCAGAGGCTATCTGAGACGAAAAGTTTAGATATCTGGGAAATGTTCTAATAGAAGACGGAAAATGCGACAATGAAATCCGAAGACGCACTGGGATGGCCAAAGATGCATTCCAAAAGCTAAGCAGAGTATTAAGAGAGATGAAAAAGTCGTTAGAAACAAAGAAATGAGTACTGAACGTGATATTTGTCCTGCAGTATGTCAGTGAATGCTGGACAATCTCCTCAAAAAGAGACTTGAAGCAACAGAAATGTAGTTCTACAGAAGGAGCTTTTGATAGGGTGTGGCATACCGGCTTTCTTCTCAAGCTTCAGGGTTATGGAATTTCAGGTCGATTGTTTGACTTAATACAATCATTCCTGTCAAACCATGTATTGAAGGACGTTCTCAACGGATTCTCCTCCAGCTCCTATCCCACGAATGCAGGTGTTTCCCAAGGCTCCATCCTAGGCCCTACTCTGTTCCTTATCTTCATCAACGATCTTCCTGACGTCACAGATTCCCAAGTTGGCATCTACGCGGACGACACTAAAATTTACTCCTGCCTCAAAAACAAATCTAGTGTCGTTGACAAAACTAACCCGGCCGTTCGTCTCGAAAAGGACCTCCAGTCGGTTGTGAACTGGGGCAGGAATTGGCTGGTTAACTTTAACACCTCAAAAACAAAACTGCTCTCTATTACTCATCACAGAGAACTATCCCTGCTCCCCATTAGAATGTCTGACGCTCAACTTCTCGAGAGTTCCTCTTTGCGACTACTCGGCCTCACATTGACTGCTGACCTGAGATGGAACAAATACATTGAGTCAATAGCTTCATCCACCGCAAGGAAAGTTGGCTCCCTGTGCCGGGCCAGGAAATTTTTCTCGCCGGAGTCGATCCTTCAAATCTACAAATCAACCATTCGCCCTTGCATGGAGTATTGCTACCATATATGGTCTGGGGCCCCTTCTATTTGTCTCAAGGTCCTTTATAAAATCCAAAGACGGATATGAAAGGTAATTGGCCCTGATTTGGCATCTCGCTTGCAGTCGCTCTCTCACAGACGTGCCGTTGCCTCCCTCTGTCTTCTTTACAAATACTTTCATGGTAACTGCTCCAATGAGCTGCTTTCGCTGGTTCCCAGACTTCATGAATTTAAGCGTTCAACTAGGCTGGCATCTCGCTCTCACCCTTTCATTGTCGAAACTGTTAAATGTAGCCGTCTCTTCTACTCAATAGCTTCATATCTCGCACCTCTTGCCTGTGGAACTCCCTCCCCTCTTCCTGTTTCCCTGATAGCTATAATCTCCAACTATTCAAATGTAATGCCAATCGACGTCTCCAGATGCCTTGATCTATCCCCTATCCTTCTCTTCATCCTTTCCTCTATCACTCACATTTGGTCTCACTCCAATTCTCTGTAACCCCTTGCGTGCTAGTGGCTTCCCGCCTTGCTTGGGGTGAAACGCTTAAAAAAAATTGTAAAGATGCCATGGACCGAATATGTAAGTAACAACGAGTTTTTAGAGAAAATAGGGACAAAAAGAAAACTTATATTTAACATCAGGAAGAGACAGTAGACATTTCTGGGGCGCGTAATGAGGAAGGAGGGCTTGGAAAATCTATGACTCGCAGGACAAATTAAGGGTAAAGTGGACAGAGGAAAACAGCACACAACATTCGAGCTTAAGAAAATGGATGGCGGAACAGGGTTTAGAAATTAAAAAAAAAGACAAAATTTATTCAGTGCTGGAAGGGGCTGGAAATTGTGGAGAGCCATGATCGCCTACGATGAGGGTATATAAAAAAGGAAGAAAGAAAAGGATTTTATGGACAGTGGGAGCTTCTCCGCATTATCACCTACGATCATGACACCCTTTGGAACATATATAATGTACATATATAAACATTATTTACATTACGTGTTTTAGAAGCTCAAAGAAATTAATAATGGTGATAATGATAATTGCGTTAATATTAATGTTAATGACAGTGATGCCAGTAATAGTCGTAATACTAGTACTAATCTCTATCTATAAAAGGCAGGATGTGTGTGTGTGTGTGTAACGAATGCACGACCGCAATTTTCGACGGATTTGCACCAAAATTTACATGCACATGCTCCAAGTTAGCGGAAGGCCAAGACCGACTTTGCATTTCCCAACTCCCATCGATAGTGGAAATAATCGATTTTTTCATGCTTCTACGGCAGTTTTCATGTAGTTTGCGGCCATTTTCTACTGGCCAGAGTGAGAACCTATAGCTGGCTGCCACGAATAGGCAGGAAGATTCTATTGGCCAGCGTGAGAGCCAACAGCTGACTGACATGAATGTTAACTAGCATAATAACATGCAAAAAAAAAATCGATAGCTGCATTCGTCACAAGTGGGAAAAATTTAAATCTGCATGGCACTTTACTCCAATTGGCTCATTCGCTTGCTTAAACTCAACGTTGATTCTGATTCCGCAGAACTGGGTTGGGTGTGAAAAAATTGTTGTTAACATTCTTTTTTCATTCGGTTTTTCCAGTTACGAGTCCTTTTTTAAAGCTGATTGTTTTGTGTTCATTTTGTTTAGTTCTTTTTTCCTAACAGATTTAATGTTTAGTATAGAGCTTAGAAAAAATTCGCAGTGTGAGATAGGCAAGAAGTAAGGCATGTAGCAACATCAGCACGGCAAAGGGCACTCCTTTAAAGGCAAGGAAGGGCAAAAAATATTTTAAGTCACGTGATAGCGATTGCTGTATGAGTCGTACGATTTTTGAATCAAGCACGGGAAACGTCGGGCCATGCTGCTAGTAATAAATATAAGAATATATGCACTGAAAAATCTGTAACTTCTACGGGAAGAAACTGAAAGAAACTGGTACGAACACCACCCAGACCCGGTTACGGAGATAGGACCTGTTACAATTCTATGGGACTACACAATACACACTGACAGAACAATCAAAGCCAACCGCCCAGACATGGTTATTAAAGACCACAAACAAAATAAGTGCTTCCTTATTGATATGGCAGTCGCTGCAGACTGCAATGTATCTTCGAAGATCTTCAAAAAGCTATCAAAATACAAGGACCTTGAAATCGAAATCTCAAAAATGTGGCACATGGGAACATCAACAATCCCTGTTGTAGTTGGAGCCCTCGGATTGGTCGGAAATAATTCCAGTAGACTATTTGAAGGGATCCCTGGAAGCCCATGCTTTAAAGAAATACAAAAAATTGTTCTCACGAGTACAGTCCACACCTTACGAAGGGCTTTGTCTATGAATTTTTTTTTCCAGTGGAAATGTCATGATGGCATTTCTAACTTAAGGTCCCTGGGCGGGACCCGGAAAGAAATGAGTACACATGACAAATCAAAGGAAATAAAATAATAATAATAATAATAACAACAATAATAATAATATATTTTTGTTATTATTATTGCTTTTATTGTTGCTGTTGTTATTACAGTGCAAACTCTTTAATTCGGAACTCTTTAATCCGGAACTTCCTGCTCCGGTTAGTCCTGGGTTAGACGATAAACTACATCCGGCAGTAAGGCCTCCGATCGGGAGATTGTTTTTTTTTTTTTAGGAACATGGAACCTTCTCTAAATTGCTGTTGCTCCCAGGTCCACCCTGACTCTGGGTAGTAAGTACTTGTTAGGGTCCCAGCTATGGGCGAATAGTGAACATCCAAACAAAAATAGAACACTATGACAGTATAAAAATACATTTTTATAGTAAAATTACCAACGATACATTTTATCTGTAGTTGAAGGCATGCAATTGCGTTCAAAATCTTGAAATTTCAGCATTGAATAACCCCGAGAGGGTTGATATGCGGCTAAACAAAACCAACTCTGTTATGATGTCCATCCATACAATATACTACAATTTAAAGAAATCAAACTGTATCATAAAATGCTACATAAAACACATATAACATCGCCTCAAAATCAACGATAAAGATTTTTATAATTTTGAAATAAATTTGGGAATAATTGGAATTAATTGCGAAATTAACCCATGAAATAAAACTATTTGTTTGTACGGAAAGTGAGGACCTACGTGCATAAAACGTGCATAAAACTGTCTTTAAATTAAGTGTCGGCAGAAGAATTATCGTTGAACTTGAAAAGGTAATCTTAAATATTAATGCAATAATTAAATGCAGCGATCAGTTTTGTGTTCTTCTGTAGTTTATTTTGGCTTATCGCATTTATTTCTCCCTAGCTATTGCGATGAAGGCCGAATTAAGAGCCCTCCGCAGGAGCTAACTTAAATGACACCCGAAAGGGCGGCTTTTACGATAGTATATATATATATATATATATATATATATATATATATATATATATATATATATATATATATATATATATATTGATTTTTGGTTTGAATTGATCACTTTTCTTGCATAAGGTGATGTGGGTGATCCACGCCACTAATATTACTGTTTATCTATCTATCTATCCACACACACACACACACACACATTCCTTTGTTTGTGCCTCTCCCCCGTTTCCTTTTATTCATGTTGAATGAACTTTTTATTGTCAACATTGAATCCCCGCACCCGGTTTCTCAACCCCTTCAGAAATTCACAGTCTACCCGATTCCTTTCCTCATTTTCTCTCCTGCGATCCATTTTCTTTCTTTCTTTCTTTCTTTCTTTCTTTCTTTCTTTCTTTCTTTCTTTCTTTCTTTCTTTCTTTCTTTCTTTCTTTTGTTTGCTTGCTTCCCTCTATTCGTTTTTCTTTCTTTCTTTTGATCCCCCGTAGTCTTTCTTTCTTTCTTTCTTTCTTTCTTTCTTTCTTTCTTTCTTTCTTTCTTTCTTTCTTTCTTTCTTTTGTTTGCTTGCTTCCCGCTATTCGTTTTTCTTTCTTTCTTTCTTTCTTTCTTTCTTTCTTTCTTTCTTTCTTTCTTTCTTTCTTTCTTTCTTTCTTTCTTTCTTTTAAATACACGTCACCAAACGTTTTCAGCTGTACTTCGTTATCGGCCATAATTAACCGACAATACACTGGTAAAAAGGTGTTGCACGCATGAACGGATATAAGATGGCAGCCATATTACCGCCAAATCCAGGTTCTTCGTCAACCGGCCAGCCGATGACCGTAAGCTGACCACTGTGTAAATGCACATGTCTGGATATTTCTCTATTCAATCTTGGAAAACGCCTCGCCAATGTACGACTTGCCTTGAGCTGTTAGAGTGTGATTAAAAGAAAAATCTTAACTTCTTGAGGCAACCGAGGTTAATAAAAAGAAATTCGTATAGAAAGGAATATTTCAATTGGATAGGAGCTGAGGGCAGAGGTCCGTGGAAATCGTGGGAACCTGATGGAAAGCTATACCCAACACTGGGTTCGACTATCTGGGTATGAATAAAGAGATATTTAAAAGAGCATGCGTACAGGCGCGTTTGTCTTCGCATGCGTATTGGCACACTTATGACGTATGTATGAGAGTGGTATTCCGTTAATAAAATATGTGTATAACTGCTTGAGATAGCTGTGGATTCTTCTTTCTTCGTGTTCCAGGAATCGAGCCTAGGCGAAAGCCAATATTTTGAGTGCTGATTTTTCAACATGGACCATGGCTTTCATTCTTGGAAGCAGCAGGGGTAATCATGAAAAGAACCTGATATACATCGTCATTATAATATACTACACTACTCGTGACCAATTGGGTCACTGACGGTACAGGATATAAAACACTGAAGTTGATTTCAACTTAAATTAATAAAGTCTAGGTACCATAGAGCAGAGCCCCTTTGAACAAATATCATGAAAGTATTTATAGAGAAGACACGTGGAAGTTAAGGCGGTGCGAAAGTGACTGAAGTGAGTTATATATAATACTAAACTACCCGTGACTTATTGGGTCATTGAGGGTTCAGCTTAAAAAACATTGAAGTTGATTTCAACATTCCATTGAAATGAAAGTTAATTTTATTATGATTCAGTTAAATATTTCAATTCGTTCATATCATTGATCTGCTTTACAAGTTCATGTTTAACGTTTTACTGATTGTTTACAATATTTAATGGGAACTTCCGGTATAAATTTGAACTCCAGTAACAGCCTTTATTTATGGCATATGTCAACACTTGTACAAAATGCAAAAAGAATTGTTATATTACTTTATAAACAACTCGTAGTTCTTAAACCTCATCCACTTAAAATATATTTTTGAATCAGAATAACTTAAAAAAATGTTTTTTAATATGCCAAAAAATATTTTTCAGTCTTATTCACTTGAAAATATTTTTGAAATATGCCAAAAATATTTTTCAAATATTTAAAATATTGTTTGTTTAAAGAAAGCTGAAATATAAATAATTACTCTACAAGCAAATGGACGAAACAGCAAAGTGGTATCACTTTGTGTCTGTTTTTAACTTAAAAAATATTTTAATTAAAAAGATTCTGTTTGAAGAAAGTTAAAATTAAAGTCCGTCGGTATCCGTCCGTTGCGAGAAACGATGGAGTAGCGCGGTGCACTATGAGCCTGAGCGGGATATATGGAGAATATATCTACCCAGACGTCTAGTTCCCCCTCTCGGCCTTGCTAGCAGAGTCCACAGACGTCTAGTTCCCCCTCTCGGCCTTGCTAGCAGAGTCCAAACCAATACAGTTTGGTACCAACGCGGCTGCAGGAGTTGCCGGAAGGTAGCACAAAATGCCGTCCATCCGCCTTAGGGGCTCCACTTCGGGTTTGAATTCAGAGTTGTTGTTCTCCTAGAACAGTTGCCATCCAAGGCTATAGAACCCAGTCTGTCCTACTATTTACCAAGGGAATTGGCACATAAGTGAATGTAATGGATTCAACTGGAATTCGAACTCGGTACTCAGATTCCTCAACCGCCGATATCCATTGCTCCACCGTGCCTCCTTAAAATTTAAGTACTTACTGTATAAATAACTCGTATTTTAAAATCTTATTCACTCAAAATAATTTTAAAAATCAGATTGGCTTAAATATTTATGCATCGGACGCACGCACCAAACAATCACTCAAGCAAGCACGTAATCACATACTTTTAGTGTTATATAGATAGATAGATTAGATAAAAAAAACAAATGGTGTACTTCTGCCATATCTGGGCTGGAGCTGCCCAATCCTCTTTTTTCGGCCTTGATCGAACCCAGAATCGTTTAAGCGGCTTAAGCTGAAGCTAATATTCAGGAATCATTGGCCACGTGTCCGTGACCAAAGTGAGCCTTCAAGTGGGAAGACATCGGCAGTGGTTTGACTTGGAGAGGAATGGGCTCCGCCAGATCTAATTGCCAAAGATACGCTACGCATGAACGAATACCTCTCCGGCTTTCAACACAGTTATGTGAAGGGGGCTGGTGAGGTGCAGAGCTATGCAGCGACCCTACGACCACACCCGGTCACGATGATAAGGAAGATATTACATAACTATTAATTAATATTTAGTTACAAGGATCGGCTGAAAAGTTCATAGGCTGACCAAGATACTCTCATGGAATGTGACAAAGTAAGGCTTTGTTTTCAAAATAGACCTCCTAGCAGTCCACAAATGTCTGCCAACGGTGTTGCAGGGCCTGGATGCCATTGGTGAAGAAGACTGTTGCTCAAAAAGTTATCAACAGTAGAAATGACGTCATCATCACTGCGATACAAGTTCCCAGCTAAGATTTCTTTCATGTTAGGGAACAGATGATGATCTTTGAACAGTCAGTTGTCAGGTTAATGCAGTCATTTATAAGAAGAGTTGAAATTAATACATGCAAGATTTCCCAGCTCTAGCATCACTCCTTCATAGTCAGCCTATGAACTTTTCAGCCCACCCTGGAAAGAAAGAATGCAGTTATTAATAAGAAGATTTGAAATTAATGCATGCAAGATTTCACAGCTCTAGTATTATTTCTTCATAGTCAGCCTATGAACTTTTCAGCCCACCCTGGAAAGAAAGAATGCAGTTATTAATAAGAAGATTTGAAATTAATGCATGCAAGATTTCACAGCTCTAGTATTATTTCTTCATAGTCAGCCTATGAACTTTTCAGCCCACCCTGGAAAGAAAGAATGCAGTTATTAATAAGAAGATTTGAAATTAATGCATGCAAGATTTCACAGCTCTAGTATTATTTCTTCATAGTCAGCCTATGAACTTTTCAGCCCACCCTGGAAAGAAAGAATGCCGTTATTAATAAGAAGATTTGAAATTAATGCATGCAAGATTTCCCAGCTCTAGTATTATTTCTTCATAGTCAGCCTATGAACTTTTCAGCCCACCCTGGAAAGAAAGAATGCAGTTATTAATAAGAAGATTTGAAATTAATGCATGCAAGATTTCACAGCTCTAGTATTATTTCTTCATAGTCAGCCTATGAACTTTTCAGCCCACCCTGGAAAGAAACAATGCAGTTATTAATAAGAAGAGTTGAAATTAATGCATGCAAGATTTCACAGCTCTAGCATCACTCCTTCATAGTCAGCCTATGAACTTTTCAGCCCACCCTGGAAAGAAAGAATGCAGTTATTAATAAGAAGATTTGAAATTAATGCATGCAAGATTTCACAGCTCTAGTATTATTTCTTCATAGTCAGCCTATGAACTTTTCAGCCCACCCTGGAAAGAAACAATGCAGTTATTAATAAGAAGAGTTGAAATTAATGCATGCAAGATTTCCCAGCTCTAGCATCACTCCTTCATAGTCAGCCTATGAACTTTTCAGCCCACCCTGGAAAGAAAGAATGCAGTTATTAATAAGAAGATTTGAAATTAATGCATGCAAGATTTCACAGCTCTAGTATTATTTCTTCATAGTCAGCCTATGAACTTTTCAGCCCACCCTGGAAAGAAACAATGCAGTTATTAATAAGAAGAGTTGAAATTAATGCATGCAAGATTTCACAGCTCTAGCATCACTTCTTCATAGTCAGCCTATGAACTTTTCAGCCCACCCTGGAAAGAAAGAATGCAGTTATTAATAAGAAGATTTGAAATTAATGCATGCAAGATTTCCCAGCTCTAGTATTATTTCTTCATAGTCAGCCTATGAACTTTTCAGCCCACCCTGGAAAGAAAGAATGCAGTTATTAATAAGAAGAGTTGAAATTAATGCATGCAAGATTTCACAGCTCTAGCATCACTTCTTCATAGTCAGCCTATGAACTTTTCAGCCCACCCTGGAAAGAAAGAATGCAGTTATTAATAAGAAGATTTGAAATTAATGCATGCAAGATTTCACAGCTCTAGTATTATTTCTTCATAGTCAGCCTATGAACTTTTCAGCCCACCCTGGAAAGAAAGAATGCAGTTATTAATAAGAAGATTTGAAATTAATGCATGCAAGATTTCACAGCTCTAGTATTATTTCTTCATAGTCAGCCTATGAACTTTTCAGCCCACCCTGGAAAGAAAGAATGCAGTTATTAATAAGAAGATTTGAAATTAATGCATGCAAGATTTCACAGCTCTAGTATTATTTCTTCATAGTCAGCCTATGAACTTTTCAGCCCACCCTGGAAAGAAACAATGCAGTTATTAATAAGAAGAGTTGAAATTAATGCATGCAAGATTTCACAGCTCTAGCATCACTACTTCATAGTCAGCCTATGAACTTTTCAGCCCACCCTGGAAAGAAAGAATGCAGTTATTAATAAGAAGATTTGAAATTAATGCATGCAAGATTTCACAGCTCTAGTATTATTTCTTCATAGTCAGCCTATGAACTTTTCAGCCCACCCTGGAAAGAAACAATGCAGTTATTAATAAGAAGATTTGAAATTAATGCATGCAAGATTTCACAGCTCTAGTATTATTTCTTCATAGTCAGCCTATGAACTTTTCAGCCCACCCTGGAAAGAAACAATGCAGTTATTAATAAGAAGATTTGAAATTAATGCATGCAAGATTTCACAGCTCTAGTATTATTTCTTCATAGTCAGCCTATGAACTTTTCAGCCCACCCTGGAAAGAAAGAATGCAGTTATTAATAAGAAGATTTGAAATTAATGCATGCAAGATTTCCCAGCTCTAGTATTATTTCTTCATAGTCAGCCTATGAACTTTTCAGCCCACCCTGGAAAGAAAGAATGCAGTTATTAATAAGAAGATTTGAAATTAATGCATGCAAGATTTCACAGCTCTAGTATTATTTCTTCATAGTCAGCCTATGAACTTTTCAGCCCACCCTGGAAAGAAACAATGCAGTTATTAATAAGAAGATTTGAAATTAATGCATGCAAGATTTCCCAGCTCTAGTATTATTTCTTCATAGTCAGCCTATGAACTTTTCAGCCCACCCTGGAAAGAAAGAATGCAGTTATTAATAAGAAGATTTGAAATTAATGCATGCAAGATTTCACAGCTCTAGTATTATTTCTTCATAGTCAGCCTATGAACTTTTCAGCCCACCCTGGAAAGAAAGAATGCAGTTATTAATAAGAAGATTTGAAATTAATGCATGCAAGATTTCACAGCTCTAGTATTATTTCTTCATAGTCAGCCTATGAACTTTTCAGCCCACCCTGGAAAGAAAGAATGCAGTTATTAATAAGAAGATTTGAAATTAATGCATGCAAGATTTCACAGCTCTAGTATTATTTCTTCATAGTCAGCCTATGAACTTTTCAGCCCACCCTGGAAAGAAAGAATGCAGTTATTAATAAGAAGATTTGAAATTAATGCATGCAAGATTTCACAGCTCTAGTATTATTTCTTCATAGTCAGCCTATGAACTTTTCAGCCCACCCTGGAAAGAAAGAATGCAGTTATTAATAAGAAGATTTGAAATTAATGCATGCAAGATTTCCCAGCTCTAGTATTATTTCTTCATAGTCAGCCTATGAACTTTTCAGCCCACCCTGGAAAGAAAGAATGCAGTTATTAATAAGAAGATTTGAAATTAATGCATGCAAGATTTCACAGCTCTAGTATTATTTCTTCATAGTCAGCCTATGAACTTTTCAGCCCACCCTGGAAAGAAACAATGCAGTTATTAATAAGAAGATTTGAAATTAATGCATGCAAGATTTCACAGCTCTAGTATTATTTCTTCATAGTCAGCCTATGAACTTTTCAGCCCACCCTGGAAAGAAACAATGCAGTTATTAATAAGAAGATTTGAAATTAATGCATGCAAGATTTCACAGCTCTAGTATTATTTCTTCATAGTCAGCCTATGAACTTTTCAGCCCACCCTGGAAAGAAACAATGCAGTTATTAATAAGAAGATTTGAAATTAATGCATGCAAGATTTCACAGCTCTAGTATTATTTCTTCATAGTCAGCCTATGAACTTTTCAGCCCACCCTGGAAAGAAAGAATGCAGTTATTAATAAGAAGATTTGAAATTAATGCATGCAAGATTTCACAGCTCTAGTATTATTTCTTCATAGTCAGCCTATGAACTTTTCAGCCCACCCTGGAAAGAAACAATGCAGTTATTAATAAGAAGATTTGAAATTAATGCATGCAAGATTTCCCAGCTCTAGTATTATTTCTTCATAGTCAGCCTATGAACTTTTCAGCCCACCCTGGAAAGAAAGAATGCAGTTATTAATAAGAAGATTTGAAATTAATGCATGCAAGATTTCACAGCTCTAGTATTATTTCTTCATAGTCAGCCTATGAACTTTTCAGCCCACCCTGGAAAGAAAGAATGCAGTTATTAATAAGAAGATTTGAAATTAATGCATGCAAGATTTCACAGCTCTAGTATTATTTCTTCATAGTCAGCCTGTGAACTTTTCAGCCCACCCTGGAAAGAAAGAATGCAGTTATTAATAAGAAGATTTGAAATTAATGCATGCAAGATTTCACAGCTCTAGTATTATTTCTTCATAGTCAGCCTATGAACTTTTCAGCCCACCCTGGAAAGAAACAATGCAGTTATTAATAAGAAGAGTTGAAATTAATGCATGCAAGATTTCACAGCTCTAGCATCATTCCTTCATAGTCAGCCTATGAACTTTTCAGCCCACCCTGGAAAGAAACAGTGCAGTTATTAATAAGAAGATTTGAAATTAATGCATGCAAGATTTCACAGCTCTAGCATCATTCCTTCATAATCAGCCTATCAACTTTTCAGCCCACCCTGGAAAGAAAGAATGCAGTTATTAATAAGAAGATTTGAAATTAATGCATGCAAGATTTCACAGATCTAGTATTATTTCTTCATAGTCAGTCTATGAATTTTTCAGCCCACTCTCGTATTTTGAAATGGAAAATCTAAAATAACGCCAAGAATTTCAATAAACCGTACACATTTGCCTGCCTGCCTGCCTATCTATCTATCTATCTATCTATCTTAATTTGTTCATATGTATTTATTGTTAACTGGATAAAAACCGCTATTTCGAATGCTGTGTCGTCCTGGGTATGACGATAAACTATATCCAGCAACAAGACCTCTGATCGGGAAGGTTTGAGCACATGAGACCACCTCCAAAATGCTGTTGTTCCCAGGTCCACCCTGAACCATGGTGGTAGCATCTGTTATGATCCCAGCTAGGGGCAAATAGTGAACCTCCAAACTGGTGAAAAAAGTCTGAAAGTATAGATTTAAAAAAAAAATGCCTGTAACAGATTTTTGTAAAAGAAAAAAACAAAAATTACAATCAATAGATTTTTGTAAAAAGAAAAAAATTATTCAAGTTTAAAAAATTAAATTTCGGCCTTAAATGAAGCGTAAGGAGTTGATATGTCGTTAAACAAACAAACAGACGAATTGTGTTTCGATGTAAACACACGCATTTTAAAATCTGGCACAAGAAAATCTTATCTTTGGTAAGTCAGTATATTTGTGTACTTGAACAAATCAGCTCCACCTACACAGTTTGCCATGTCGTCATTCTAAGAATACGCTGACAGGATGCTCTGCAAAGGAGTCAAACTACCACACCCTCCCCAAAATAGAGAAGCCTCTTTTTGGCTGGATATTTGTAGGCTCTAGTGTCAATCGGTCAACATTCAAAAGTTAACCGGGCCTACCCGTTGCCTCATAAATGTTTAGCCATTATTTAAATATACATTGAATCATACTTATTCATAAAAATAGTTTCAAATTTTACATAAGGATGTTCTTTTGTTTTATTTCTTACATTTTAATTAAATATGGCGCCTCAGTTAGTAATTGTCGCACTGAAAATGGCTGACATGAAGAATATGAATAACAGCCGGTCGCTCGTATTCGAGTATTTCTGTTTACTAGGGCGGTTAGCCAATCCCTGTTGCTGACGCCCGCTCAGGCACATTATACTGCATCTATGCTGAGCAGATCTTAGTTACCGTTTCTGGGAGAGAGCGCATTATCTGGCGTGAGTAACAGTCTGAACAACCCGCCCGCCACAAAAAATTCTTATAATTAAAAAAAGTTCTTACAATCTGAAAATAAGGTTTGACAAGCCGTAGAGAACGAATCAATCTGTTGTAATTTTGGCTAATCCTCGTCGCCAAAATGTTGTAACCTAGGGAAGGTTACTGAATAGAATAATCAAGTGAAGGTTGGAAATGAAGGACAATAAAACAAGAACAACACATATAAGATTTTGCCAGCGGCGCGTAGAAGTAGTCAACTGTGAGTCAAGTGAATTCCACAATGAATCGCCAACTGCAGGATATCTACCTACAGTCCCACGCGGTCAGATATGGCACAAGGCCGAATTTAATGTGGGGTATCCGAGCTCGTAGGCTCGGCCAAAATGTCCCCGTAGACCCTATATAACACGAGGCCGAGTAGCTCTTTCCCGAGACGAGACTCTGCCCTTCGACAGAGTCTCGTCTGGGGATCCTCTCTTCTCGGAGGGTTTGACCAGCACAGCTGGAGACGGATCTCCAACTGCAGACCAACATACAGTATTTACTACTGTATTTATATGAATGGGGATATACCCATTATCGTGCGTAGGTATGCTACAACGCAATCAATCATATTAACCAACCTCACATGGTGTTAATATCTATTTTATTTTGTATTTGTAAGTCGAAATTTTCAATTTCTCTAGTTTTTACAGGTTGGAGTGATTGAAACAGAAACAAAATAGGCAAGTGTTTAAACCAAATAAAATATAAATGAAGCACCTGGCGTGAGCTAGAATTGACCTTTGCTCGTACACTTCAGCTTTGTTTCTCGATCTTTCCTCCACTAGACTTGATTTTTTTCAAACACCATGAAAACTTTCAGAGTATTTAAGAGTTAAAATATCACGAAGTTACAATAAAAAATGTGTATTTTCGAGTTTTTATCTGCCGCAATAATAAAGGCGTTTACGCTATAGTCCCAAATAACGGATTGGCAAATCTATGTTCAGTTTCACTGCAACTTACGTTAGATTAGACAGGTTTTTCATTATGATATGCTTGATCTAACATTCTATTACCAGTTCATCCAGGCGACAAAAAATGATATTTGTTAAGTTTTTACCTTTATTACAAGGATTTGACATGTGACTATCGAACCATATTTTGCATAGTTTTTTTTTTAAATATATAATAATCCAGTTCTAGTTTATTACTTAATAACAATTGAAAACCGATGCCCTATCTTATGTCCAGTGGAATCTTTTTTTAATACCAAAAAAAATAATGATACATTTTGTTAAGTTTTTAGTCTTTTCACATGTGACGAGAAAAAAACCACGATATTGTACGCGTACTCACATACGCGCAGGCTGACGCTAGAGCGTGCCTGCACACACGCATGGATAGCAGGCCACAAGTATTCGCGTATACTCGTCCACTGGGGCGGCTAGCCAATCATCATTGCAGACGCTTGCTCAGATGCATTTGCGTTTGTTCAACACCCATAGAGCCCACCTGCGGTTTATGCTGCAACTATGCCGAGCAGACCAGTTTACAGTTTCTGGGAAAGAGCGTGATCAACAATCTGAACAAGACCAGCACGCTGAAGACCTCGGCCACGATGACTTGTGATTTCCTACTAGCACAGCTATCGACGGCCCCCCCAAAGATTCCGTCTACCCAATTTTACTCACAAGGCTGGGGTCAACACGTGGTTTGGTTTTCTGACACTTTCCAAAGGTCCGGCACGCTGGGACCCCCCCAGTCTGATAACATCTGGAAGTTTCCTTTCTGACAAATCATGGTGAGATTCGAACTCGGGTTTCATGGTCAGAATTGCACATACACACGAGCACACACAAACACATTGTGAAAAAAAAAAAAAACCAACGTTGCATCTATGAAAAGTGCATATATTAAAGAACAACAAGAAATATAAATTGCTGATATCCCCTGACGAGTGAACGGTGAAATTGCTGGAGGATTCTACGAAACTCTACAGTTGGGATGCTGAAGGTAACACCAATCAATTAAGGAACAAATTTTATATTTGTGTAATCGTGCAACACCCTCCCGGTCGTCCAAGACTTCCAACAAAGCGGCTCATTAATGAAGATCGCATCGATCTCAGACCTGACCTATCCCACGTTATGATTAAAGTTTGATAATAAACAGGCCAAGATCGAATCGTCGCAGGTATCTTCGGATTAGGCGGGTCAAGCAGGGCGAAGACGTAATGAAAAATATAACCCTTGAATAAATTTAACAAAAAAAAAAAAAAAAAAAAAAAAAATAAATACTCTTTTTATATCAGTCCCAAATAATTTCAATAATTGGTTATATCAGAGTTCACATGCAATTAATTATCAGCCCAACCCGTGTCTAAACCGGAAGTAATATTATTGCTGACTTGGTAAAATTTGAGTTGTTGTTTTGGTAAAGTTCATCACACGGCGGAAGCATTCGTCGGCACATAATCACATGGGCCTCTCTCCTGTCTCTGTTCCTGTTTCTGTTCTCGTCTCCGCCTCTTCTGCCTGTCCTTTCTCTTCTGTCTCATTCGCTCCGCGCATTCATATTTATGGACATTCGCCTAAACTGGCGGAGTAAGAGAATTCGATAATTCTGGGGAAGTCCTTTCTTCCACTCTCTCATATATATATAATCTAAATAAATAAATGAAGTAATAAACAAATATATATAATATATTATATATATAATCTAAATAAATAAATGAAGTAATAAACAAATATATATAATATATTATATATATAATCTAAATAAATAAATGAAGTAATAAACAAATTAAAAACTGCTCCCGCCAAAATAATAGTTAGAATAAACTACAACAATCAACCCCAAAAATGAATAAATACCTTTAATTATTTTCCCAAACCAAAACAAAATTATTAAATAAGCGATATAAATAAATTTTTACTACGTTAATAAAAACACCGATTAAAATAAAAAAAGAAGTAAATATATAAGATAAGAAATAAAAAAATAAAAAAATAATGATTGACAAGCAAAATAATTTAAACCAAATAAATAAATAAACAAATAAACGACTTCCGGTAAAATAACCGCCAAAATAGATTACCCACAATGCACCACTGACCCGTATATATAAATAGCCGAGAAAAATAACAGCACTCATGGCCTGACGATTGCGTCTAGTATGAAACAGACTGTCGCCTATAAGTGTTGACTTCTATGTTCACTTTTATTTATATATATATATATATATGTATATATATATATATATATATATATATATATATATATATATATATATATTGCGTATATTTTAGCAGCATATTTTCATTAAGACATGTCTCATTAAATAATTTAGAGAAGTTTTGTTTACCTATTTTTAACAGGATCCTCTCGTAATTACGGACAATTTTCTTAGTATCATTATTAAAATTTTAAATAGATTTTTCTTTTTTTATAAATATTTAGATAATACAATAAGTTAGTTACCTCCCTTGTCGTCTGCATCATTAAATTTAAAAATTGTACAGTACATAACATTAGCGTTTTTCTATTTCACACGTAAAAATATAATTTTCCTATGAACATAACAATATTGTTTTTTTTTGTCTTAGAAAAAACAAGATACTGATGACGACATCGTGCTAATGTCGAAAGTACTCGAAATAATGTGAACATAGATCAATTTTCTTTCTTCCTTTAATAAGGATACTAAAAAAAGAATCCTATTAAAAATAAGTAGACAAAACTTGTTTAAATTATTTAATGAGGGATAATATATATATATATATATATATATATATATATATATATATATATATATGTATGTATGTATGTATGTATGTGTGTGTGTGTATTAAGTGTGTACAAAAAATTCCAGGAAAACTGTGTAGTTTGCGTATCCGTTTTGCATTAATATTCTTGGGAATGGTCTGAATTCATCTCTTTCATCACCCCTGAGCTATAGGTAGATAAGAGAGCAGACCTGCTTCCTGAGCCTTGGTTGACAGCTAGTCGAGGATAACAACTCTGAATTAAAACCATAGAGAAATCAATGGAAAACCATTCTAATATATTCTCGAAGAATTAATATCAATTATCAGGTATTAAAAAAAGGAAAGACCTTGTAAATTGCTGGGATCGCCTACGTCGTGATGGGCTATGCCTTAAGTACACTCAGTTTGTAGTTATTTAAAAACAAAACAAAAAGAAAACAAAAAAAAACTGTTATGGGTCCTTACCTATAACTACAGAATGAACTCTTCCTAACACTATGTATACTACGCCTCTCAAGAGAGAGGGACGAATCGAGTCGAGCCGATAGTAGTTCACTCCAAACCAGACTGACAGTCATACTAACATCTTCCACATCTTGTATTATTATTCCGTGCAATATATTTTCGTTATTTCTACTCTTGTGTTCGTGTTGTTCTTCCTTGGTCCTAACCTTGGACCATAACAAAAACAAAACAGGGCACTGAGAATTTTTTCACAGTTTAATATATATAATTGAGTACTTATAAATATATGCAAATGTATATCTGTTTCTGAATAACCCAATACGTTCATGAGGTCATATATTTAATGAGAATCAAGCATCCCTGTGCCCTCAGGTGGGTGAGGATTGAGGGTGGTGACGTATGGATTATTGCTTTCTTACCTGGAAGAAATTTCGTCCCAGTGCCGCCTAACCCCGCTTCCACTCGTCGTCAAATATAACTTCATCCTTTCCGAAAATTCGCGCCGCCCAACCCCTGTTTCATCCCGGCGCAGGTGTATCGATTAAAACAAAGAACCTAGAGATGTAAAAGGACCTGCCAGCAGCCCAAATCGGGTATCGATTTGGCTTCCCATTGTCGTGGGAAGATTACCGTTGCTATTGATTTCGAATCTCCAACAGATAATGTCGCCCGAGAAATCCCTGCAGTTATCAAATTCAACCTGTCATTGTTGAACGCGAAGTCGAGCTGTACGGCTCAGATGCACTTTGTGCGGTGGAATGATTGGTTGACAACAGGTGCAAGCTAACGCATGTTGGTGTGCTGAGGCGTCTGAAGTGTCACACAAGAAAGCACGTACGTTGGTACAGGTTTAGACATTTTGATCACACAGTGTACAATGAGAAGAGTTTAGTGGATATGATCACTTGAATAAAATCTAAAACTGATTCTAAATCGAAAACTACTTGGCTACCAATAGTGAAGTTTCAAATGTACGGGAAATAATTTTAGCTTGGAGTGAGGGCGAGGATTTTCTTCATAGATATAAATCTTAAGTATAACGGTGAAAAAATTACCAGATAACAATCTAGCACCCTCCGCAGTATCCTAATAGCTTACATGACAATCCAGCACTCTCCGCAGTATCCTAATAGCTCACATGACAATCCAGCACTCTCCGCAGTATCCTAATAGCTCACATGACAATGCAGCCCTCTCCGCAGTATCCTAATAGCTTACATGACAATCCAGCACCCTCCGCAGTATCCTAATAGCTTACATGACAATTCAGCACTCTCCGCAGTATCCTAATAGCTCACATGACAATCCAGCACTCTCCGCAGTATCCTAATAGCTCACATGACAATTCAGCCCTCTCCGCAGTATCCTAATAGCTCACATGACAATCCAGCACCCTCCGCAGTATCCTAATAGCTTACATGACAATGCAGCCCTCTCTGCAGTATCCTAATAGCTCACATGACAATGCAGCCCTCTCCGCAGTATCCTAATAGCTCACATGACAATCCAGCACCCTCTGCAGTATCCTAATAGCTCACATGACAATCCAGCACCCTCCGCAGTATCCTAATAGCTCACATGACAATGCAGCCCTCTCCGCAGTATCCTAATAGCTTACATGACAATCCAGCACCCTCCGCAGTATCCTAATAGCTCACATGACAATTCAGCACTCTCCGCAGTATCCTAATAGCTCACATGACAATGCAGCCCTCTCTGCAGTATCCTAATAGCTCACATGACAATGCAGCCCTCTCCGCAGTATCCTAATAGCTCACATGACAATCCAGCACTCTCCGCAGTATCCTAATAGCTCACATGACAATCCAGCACCCTCCGCAGTATCCTAATAGCTTACATGACAATCCAGCACCCTCTGCAGTATCCTAATAGCTTACATGACAATTCAGCACTCTCCGCAGTATCCTAATAGCTCACATGTCAATGCAGCCCTCTCCGCAGTATCCTAATAGCTCACATGACAATCCAGCACCCTCCGCAGTATCCTAATAGCTCACTACAATGATGTAGTCTGTAGAATTTCAACATTCCTTTCTTCTGTTTAATAAAAAAATTACATTGCATTTCTCTAATATATTGAATTGTGTATTAAATATTTATTACGTACCTCTTTTCTATAAATGCTTTCGTGGTAATTGTTTGGATGAGATCTTCTTCGTTATGATACGTAGGCTTTTTGAATTTAGGCGCAGTACTAGATAGTAATGGATAGCGGATCGGACTGCGGAATCGGAGAGACGAGTTCGAATTCCACTCGAATCCATTGCATTCACTTACGTGCTAATACCCCTGGGAAAGGTATGAATTCTCTTCTTCTAAGCTATAGGTAAATAGCAGGACAGACCGGGTTCTATAGCCTTGGATAGCAACTGGTGTACCGCAGAAAGAAATGGCAACGTATCGCGGGAAAAAAAATCTGCCTCGTCAGTCATGTATCGAAAGATACATGATCGCCTAAGCGTGTATCACGCATGGCGCATAACTGACTGACTGACCGACTAGACTGGCAAAAAGGTATCATCGATTTACATTTGATCTGGCTAGATGTAGCCGTAAATTCTATGCTAACTGTTTTCTCGCAACTCTCGCTTGTGGCACTCTCTTCCGGCTCAAAGTTTTTCAGCCAACTTTAATCTGAAAAAATTTAAATGCAATGTCATTCGCTATATACTACCCCCCCTGGTTACTCTTCCTTTGTTCTTGCTCCTTGGTAATGTTAGTGTTTTCCAATTCTTCCACGCCCAGAAACCCTCCGTGTCTTAATACCTTGCGTGGGGTGAAGCCGATTAATTTTTTTTTTTTCAATTTTCGTATAAAATTTTCTATAACGGGATCAAAATTGGAATAAATTTCCAAAGTTCATGTTTTTTTCTGTTTTTTCAAGACCTTTCGAATAATTTAGTGATTATGAAAACCATTATAGCATATTGAATAGTGTAAAAGTTGCCATAGCCGGTGTGATAGGGAAGACATGTCTATAAAATTATTTCCGTGACATATAGCAAATAGCCTTTGATAACTACGTCCAGCTCCAATTCGGAGAATGAGTGAAAGCCAAATGCAGGCGCCTCATAACCAGCTGCTTCGGGTAGACCGAGCACGAGAGACCAGGAAAACAGTCCATCTAGGTCAGTGAAAACCCTTTTAAACTTCCGTTGCCTTGCAGTCATATCTAATTTTTTTTTTTTTTAAGCATTTCACCCCAAACAAGACGGGAAGCCACTAGCACGCAAGGGGTTACAAAAGATTTGGAGCGAGAGCAGATAGGAGCGATAGAGGAAAGGACGAAGAGAAGGAGAGTGGATAGATCAAGGCAACTGGAGATGTCGATTGACATTACATTTGAATAGTTGGAGATTATAGCTATCAGGGAAACAGGAATAGCGAAGGGAGTTCCACAGGCGAGAGGTGCGCGATATGAAGGTATTCGAGTAGAAGAGACGGCTACATTTAACAGTTTCAACAATGAAAGGGTGAGAACGGGATGCCAGCCTCAGAGGACGCTTGAATTCATGAAGTCTGGGAACCAGCGAAAGCAGCACATTTTACAGAAAATACTATGGCAATAAACCCAGGCAGAAAATTCGGAGTGGAGCCTCCAAGGCGGTTAGTTATCAAGACTGACAACGTTCTAGCTACTCCCGTAATGATGCCGTCCCTAAACGCCCTGTATATTGTTGGTATTGGTGGGACTGAGCAGCGCATCATCTCCATATGTCATCACCCAGGCTTGCGTCTTGGAGTGGTCACTCTTGTTTCAGCACCAAAGAACTGAATTTGGACCAAACAGGGCACTGCCTTTATTCAGCGAGATAAACGGTTGCTTACGACTATATTGAATTATGTATACAATATTGAAATATATTGTCGACATATTGAATTATGTATACAATATTGAAATATAATATAATGTCGACATATTGAATTATGTATACAATATTGAAATATAATATTGTCGACATATTGAATTATGTATACAATATTGAAATATAATATAATGTCGACATATTGAATTATGTATACAATATTGAAATATAATATTGTCGACATTGAATTATGTATACAATATTGAAATATAATATTGTCGACATATTGAATTATGTATACAATATTGAAATATAATATAATGTCGACATATTGAATTATGTATACAATATTGAAATATAATATTGTCGACATATTGAATTATGTATAAAATATTGAAATATAATATTGTCGACATATTGAATTATGTATACAATATTGAAATATAATATTGTTGACATATTGAATTATGTATACAATATTGAAATATATTGTCGACATATCGAATTATGTATACAATATTGAAATATAATATAATGTCAACATATTGAATTATGTATACAATATTGAAATATAATATAATGTCGACATATTGAATTATGTATACAATATTGAAATATAATATAATGTCGACATATTGAATTATGTATACAATATTGAAATATAATATTGTCGACATATTGAATTATGTATACAATATTGAAATATAATATTGTCGACATATTGAATTATGTATACAATATTGAAATATATTGTCGACATATTGAATTATGTATACAATATTGAAATATAATATTGTCGACATATTGAATTATGTATATAATATTGAAATATAATATAATGTCGACATATTGAATTATGTATACAATATTGAAATATAATATAATGTCGACATATTGAATTATGTACACAATATTGAAATATAATATTGTCAACATATTGAATTATGTATACAATATTGAAATATAATATTGTCGACATATTGAATTATGTATACAATATTGAAATATATTGTCGACATATTGAATTATGTATACAATATTGAAATATAATATTGTCGACATATTGAATTATGTATACAATATTGAAATATAATATAATGTCAACATATTGAATTATGTATACAATATTGAAATATAATATAATGTCGACATATTGAATTATGTATACAATATTGAAATATAATATTGTCGACATATTGAATTATGTATACAATATTGAAATATAATATTGTCGACATATTGAATTATGTATACAATATTAAAATATATTGTCGACATATTGAATTATGTATACAATATTGAAATATAATATTGTCGACATATTGAATTATGTATACAATATTGAAATATAATATAATGTCGACATATTGAATTATGTATACAATATTGAAATATAATATAATGTCGACATATTGAATTATGGACACAATATTGAAATATAATATTGTCGACATATTGAATTATGTATACAATATTGAAATATAATATTGTCGACATATTGAATTATGTATACAATATTGAAATATAATATTGTCGACATATTGAATTATGTATACAATATTGAAATATAATATAATGTCGACATATTGAATTATGTATACAATATTGAAATATAATATAATGTCGACATATTGAATTATGTATACAATATTGAAATATAATATAATGTCAACATATTGAATTATGTATACAATATTGAAATATAATATTGTCGACATATTGAATTATGTATACAATATTGAAATATAATATTGTCGATATATTGAATTCTGTATACAATATTGAAATATAATATTGTCGACATATTGAATTATGTATACAATATTGAAATATAATATAATGTCAACATATTGAATTATGTATACAATATTGAAATATAATATAATGTCGACATATTGAATTATGTATACAATATTGAAATATAATATTGTCGACATATTGAATTATGTATACAATATTGAAATATAATATTGTCGACATATTGAATTATGTATACAATATTGAAATATATTGTCGACATATTGAATTATGTATACAATATTGAAATATAATATTGTCGACATATTGAATTATGTATACAATATTGAAATATAATATAATGTCGACATATTGAATTATGTATACAATATTGAAATATAATATAATGTCGACATATTGAATTATGTACACAATATTGAAATATAATATTGTCGACATATTGAATTATGTATACAATATTGAAATATATTGTCGACATATTGAATTATGTATACAATATTGAAATATAATATTGTCGACATATTGAATTATGTATACAATATTGAAATATAATATAATGTCGACATATTGAATTATGTATACAATATTGAAATATAATATAATGTCGACATATTGAATTATGTATACAATATTGAAATATAATATAATGTCAACATATTGAATTATGTATACAATATTGAAATATAATATTGTCGACATATTGAATTATGTATACAATATTGAAATATAATATTGTCGACATATTGAATTCTGTATACAATATTGAAATATAATATTGTCGACATATTGAATTATGTATACAATATTGAAATATAATATTGTCGACATATTAAATTATGTATACAATATTTAATACACATACAAAAATAGCAATACGTATAAATATTCGATACATACTTTTCAGTTTAACCAACGTCACTTTGAAGTGATTCCAATTCCAATTCCAGGGATCTAAAAATGCCATTATTTACACAACAAAACCGCGTTTGCTTTACTGACAACACTCAATTCTTTCACATTGGTTTGGTTTGGCTTGTTTTACGGCATATCAACCTCAATGGGTTATTTAATGCCTACAAAATTTTTATTGATGGTAATATGTTTTTCTTCAAAAATGTATTTCTGGCAATATTTTTTCTTGAAGAAATCGAAAGCTGGTCATAATTTTTTCAAAGAATCTATAACAGTATTGCTGGTATTTTTATTTTATTTTAAAGTATTGCTGATAATAATTTTTCCTTCAAAAATTATTGCTGGTAATATTTTTTTTATTACAAAGTATTTCTGGTATTAAAACCTATTTTTTACACAAGTTTGGGTGTCAACTTTTTTCCCATAGCTGGGACCCTAACAGGTGCTACCACCCCGAGTCAGGGTGGATCTGGGAACGCCAGCAATTAAGAGGTGGTTCCACGCTCTTCAAAACTTCCTGATCAGAAGCCTTGCTGTTGCACGTAGTTTATCGTCTTACCCAGGACGCGGACGTAGTTTATCGTGATACCCAGGACGGCTTTCACATTGTAAAAATTAGAATCTTTTTTGAGAAAGATGCAAACAAAACTAAATAAATAAAAATCAAAGATGGTTAATTCCACTGAATCGTGAATTCGATGCTCTCCAAATGTAACACTCTTGCAGCCTTGTGCCAGACTCAAATAAACCTTGAAAATATGAAATAAAAAAAATTAATGAGAAAAAATATGTAGCCATGTATTATTTCATGTTGATTTGGTGAAAGATAGAGAGAAAGAGTGATTTATGTGGGAATTAATTATCTCCATACTGCCAAGCGAAAGGGTGACCCTTCATTAAGATGGTCTCGTTGGATTCATTGCAAAGGAGGACAGGTGAGTCGAGCCAAGCCGGACCTCTTGCGACCTTTTTGAGCTGCTGGTCGGGTGGCGCGCTTCTGGGGCCAACTAACTTGACCCGAACATCACTCTGTGTGTGTGTGTGTGTGTGTGTGTGTGTGTGTGTGTGTGTGTGTGTGTGTGTGCACCTGCTAGTTATATCACTGGAGAATCTTTTCATTAATCTTCAGAAGGAAAAGAAAGAAAGAAAGAAAGAAAGAAAGAGAGAAAGAAAGAACGAAAGTGGAAGAAGCGAACAAAAAGAAAGAAGAGGATAAATAGGAAGAGAAATGCTTGAAAAAAAAAGGAAAAAAGGGGAAAATAAAGAGATGCACATAAAAGGGAAGAAAGGAAGAAAATATAGGCGATGAATGAGAAAGAAAGAAAGAAAGAAAGAAAGAAAGAAAGACAGAAAGAAAGAAAGAAAGAAAGAAAGAGAGCAATAAAAATATTAAAAATAGAAATGAAATGAAAGAAAAACAGGAAGAAAGACAGGAACGATGATGGGAAAAGAATGAAAAATAGAAAAGAATGGATAATTGAAGGGAGACAAAGCATAAAAAGCACAGGAGTCGGAATAATGAACAAAATAAAATGAAATAAAACATTGGAAAGCAAGAAAAAGAAAAAAACAAAAGAAGAAGAAGGAAAAGAAAGAAAGAGAGAAAAAAAGAAAAGACTGAAAAAGAAAAGTAATAAAGAAAAAATTAAAAGGAGAAGGAACAGTTAAGAAAGAGAAAAAAGAAAATAGACAGACAGATAGATAGATAGATAGATAATGAACAGACTGAGATAGATAGATAGATAGATAGATAGATAGATAGATAGATAGAGAGACAGAGAGAGTGAGATAGATAGATAGAGAGAGAGAGAAAGAGAGAAAGTGAGAGAGGGAGGGAGAGAGAGAGAGAGAGGAGGTAGAAATAGAGGTGGCATAGTGAAAATCAATTAAGATTAAATACAGTACAGGAAAGACAAATAGTAAAGTTAAGAACGGGGAAAAAGAAGAGAAAAATGGGGGAAAAAAATAAAAGAAAGAAATAACAAGAAAAAGGATATGAAAAAGAGAGAAAAAGAAAAAAAGAAAGAAGAAAATAGACAAGAAGAAAGAAAGAAAGAAAGAAAGAAGAAAGGGAGGGAGATATATCAATAAAGAAACGAAAAAAAAAAGAGAGGGAGAGATGAAGAAAGAAAGAGGAAAAAGACACGGACAACAATGTAAAGAGGAACGAAATAAAGGAAACCCTTTTAAAAAAATGAAGAGGGAAAAAATGAAAAGATGCGAACAAAGAATGAAGTAAGAAAAACAAGGATGAAAGAAAGAAATGAAGACGGAAATATAAAGAATGAAAAATGTGTGACTGAGAACTGATAAAAGAAGCTGAAGAAGAAGAAGAAGACTGTAAAAGGTAAAATAAGTAAAAGAGGCTGTAAGGTAAAATGAAGAATAAGAAAAAAAAAAGGGAAAAACACGAAAAAAGAAAAAAAGGAAAAAAAGGAAAAAAAGAAAAAAGAATAGAAGAAAGAACGAAAGAAAAAATTAATGATAAACAGCGTATAAACACCATATTGAAAGAAAACGAAGAAAAATAACTTAAACGGAACACATTAGCAAGAAGATGAAGAAGAAGTTAGAGTCAGATAAAAAGAAGTAGGAAGAGAGGTAGAAAATGCAATAAGAACAGCAAAGTAAAAGAAGGACGAGGAAAAATAAAAATAAAAGGCTGGAAGAGAAGCATAAAATGGAAGAAGAAACGGCGAAGAAAAAGAAGAACGGAGAAAATAGAAAAGAAGAAGAAGAAGAAGAAATTAGAGAGAGAGAGAGAGAGAGAGAGTTGGAAGCGAAGCATAAAATGGAAGAAGAAATGGCGAAGAAAAAGAAGAACGGAGATAATAGAAAAGAAGAAGAAGAAATTAGAGTGAGAGAGAGAGAGAAAGCTGGAAGAGAAGAATAAAATGGAAGAAGAAACAGCGGAGAAAAAGAAGAACGGAGAAAGTAGAAAAGAAGAAGAAGAAGAGGAAATTAGAGAGAGAGAGAGTGAGAGAGAGAGAGAAACCTGGAAGAGAAGCATAAAATAGAAGAAGAAACGGCGAAGAAAAAGTAGAACGGAGATAATAGAGAAGAAGAAGAAGAAGAAGAAGAAGAAGAAGAAGAAGAAGAAGAAGAAGAAGAAGAAGAAGAAGAAGAAGAAATTAGAGACGGATAAAAAGAAGCTGGAAGAGAAAGCAGGAAAGGGAAGAAGCAGCGAAGAAAAAGAAGGACGAGGAAAAGTAGAGAAGAAAAAGAAGACGAAAACGAAAAGGAATATTGTAAAAGGTAAGAGGAAAGATTAAGAAAAAAGCTATAAAATTTGTAAAAATAAAGTGAATGAAGGAAAACCAAAACAGAATGAATTAAATAAATTAAACGGAATTTTATAAAAAAATGAATAATAGCGAAAGAAAACAAAAAAAATTTAAATGAATAATCACAGTTGAAAGAAATTTTAATTAAAAAAAAAAACGATACAAAGAAAAGTAAATTATAAAGACGGCAAATTCTCCAAATGTATCTTCATCCATATCAGTCCATTAGTTCTTGTCTTGAGGTCGAAGGGTTCAGATTGTGTAGCCAAAAGGTCCCAACCTCTCGACTCAGGGAATGTAATGTCGACCTGTGCTCCAGACTTTCTTGATTTATACAGCTTGAAAGATTCAGTCAGTCATTGTCAAGCATGAGCTTCCCCAATCCGACAATGGACAAAAATAAATAAAAAAATAAAAAAAATAATAATAAAAGGCTTTACGATAATGAAGATTATTAGCTTTAAGATTTTAACAAAATTCAGTCATTTTTATCAGGCATGAACTTCACTTGTCCGACAGTGAGAGAAACAGTCAATTATAAATGTCATTAATTCTTAAACGACAGGAAAAGGTTGCACGAATCTTCGCTACAAACGGGAAATTTAATTTTTATGAAATATAGTTTTTATGCTTGTGTTTGCTTCAATAATATAAAACTCGTATTGCACCCTTGTGCGAATTAATTCAAACAACCGCTATAGTTTTCTTTCTTTCATAATACAGTTTTAGACCCACTGGAGTGAGAGTGTGTAATCGATTTCTATTTTTTCTTCAGATTAAGTTATTTGCAGTGGCGTGCAGTAATATATATGATGAAATTTGTTTGACTTTGAAAATATTCCCTCATCCGTGATTGCATGAGATTTTCATCAAGCCCAAACACTATTGCCTCGACTGTTGATTAGTTGTGCTACGGCCATTCTCTGCAATGGACACTACTCCAAGGAAGCGTACAAAAATTGTAACACTGCACCAACACACTGGGTACATTTTCCAGTGAGCAAATGAAACCGTGACCGGAAAACCTAATTTCTTTTTGCATTATGGGAAAATGAAATTTATTATTATTATTTTATCATTTTATTTTCATTCTCCAACAAAATTCATTATTCCGTCTGTGGGTAAAAAAAAAGAACGCTAAGTTTGTATTTATTCGGAATTCATTAGTGATAATCTTCGCTAATCCTCTAGAAGGAATTAAATTTATTTTCATTATAATAACGAGGACTAGTGATTTATAGACCGGAAAATAATTAAGTCCTTCTTTCTAAACTGTGCTAATTCGGCAGTGAATGAAAGAATCAATTATAAATGATACTTGTAATGAAATTAATCATAAATAAGCTTCGGTAATCCATGAAAATGAAATATAAATATGACACTAAGAGTGAAATTTATTGATGTTGGGTACAATCAATGTAGGAAGGAATGCAAAAATATCCCCCACTTAAATTTATAAACAAAATCGTACATATAGAGAAGGCACGGTTGAGTAACCGATAGCGGATCGGGTTGAGGATTCAGAGAGCCGAACTCGAATTCCAGGCGAATCTATTACATTCACTTACGTGCTAAAAGGGAAAGGTATGAATAACCCTTCTTTCCTTCCCCCAGCTATAGCAGGACAGACCGGGTTCTATAGCCTTGGATGGCAACTGGATAGAAATGGACACCTACGAAAGATACATGACTGACGAAAGATACATGATCGCCTAAGCGTGTATCACGCATGGAACATAGATTTAAATCCAATCGAGAATCTGTGGTCAATCTGAAAGTAACGACTTCATGGAATGGACATATGAAATATCCAACATGTGCACTGCGTCATGTTTCGCTGGAAAAATGCGAACAAAAATATAATAACGGAATTATTCGTATGTTTTCAATTAATTTGCACAAGGGTGCAGTATAAGTTCTGGAAGTTTTCTCTGCGAACCGTCGAAGGGAGATAAATAAGTCTTTTTTTTTTTACATACCAAAGAAATGGTGCTTTTAAACGACACCAAATATTGATGCTATCGTCGAGAGTATTGCGACGTCTTTTACAAGAGAAATGCTGAATATGTATGACAGAGTTTCAACAAAATTTCCTTTTCCTTTATATTAACTGTAATATTTGACCGCCCACATGAAAAATAGAGTTGTAATTTAATCTAGCACGAAATGATTTATGATTTAACTCGAAATATATCGCTATAAATTATTACGCATTTTACCAGCATACGTGCGAAGAAAATGAAACCAATTTCATTTTCCTTCGTAAGTAAGTTAATATTCAAGTAGAAACATCGGGTTACTTCATTAAGTCGGCTATGAATTAAAACAAACTGCGTCTAATTTATTTTATTACCGGTGAAACATTGTCATTTTAGGTGTATGCTCATATGGTAAAGATTTTGTTTTAGTAATTTGGATTGTGCAAAAGAAATGCTTATATTTTACTTCAAATATCTGTGGAAATTTAATGGTTTTTCCAATTTAAATTTTAATTCTTCAGTTAATCATTGAATAAGCTCAAGGCGAGTTTTACGACAATAAAATATCCGTAGAAATTCCCCTATTGCATAGTTAAATATTTGAGCTTAATAACCATAACAAAACTAGAAAGACCCGTGATAATTTCCCGGATTTCCTATTTGAATTTTTTCATGAATCTTAATTCTTCAGTTAATGACTGAATAAGCTCAAGGCGAGTTTGACGACAATAAAATATCCGTAGAAATTCCCCTATTGCATCGTTAAATACTTGAGCTTAACAACCTTAAAAACCTTAACAAAATATTTGTAATTTCAATATGAATGCAGGTAATTATTTTAAGAAGTAAGGTGGTACAAATGAAAAGATTTGAAATTGACCTTTTCCATTTCACTGAAACAGACGTTAAATTTTCTTTCTTTCTTTCTTTGTTTCTTTCATTCACTGAAACCAAGTATTTTCTGATATGTCTTTTCGATCAACACTGAATAAACCATTATTTATGAGGACGTAACGGTCTTACTAAGGGAGAGACAGGTAGAATTATAATTAGATTAGGAAAAGATTACAAAAAGACAAAAGTTATTAAGATCTACAAAGGACAGGAAATTGTGGAGGGCTATGACCGTCAACGTCCTGAAAGAGGAAGGAGTTCTTTTATTGTTCATCTATTCGTGTATAGAGTAACTTAAAAGTTATCTTTTTTCTCTGCTGACTCCAGTTGCTTCAAGTTGATTCTAAATATCTTATTCTTAACTTCGACCTTTCTGTGCTGAATCTACTCACGACATTAGCGGTCATGGTTCTCTACAGCTTCCTGTCTCTTGCAACGCTTGACGCTCTATCACATGGGTCAGTTATAGCAAAATTTGAGTAGGAGATAAAGAAATTGAACATAGAATAGGAAGTGCTGGGGGTAGTTTTACCCAACACCATTAATTGGTACAAAACTGAAACATTAACCTAAAACAGCGTCATCAAATTGACACTTACATATGGATGTCATTCATGGCGCCAACTCGTTCAGAAATACCTAAACTGCCAGTTATATACAATTATTTTCTCAGATTAATGCTTAAAATGGCTCCGAGTGAATGAGGCCTGTTGGTCTTAGCGAGGATCATCCTTTTCTAAATTTCGTGGATTGGAGCTACAGAATCACAATGAAGCCAGATCACTTGAGGACGTTCAACAGCAGACACATGTAACCCGGAGAGCAAATAATGACATAGACAAGATGCTTGCGTTCCACACTAGTTCAAATAAAGTGTTAGGAAGGAAATGGCTTGGATTGAGTGAAGGCTGAGAGTCTTTAAACATTGTGAACTGGCACTACAGAATCACAAAGAAAGAACTGTACAAGAGAACAGAAGCCACATCACCTGAAGACTAACAGAAGCAACTAAAATGGATATCGCATTTAACTGAAAGAGAAAATAATGATAATGTCAAGATGTTGGCATTCTATACTACTTCAAATGAAATGTTAGGAAGGAAATGTCTTGGAGTGAGTGAAGCCTGAGGGTCTTAACGAAGATCATCCTTCTTTAAACATTGTGAACTGGCACCACAGAATCCCAAAGAAAGAACTGTAGAAGAGTACAGAAGCCAAGATTTTGGCATTCTATACTACTTCAAATAAAATTAATGTTAATAATTTAACAGAATTATTTTCACTATTATAAAGAGAAATAAATAAGCTCTCAAGTTGAAATTTAGAACTGTAAAACTATTTTCAATAGTATTATGAATAGCAGTAAAATATTTCCACTGCTTTAAAGGACTTTATAAGAAAATCAGCATCCTCAATCAAGTGTTCCAAGAAATAGGACTCAAGATAAACTTTTTGAAAACGGAAACTATGATCGGGAATTGGGAGGAAAGCAGTGATGGTACATACTCTGAATCTTTTGTAAAAATTCAGGATACGGAATTAGTAAATACCAACCACTTCATATATCTAGGTATATAGATCAGTTATAGCAAAATTTAGTATAGGAGATAAGGAAATTGAACATAGAATAAGTTGAGCCGGAGGTAGTTTTGCACAATACCACAAGTTACTACAAAACTAAAACAAGAGTCAGGTTCTTAAACATCCTCATCAGATCGAGACTTTCATATGGATGTCATTCATGGCGCCAACTCGTTCAGAAATACCTAAACTGCCAGTTATATACAATTATTTTCTCAGATCAATGCTTAAAATGGCTCCGAGTGAATGAAGCCTGTTGGTCTTAGCGAGGATCATCCTTTTCTAAATTTCGTGGACTGGCGCTACAGAGTCACAATGAAGCCAGATCACGTGAGGACTTTCAACAGCAGCAACATGCAACTCGAATAATGACATAATCAAGATGTTGATATTCCACACTACTTCAAACAAAAAGTTAGGAAGGAAACACCCATCATTAGCGGAAAGAGCGATAGCAGTTACTGGATTCAGGAAACGTTTTTCCCTGAAAAATTGTTTTAAGAAAAAGATTTTAGAAATTTCAACAGACTGCCCGGGCAATGGATGCCGAATACTTTACTTATAAGGAAACGGCTAATATTACCAGTAGCATTTGACTCCAATCTGCAAACTATTCACACAACCTAATTATGTCTGTTACTCATTTTATTCATCTAACCTCTCCTGACTTCACTATGTCCTGTAAGTGTTAAATTCTCCAAGCACTCTTTCCTCATAGTGTGTCCTAGATATTTCGACGATCTCTTTCGGATTTTAAGTATTAGTGTCATTTTTGTTTCCATTTCCCTTAAAACTTCCTCACTATTCATATGCTCCGTCCATGGTATTCTCAGCATCCTTCTGTAGAACCACATTTCCGTTGCTGCAAATCTCATCTTCATCTGTGTGGAAATTGTCCCGCACTCACTGTCATAGTGGATATTACATCTAACAATATTTTCCTGCGTGTTAATGTATGCATGCGTGTGTGTGCGTATGTATGTGTGTACGTATGCCAAACTATGCCATTGGTTGACCCAAGCCTTCTGAGTGAAATTGGGTAGACGAAACCTTTGGGGGTCGTCGATAGCCGTGCTAGCACGAAGTCACAAGTCATCTTGGCCGAGAGTATGAGCGTGCTGGCCTTGTTCAAATTGTTGATCACGCGAGATAACACGCTCTTTCCCAGAAACTGTAACTAAGATCTGCTCAGCATAGTTGCAATATAAACCACAGGTGGGCTCTGTGGGTGTTGAATAAACACAAATGTGCCCGAGCAAGCGTCTGCAATAGGGATTGGCTAGCCTCCTGAATAGACGGGTGTTCTCGAATACAATTGGTCAGCTATACTTATGTATATATATATATATATATGTGCGTGTGTGTGTGTGTGTGTGTGTGTGTGTGTGTGTGTGTGTGTGTATGTAAACAGCTCATAATAACTGAACGTTCTTAATAGAAAGATGTCCTCACGTCTGTTCGCCATCTGCCGCAGGTGGAGGTAGTGCAACATGATGATGATAATGATGACGATGATGATATGTGCGAATCAGGTACGATTAATATATGAATTCAAGTCCTTCTATATGCTGTCTTCCCTCAAGCCGTAGGAGATTATGACCCTCCACTACTTCCTATCTTTTGTAGCACTAAGCAATGTTTGTCTCTTTACCATCGCTTCGTGTTCGTGTTCTTCCATCCAGTAACGCAAACTCAAGTTTGCTTCCGTTTTCCCCTCTTGACTTCAATATGCACTGTGTGTGTTAAATTCTCCAAACCTCCTTTCCACATTATGTGTCCCAGAAATTTCAACTGTCGCTTTCTAACTCTAAGCGACAGTATCCTTAATGTTCCCATTTGCCCTTAAAACTTCCTAATTAATCACATGTTCCCTCCATGGTATTCTCAATATTCGTCTGTAGAACAACATCTCTGTTACTTCTGATATTTTCTTCACCCGTAAGGAAATTATCTAGTCTACGCTAACCCAGGGAAGGCAGTAAAGCCACTAAGACGCAACAGGAGGAGGCATGTGAACTAGTAATTCGACACTCTTTGATCAAAATGAATATTTCCTATTTCTTTGTTTAGATTCTGGAAGACATTTTGGATTTCTGTGATATATTTTCTATTAACAAGATTTATAGACCTATATATAAACCTGGCTTGAGGGAAATTGATTAAAAAATATCCAACTCAAGTAAGAAAAAAATGATCTCTCTCTCTCTCTCTCTCTATCTATCTATCTATCTATCTATATATATATATATATATATATAATATATATATATTATATAATATATATATATATATATATATATATATGTATATAAATATATATATACATTTCATTGAATACGACAGTCAAGGTGGTTTATCTATCGTATTCAATGAAATGTGCATGAAAGAAGGATTGGTGTCTAAATACACACACACACACACACACACATATATATATATTGTTATGTATTTGGGGAGCAGTTCCTCTTTTATGCAAGCTATATTGAAAACGACTGACAAGGTGCTGAAAATGAAATCTAACATTTAAATTATATAAAAAACTTATCCACAGCACCTTTCAGTCGTCTTCAATGAAACTTGCATATATATATATATATATATATATATATATATATATATATATATATATGTATATATATATCAGGTAACTTGTTAAAAGATGTTGTTTAGTGTAATATGAAACACCAAATCACTTTTAATGTTAACAAAAAGTGAATATTGAATGATTTACCCAAAGTTTTTTTTTTGTTCCAAAAAAGAAGTATTTTCACTTGGGAAACGCCTAACCGGTCTTTTGGGCAAGAGTAGAGATTTAGAGGTTTTATTCTTCTATGTTTAGGACTGGGTTTTCGATTTCCTCAGTAGACATTTTCTTTCATTCCCAATAACCACCTGTGGCTTACTGACATTATCATTTTGCTTGAGGTGAATTGATTTAAAAAATATTATATACACACACACACGCACACACACAAGAACACACACATAAATATACACATACACCTTAGGTTGTTTTTATGATATATCAACATTTGTTGGGTCATGTCAAATTATATTTGGTGTACTCAATGAAAATCAACTGACCCCTCAGTAGTAAGGGTGAACCAGACAAGCCTTGTTAACCATTACCCCACACTAAGGGGCCTGTATATACAGAGGGTTAAATTGAATGGTAATGTAGTGATGAGCAAGGTTAGAATTACAGTCCATTTGCTTGTATAACAAATTAGATCTTCACTGGAAGTGCCAGACTAATTAGCTATATTAATGGGAACATTGCTGGTTTCCCCACATAAAGAATTTGTCTTCTCCAATCAACTACTCTTCTGAAGTAATACCTGCAAAACATCATTAGATACTGAACTAATATCGCCCTTGATAATGGCTCAAAGAATAGCCGAAAGCGCTGTGATATGCAGAACTTTTGGACAGTTTTTACAAATTTTTTGTCCTGAAAAGAAAATGCGCGTACGAACACAAGAAAAATTAAATAAAAAGCTTTATCGCAGTGGCTTGTCAGTCATCTTTAATGAAACATATATATATATATATATATATATATATATATATATATATATATATATATATATATATATATATATATATATATATATATAAGGTTAATTGTCAGAGTTGAATCAGACCAGGAAACTAGTATTAAAAAGTGCTCAATACACGTGTGAACAAAAAATAAAAAAATAATATATGCAGCATTTAACTTTAATAATATATATGTGTGTGTGTGTACTTGTGTGCATATATATATATATATATATATATATATATATATATATATATATATGTATATATATATATATATATATATATATTAAACATGTTGTATTGAATGTTAAAGACAACATCGTCCTGCATATTTTCTTTTGAATTTTCTCATATTTTCTAATGAGACTTTTTATTTGAAAATATGCAGGACGATGTTGTCTTTAACATTCAACACAACATGTTTAAAAGAAAAGTTGCTGCCAAATTACACATACACACACACACACACACACACACACACATATATATATATATATATATATATATATATATATATATATATATATATATATATGTATATATATATATATATATATATATATTATCTTATCTTTGTTCAAGTTGCGAAGAAATTATATATGGTAGTAGCCATCACTATTTTTTTTTTAATTTTGAGTGAAACGTTATGCTCTGTTAATTTAATTTAGATGAAAATCTAAAAAGAAATAAAATAATTTAAATTAGATTAAATTTTCAATTTTAATTTAATTACAAAAACAAATTAATTTTTAAAATTGAAAAAAAAGTTAGATGAAATGAAATTAAAACTTTTGACTTAAATTTCAAATAAGCTAAAATTTTATTTCGAACGGAGAAGAAAAATGGTGAGAGGTGAGAAATAAAATTTTCACCTTGCAGTAGTAATCATCTATGTGCCGTATCGTGTCAGGATGTGGGCAATCATGGTTCTCCACGTCTTCCTAACCCTTGTAGTTCTCAGCAATATTTGTACCTTTGCTAAGCCTCTACCACCATTTATTTACACAAGCTGTTCCAGTAGGTGGCCCACCGTTTTCCCTAGCATCTCTTGTCTTTGATAAGTTCTGTGAGTGTCAAATTCTCCAAGTCCACCTTCCTCATTATGTGTGCAAGACATTTCAGCTGTTTGTTTCTGATTCGAAGTGTATCCTTTTTATTTCCATTTTCCTAAAAACTTAATCGCTGCTTACGCGTTTAATCAATGGTATTCTCATAATCCTTCTGTAGGACAATATTTCTGTTAATTCCAGTTTTCTGTTAGTCCCAGTTCTGTCTTCATCTGTGAGAAGATTGTCCAGCGTTCACTGACTTATAGGTGGTCAGTTATTAAATAACAATTCAGCAATCTCTTCTTTGGTTGTAACGTAATTTACTTGTTTCTTATTACTTTGCTTGGCTTTTGGAAGGCATCTTTCGTATTCGAACTTCAATGTCGCATTTTCTATCCTCTGTTAAAACACTTCCTAGATATTTAAACTTCTGTACTTGTTTGGTATTGGCATCTTTTTTTTTTATCAATTTCAACCCATGCAAGGTAGTAAATCCACTAAGACACAAGGGGTTACTGAGTGGGAAAGATTAAGAAAACAAAGAAGAATGATTATGAAGCGAAAACAATAGAAGACGAACCAGGAAGAAAGTAGATAAAGACTGACACTGCATTTACATTTTTGAAGATCATAGGTGGAGATATAATAATTTACTGATAAAAGTCTTACTAATTAACCCATAACTGGGGGAGAAGAAACCGATTCATACCTTCCACAAGGGTATTTCTGTTGGGGCGCACCCACCTTCACAACCACAATAGACTGATCCTATTATTATAAATAGAACAGTAGTTCTAGAGACTGTGAGTAGTGTAGCAGTGTAGTGCAGTGCAGAGTGAGACTTCTGTAGTGATCAGTTACACTTCCGTTTCTCGACCGGAAGATACCGTTGGACTTTATTACTATTACTTATTGTTACTACTAACCTACGTTCGTTCTACTACTAATCTCTCTGATGTAAATACCTCTCTGAATATACCAGTATTTTTCCCTACGACTGTGTTTGTTCGTTATTACCATATACTCACGTGGAAACACCCAACATCTCAACAGTGGCGACGAAGAATGTTTTATTGATCTCAACAGTGGCGACGAAGGATGTTTTATTGATCTCAACAGTGGCGACGAAGGATGTTTTATTGATCTCAACAATTTCTGTTTAAGTGAATATAACGAACTAGACTAATTTTTTTTCGAGGTAATATTGATTTAGTGATGCAAGTCTTACTAATGAGCCCATATCCTGGGGGAGAATGGGTGGATTCATACCTAATCATAATTCGATAAACAAACAAGAAGAAATTATAATGTGGATAATGCATAAAGAGATCACTCATAGATCCTATACATTTATATTTCAGAGAATGTAAATAAGTTTAAAGACATGATTGCGTAGCTAATCAATATTTGATTGATTAACTGATTTGTTACAAAATGTTTATATAAGTATAAGCAGAGACATATATGTATTAATATTTTTTAAGCAATTTCATCCCATGCAAGGCAATAAAGCCACTAAGACACAAAGGGGGTTGACTGGGTGTTAAAGAATAAGAAAATAAAGAAAAATTATTAAGGAACGAGACTAATAGAAGCGTAATCAGGAAGACAGTAGCTAACAATTGACATTACATTTAAAATTCTGAAGATCAGAGGTGTCTGGAAAGTATGGAACCGGAAGAGATTTCCATAACCGTGAAGTACAAGAAAAGAAACTGTTAGCATAGAACTTACGGTTACATCTCGCCAATTCAACTGTAAAATCGATGAGACCTTCTTGCCAATCCAGTACTGCGCTTAAATTGATAAAGTTCAGGTACCATAGCAGAGAGTTCATCCGAAGAAATACCATGAAAGTATTTATAAAAAAGGCACAGGGAAGATACCTTACGGCGGTGGGAATTGACTGAAGCCGATGCGACAGGTCAGGGCTAATAATATTGCTGATTCTTCTCTGTATTTTATCAATAATCTCTAAATATATAACAGGAGCACCAGACCACAAGTAGCAGCAAAGTATGGACGAATGGTAGATTTATAGATATGTAAGATAGATTCAGGAGAGAAAAATAGTTTAACGGAGGAGTATGAAAAATATATCGTCATGTCTATTATTGTTTTTAGGAAGTTTAAATATCCGGGATGCGTTTTAACGGAGGATGGAAAATGCAACACCGAGATCCGAACACGCATTAGACGAGAGAAAGAAGCCTTCCAAACACTAAGCTAGGTGCTTATAAACGAAAAGACTTTGTTAGTAACAAAGGAAGGGGTGGTGGATGTGATATCCATCCTCTTAATTGGCAGAAAATGGTGGACAATCTCCCCAGGCGTGAAGAGGCAGCAGAAATGTTGTTCTACAGAACGATACTGAACATTCCACGGATGGAGAAAATGAGTAGTAAATGAAGGAAAGGAAGGAAAAAATGAGGAGCAAATGAAGAAAAGGAAGGAAAAATGAGGAATGAAAGAAGGAAAGGGAGTAGAAAAGGAGGAGTGAAAGAAGGAAATGAAGGAGAAAATGAGGAGTGAAAGAAGGAAAGGGAGTAGAAAAGGAGGAGTGAAAGAAGGAAATGAAGGAGAAAATGAGGAGTGAAAGAAGGAAAGGGAGTAGAAAAGGAGGAGTGAAAGAAGGAAATGAAGGAGAAAATGAGGAGTGAATGAAGGAAATGAAGGAGAAAATGAGGAGTGAAAGAAGGAAATGAATGAGAAAATGAGTGAAAGAAGGAAATGAAGGAGAAAATGAGGAGTGAAAGAAGGAAATGAAGGAGAAAATAAGGAGTGAATGAAGTAAATGAAGGAGAAAACGAGGAGTGAATGAATGAAATGAAGGAGAAAACGAGGAGTGAATGAAGGAAATGAATGAGAAAATGAGGAGTGAAAGAAGGAAATGAAGGAGAAAATAAGGAGTGAATGAAGGAAATGAAGGAGAGAATGAGGAGTGAAAGAAGGAAATGAAGGAGAAAACGAGGAGTGAATGAAGGAAATGAAGGAGAAAATAAGGAGTGAATGAAGGAAATGAAGGAGAGAATGAGGCGTGAAAGAAGGAAATGAAGGAGAAAACGAGGAGTGAATGAAGGAAATGAAGGAGAAAATGAGGAGTGAAAGAAGGAAATGAAGGAGAAAATGAGGAGTGAAAGAAGGAAATGAAGGAGAAAATGAGGAGTGAAAGAAGGAAATGAAGGAGAAAACGAGGAGTGAATGAAGGAAATGAAGGAGAAAATGAGGAGTGAATGAAGGAAATGAAGGAGAAAATAAGGAGTGAATGAAGGAAATGAAGGAGAAAATGAGGAGTGAAAGAAGGAAATGAAGGAGAAAATGAGGAGAGAAAGAAGGAAATGAATGAGAAAATGAGTGAAAGAAGGAAATGAAGGAGAAAATGAGGAGTGAAAGAAGGAAATGAAGGAGAAAATAAGGAGTGAATGAAGTAAATGAAGGAGAAAACGAGGAGTGAATGAATGAAATGAAGGAGAAAACGAGGAGTGAATGAAGGAAATGAAGGAGAAAATGAGGAGTGAAAGAAGGAAATGAAGGAGAAAATAAGGAGTGAATGAAGGAAATGAAGGAGAGAATGAGGAGTGAAAGAAGGAAATGAAGGAGAAAAGGAGGAGTGAATGAAGGAAATGAAGGAGAAAATGAGGAGTGAAAGAAGGAAATGAAGGAGAAAAGGAGGAGTGAATGAAGGAAATGAAGGAGAGAATGAGGCGTGAAAGAAGGAAATGAAGGAGAAAACGAGGAGTGAATGAAGGAAATGAAGGAGAAAATGATGAGTGAAAGAAGGAAATGAAGGAGAAAATGAGGAGTGAAAGAAGGAAATGAAGGAGAAAATGAGGAGTGAAAGAAGGAAATGAAGGAGAAAACGAGGAGTGAATGAAGGAAATGAAGGAGAGAATGAGGAGTGAAAGAAGGAAATGAAGGAGAAAACGAGGAGTGAATGAAGGAAATGAATGAGAAAATGAGGAGTGAAAGAAGGAAATGAAGGAGAAAATAAGGAGTGAATGAAGGAAATGTAGGAGAAAATGAGGAGTGAATGAAGGAAATGAAGGAGAAAATAAGGAGTGAATGAAGGAAATGAAGGAGAAAATGAGGAGTGAAAGAAGGAAATGAAGGAGAAAATGAGGAGTGAATGAAGGAAATGAAGGATAGAATGAGGAGTGAAAGAAGGAAATGAAGGAGAAAATGAGGAGTGAATGAAGGAAATGAAGGAGAAAATGAGGAGTGAATGAAGGATATGAAGGAGAAAATGAGGAGTGAAAGAAGGAAATGAAGGAGAAAATGAGGAGTGAAAGAAGGAAATGAAGGAGAAAACGAGGAGTGAAAGAAGGAAATGAAGGAGAGAATGAGGAGTGAAAGAAGGAAATGAAGGAGAAAACGAGGAGTGAATGAAGGAAATGAATGAGAAAATGAGGAGTGAAAGAAGGAAATGAAGGAGAAAATGAGGAGTGAAAGAAGGAAAGGGAGGAGAGAATGAGGAGTGAAAGAAGGAAATGAAGGAGAAAATGAGGAGTGAATGAAGGAAATGAAGGAGAGAATGAGGAGTGAAAGAAAGAAATGAAGGAGAAAATGAGGAGTGAATGAAGGAAATGAAGGAGAAAATGAGGAGTGAAAGAGGGAAGGGAGGAGAGAATGAGGAGTGAAAGAAGGAAATGAAGGAGAAAATGAGGAGTGAAAGAAGGAAAGGGAGGAGAGAATGAGGAGTGAAAGAAGGAAATGAATGAGAAAATGAGGAGTGAATGAAAGAAATGAAGGAGAAAATGAGGAGTGAAAGAAGGAAATGAAGGAGAAAACGAGGAGTGAATGAAGGAATGAAGGAGAAAATGAGGAGTGAAAGAAGGAAAGGGAGGAGAAAATGAGGAGTGAATGAAGGAAATGAAGGAGAGAATGAGGAGTGAAAGAAGGAAATGAAGGAGAAAATAAGGAGTGAATGAAGGAAATGAAGGAGAGAATGAGGAGTGAAAGAAGGAAATGAAGGAGAAAACGAGGAGTGAATGAAGAAATGAAGAAGAAAATGAGGAGTGAATGAAGGAAATGAAGGAGAAAATAAGAAGTGAATGAAGGAAGTGAAGGAGAGAATGAGGAGTGAAAGAAGGAAATGAAGGAGAAAACGAGGAGTGAATGAAGGAAATGAAGGAGAAAATGAGGAGTGAATGAAGGAAATGAAGGAGAAAATAAGGAGTGAATGAAGGAAATGAAGGAGAAAATGAGGAGTGAAAGAAGGAAATGAAGGAGAAAATGAGGAGTGAATGAAGGAAATGAAGGAGAAAATAAGGAGTGAATGAAGGAAATGAAGGAGAAAATGAGGAGTGAAAGAAGGAAATGAAGGAGAAAATGAGGAGAGAAAGAAGGAAATGAATGAGAAAATGAGTGAAAGAAGGAAATGAAGGAGAAAATGAGGAGTGAAAGAAGGAAATGAAGGAGAAAATAAGGAGTGAATGAAGTAAATGAAGGAGAAAACGAGGAGTGAATGAATGAAATGAAGGAGAAAACGAGGAGTGAATGAAGGAAATGAAGGAGAAAATGAGGAGTGAAAGAAGGAAATGAAGGAGAAAATAAGGAGTGAATGAAGGAAATGAAGGAGAGAATGAGGAGTGAAAGAAGGAAATGAAGGAGAAAAGGAGGAGTGAATGAAGGAAATGAAGGAGAAAATGAGGAGTGAAAGAAGGAAATGAAGGAGAAAAGGAGGAGTGAATGAAGGAAATGAAGGAGAGAATGAGGCGTGAAAGAAGGAAATGAAGGAGAAAACGAGGAGTGAATGAAGGAAATGAAGGAGAAAATGATGAGTGAAAGAAGGAAATGAAGGAGAAAATGAGGAGTGAAAGAAGGAAATGAAGGAGAAAATGAGGAGTGAAAGAAGGAAATGAATGAGAAAATGAGGAGTGAAAGAAGGAAATGAAGGAGAAAATAAGGAGTGAATGAAGGAAATGTAGGAGAAAATGAGGAGTGAATGAAGGAAATGAAGGAGAAAATAAGGAGTGAATGAAGGAAATGAAGGAGAAAATGAGGAGTGAAAGAAGGAAATGAAGGAGAAAATGAGGAGTGAATGAAGGAAATGAAGGATAGAATGAGGAGTGAAAGAAGGAAATGAAGGAGAAAATGAGGAGTGAATGAAGGAAATGAAGGAGAAAATGAGGAGTGAATGAAGGATATGAAGGAGAAAATGAGGAGTGAAAGAAGGAAATGAAGGAGAAAATGAGGAGTGAAAGAAGGAAATGAAGGAGAAAACGAGGAGTGAAAGAAGGAAATGAAGGAGAGAATGAGGAGTGAAAGAAGGAAATGAAGGAGAAAACGAGGAGTGAATGAAGGAAATGAATGAGAAAATGAGGAGTGAAAGAAGGAAATGAAGGAGAAAATGAGGAGTGAAAGAAGGAAAAGGAGGAGAGAATGAGGAGTGAAAGAAGGAAATGAAGGAGAAAATGAGGAGTGAATGAAGGAAATGAAGGAGAGAATGAGGAGTGAAAGAAAGAAATGAAGGAGAAAATGAGGAGTGAATGAAGGAAATGAAGTAGAAAATGAGGAGTGAAAGAGGGAAGGGAGGAGAGAATGAGGAGTGAAAGAAGGAAATGAAGGAGAAAATGAGGAGTGAAAGAAGGAAAGGGAGGAGAGAATGAGGAGTGAAAGAAGGAAATGAATGAGAAAATGAGGAGTGAATGAAAGAAATGAAGGAGAAAATGAGGAGTGAAAGAAGGAAATGAAGGAGAAAACGAGGAGTGAATGAAGGAATGAAGGAGAAAATGAGGAGTGAAAGAAGGAAAGGGAGGAGAAAATGAGGAGTGAATGAAGGAAATGAAGGAGAGAATGAGGAGTGAAAGAAGGAAATGAAGGAGAAAATAAGGAGTGAATGAAGGAAATGAAGGAGAGAATGAGGAGTGAAAGAAGGAAATGAAGGAGAAAACGAGGAGTGAATGAAGAAAATGAAGAAGAAAATGAGGAGTGAATGAAGGAAATGAAGGAGAAAATAAGAAGTGAATGAAGGAAGTGAAGGAGAGAATGAGGAGTGAAAGAAGGAAATGAAGGAGAAAACGAGGAGTGAATGAAGGAAATGAAGGAGAAAATGAGGAGTGAATGAAGGAAATGAAGGAGAAAATAAGGAGTGAATGAAGGAAATGAAGGAGAAAATGAGGAGTGAAAGAAGGAAATGAAGGAGAAAATGAGGAGTTGAAGAAGGAAATGAAGGAGAAAACGAGGAGTGAAAGAAGGAAATGAAGGAGAGAATGAGGAGTGAAAGAAGGAAATGAAGGAGAGAATGAGGAGTGAATGAAGGAAATGAAGGAGAGAATGAGGAGTGAAAGAAGGAAATGAAGGAGAAAATGAGGAGTGAATGAAGGAAATGAAGGAGAAAATGAGGAGTAAAAGAAGGAAATGAAGGAGAAAATGAGGAGTGAAAGAAGGAAATGAAGGAGAAAATGAGGAGTGAATGAAGGAAATGAAGGAGAAAATGAGGAGTGAAAGAAGGAAATGAAGGAGAAAATGAGGAGTGAATGAAGGAAATGAAGGAGAAAATGAGGAGTGAAAGAAGGAAATGATGGAGAAAATGAGGAGTGAAAGAAGGAAAGGGAGGAGAAAATGAGGAATTAAAGAAAGAAAGCGAGGAGAAAATTAGGAGTGAATGAAGGAAATGAAGGAGAAAAATAAAATGATCAAAAAATGAAGGAGAAAAATAAAATGATCAAAAACGAAAAATAGTTATAAAAATCTTCACTTACAAGTAACAATGGGGAATGAAAGTGAAGTGTCACTTTCTTCACGGTTTGGAATTCACGTCTTCCTTCTCTTAGATGGGTTGCCACTTAAATCTAGAGGCCACAGTTTACCTTGCTATTTAATACATAGTAACTATTTGTTAGTAAATTTTCTAAAAGAAAAAAAATGTTTAAAATCAAATTTATTTTTGTTTCCCTAATTTTTTTTAGACCACTTTTACTCGCTTCTGAGTTTCCCCAAAGGTTCTGCAAACGTCCCAACAAAAAACAATAGGGTACTTAGTAAACTATAAGGCACTTCTAAGATTTTTCTATCATGCGATAATAAAGAAGATATTGTAAAGTGACAATTTTCTGTTACTAAATATACAGCCGGAATTGGCCATAATAACACTTCCGTTGCTTGTTTTTATTGGATAAGCTATAAGATGAGGCCAATCCTATCACCAGGGTGTGCCGACAATTGTAACATTCTGTCTGGAAGATAAAACTGCAGTTCGTAATAGAACATTACACATTGCAAATATGCCATTGGATATTTTAGAGATCTGATTGGACAAGCCGCCAGTCTATGAAAGACTCAAGCGACGGATGAATTCTTTTGATGTAAGTAATAATATTTCATGAATGGCTCAAGAAAGGAACTTGCTAAGTGTTAGAGTAAGATAAGCACGGGAACAACTTCACGGTGGTGGGGTAGTTATTGAAGTTTAGATGCCAGGTCAGGACCGATAACACTGCATACCCTCCTTTGAATTTTGTCGAGCATCTCGAGAAATATGGCAGGTACACCAGACCAGATATGGCAGCAATATTCAATTTACGACCGAATGGCATATTTATAGATATACAAGATGGATTCTGATGAGAAAAATTCTGATTTTTTTATATTCAAAATTATGATTATCCAGTCAGCAAACATATAATAGACAATACAACTATGTTGGTTGATGAGCTCGTCTGCTGAATGCATTTCTTAGAATTAGAATAAGAACGTGCGCGATCATAGCCCTCTACACGTTCCTTTTTCTTTGAATATCTGAATTACTATGGCTTTTTTCGAAACGTCTATATTTCTGAGATGATTTACATTGTTCGGACTGTTGGCCTCATCTATATTGCCATATTCGCAGGGTATACACTGACGTCTTCAAGGACACATAACCCAGTGGATAAACGCGTTGGTCGGATCCAGTGACTTGACCCAAAGACTTGTGTGTTCAATACCTGGCTACTGCAGTGGTGAACAAAAACTTGGAAAGTTGAGTTAAAGGGGGATAAGTGAGACATCTGGAAGAGGCATGGCCCGTGGAATTAGAACAATCTATTCCCCAGTGAACGAAATAAAGGGTTCAGTTCGAAATTTCAATCATCTGAAGAAGGCCGAAGCGTACAACGACCGAAACATCGTGAATATGGCAATAAAGATGAAGGCAACAGTTCGAACATTGTAAATTGACAGTTTTTTTTATCTAGTGATTGTTCGATTGAGTGTGCGTTCATTCGAATCTGGTTTCTTTGCCAATACTACAAAAATTAATCTTATACCCTCCAGTGTTTCACCGCTGTTATATATATTTAAATTATTTTACTTTGTTAATTCAAGGGATGTGCGGGTAGCGTAACTGTTGTCGGCGTGCATAGTGGAAATTGACCAGTCGAGATCAGATTCTCGCAAAGTCCATTGTATTCATTTTTGCACAAATACTTTTGGGGGAGGGATGAATAAATTTCTTCATTTAGTTATAGGTTAAGCAGTAAGATACACGGGTCTCTTTTTGGGTGGCAATGTAAAATGATAGAGAAGGCAGCAGAAAACTAGTCCAACATTTTCCCAATAAGTCACGACAGCTCACTGATAATAAAGGAGAGCCATGGTCACCGATGCTTTTGAAAGAAGATGGCATTAAATAAAGAAAATCTTATCAATTCCAAAGTCAGTATCTCTATGGTAATTTTTTATAGGCATTCTGCTTCTCTCCCTCTTCATTTGACCAATTTCGGATGTTAGTCTCACGTGTTTTTCCCTGCATTAATGTATATTGTTTCCGTTTCTGTCATGCAAAGGTTCCCCTCTACTCTGATTCCGCCATTGTAATGTAACATGTGAGTCAGTCAGTAATGAGTCAAGCGTGATACACGCTTAGGTAATCATGTATCTTTCGATACATGACTGACGAGGAAGATTTTTCCTGCAGTAGGTTGCCATTTCTTTCTGCGGTAGACCAGTTGCCATCCAAGGCTATAGAACTCAGTCTGTCCTGTTATTTACCCATAGCTGGAATGTAATGGATTCGGCTGGAATTCGAACTCGGCTCTCCGATTCCTCAATCCGAGCCGCTATCCATTACACCACCGTGCCAGACGGTCTGAATTGAATTTAATGCCAATCGGGAACATTTAAGAAGCGTTGATCTGCGGTGACCCCAATATGTACTGGGTTTATCCACAAGAGATATGAAAATAATCATATTGTACTCGGTGTCACATCGGAATGTCATTTAAGAAATCGTATATAAATAAACTCATTTCTCTTTTTTTTCTGTTGTGATTGTTCCCTCTTTAGACTTTTCTGTTTATTTGCTTCGTTCTACATGTTTGCTACGTCTGTAATATGTTTTTTTTTATTTCTACACATTTCTAATGATGTTTTTTGGTAATCAAGGAGATAGAATGATGGCAATTGACGTTGCATTTAAATTATTTGAAGATTGTAGTTATCAGGGAAGCAAGTCAACGGTAGGTTGGACGTGCGAGAAAAGAAACTGTTGGAGCAGAAATGGTAGTTGCATTTAGCTAAACCCAGTCCTAAACAGGAAACAAGAGAATGACCTCTACTACTGTTCAAAATCCGGGGAGGAGTGGGAACCGGGCGGTAAGCAAATAAAGTATGATGAAGAGCAGTTAGGTAAAGGCTTATCTAACTCTAACTAGATCTAGTAACGCGATTAAAATTTACTTGCTTGCGATTATTTTTTATATTTTTGTTTAGCCAGGTTATCGGCTGTTTTTGTTAAGTTCAGAATTTTAGATGTTACTTACTTCCTGCCTTTTTTTCTTACCATGGTATCACTTCTTTTGCTGTTCCATAATGGGGTTTTCACTTTGAATCCATGGCCTGTTCTAAAACTTCGTACTTGTTTCAACTTTCAATTGCATTTTTTTTTCTTTAAATACAATAACCATGGAATGATTTTGTATTCTAAGCATTGCCCCGAGATTCTTCAATTTTGGTAAATTTATCTTTCAATTTTATATAAATGGCAGCTGATAGCACCTGCAGTTAGCCCTTGGGTTTGAGGGTATATATATTGATTTTTTTTTCCTGATACATTCAAATCACAGGAAAAAACCTGAAGAAAACAAACTCAAATCCAGCAAAACGCATTAACAAATAAAATATTTATCAAGTGCTTTCTGCTTGTCTTCTTTTAAGTAACAGCAAAGAAAATCAGTTCAAGGACTACATTTGTCAGATTCTTGGAGAAAATAAACTTTTAAATCCCTCAACATTACTTCCTGGTTAGACACATTTTAATTTCGACCTTTGGAAATTTGCTTACAATGGCACATATAATTGTACCTATACTCTAAATGTCTCTCCATCAAAACAAAGGAGATATTGTCTGATTTGTGTTACATTAGAGGAAAATGAATGATGAACATTTTTAAGTTGGCCCAAATAAACAGCTACGTTTGTAAATGTTGGCCCAATTAAAGAACTACTTTTGGTTCGATTAAACGGCTGGACTTACGGCCATATCCTGTTGAAGCACCGATTCCCGTAGGATCAAGGAATTTGAGCAACGTCGGGTCTGGTCTGTACCTCCATGGATGACTGGTTGGGAATACTAGGTGCTGTATGATTGGATGTGCGGGTGGTGTAATGGATGATAGCTCGGAATTGTTAATCGGATATCCGAGTTCTAATTCCCGTTGGGTTCGTTATATTCACTTAAGCACTTGTTCATGGGAAAAGAACGAATTCACCTCTTCTCCCCCAGCTATGGGTTAATTAGTAAAACTTGTATCACTAAATCATTATTATCTCAAAAGAAAAAAAGTTTTAATATCTAAAAATATTTTCTGGCTTTAAATAACCTGAAAAGGGTTGATAAGACGTAAGAAACTAAAGAAGGAATCAGTTAAACAGCTATATTGGTTAAAGCTAGGTTTCTTAATTTTGAACCAATTGAGAAGCTGTTTGTTAACGTTGGCCTAGTTTAAATGCTGTTTGTTAACGTTGGCCCAGTTAAAAAGCTGTTTGTTAACGTTGGCCCAGTTTAAAAGCTGTTTGTTAACGTTGGCCCAGTTTAAAAGCTGTTTGATAACGTTGGCCCAGTTTAAAAGCTGTTTGTTAACGTTGGCCCAGTTTAAAAGCTGTTTGTTAACGTTGGCCCAGTTTAAAAGCTGTTTGTTAACGTTGGCCCAGTTTAAAAGCTGTTTGTTAACGTTGGCCCAGTTTAAAAGCTGTTTGATAACGTTGGCCCAGTTAAAAAGCTGTTTGTTAACGTTGGCCCAGTTTCAAAGCTGTTTGCTAACGTTGGAGCAGTTTAAAAGCTGTTTGTTAACGTTGGCCTAGTTTAAAAGCTGTTTGTTAACGTTGGCCTAGTTTAAAAGCAGTTTGTTAATGCTGGCCCAGTTTAAAAGCTGTTTGTTAACGTTGGTCCAGTTAAAAAGATTCGTTAATTTTGGACCAATTAACCAGCAACGTTTTTTTTATGTTGGCTGAAATTAAACAGCTTACATTGGTTCAAACAGCTACGTGGCCCAATTAAGCGATAGGAAGTACAGAGATGTATTTTGATTTGTTTTGACTCTTCCAGATATAACTTTAATAGATGCATCTATTAGCCGCATGTCTAGTGTGTTGGAAATAACGTTTCCAGGCTAAAACCAGAAGTAGTTAATTAAAGGCATTTTGAGCAGGAAAAGCAACAGACTGGCCTGTATTCGTACGCACACAATTGCTTATCCTCACACTGAATAGGCGTCATCCGATTTCTAGAAATTCCAACAGCTAAACGCCATGTATATAATACATGATTATATTCCGTCCGAAAGGGTACACCCATGTGCAGAATATTGCTACATTAATCGGTTCTTGGAATGCCGTCTCAATACAAAAGATTTCTTTTGGGTGCTACAGTCATGGAGAAAAAAAAATAGTGGGGTCTAAAAAAATAAAAAAAAAAATAAAGGGGAAAAGTAAAAAAAAAATGCAAATAAATCAGAGATGATGTGTATGACACGCCCAAGTATTAGAGCCGGTTTCTCGATTCAATATCGCCGAAAAGACATTTGTAGCTTAAATAGGAATTTCTTTATGCTCTGATCTTCAACCAAATACCAACCCCGTTTCTTTTCTTTCTTTCGTGATCTATTCACTCGCTCGCCTCTTTCGCCGACTCCACCAGCCAGAGCCACTGCAAGATGTTGTAATTGAACTGGACGCTGAGCAAACAGTGCTTCAAATAAAACGACGAAAAGGACACAGACGGCGCATACAGAGCACGCACTGCCATGCGTCGGAGTTCCGTCGGACTGCGTGATTGGCAGTAACGGCGTGAAGGGGGCATTGCCAGCATTGGAACGCAGCTAAACACAATAGCCACCGCTTGATATTGTCGCAAACCCACCATGACCGATTGGCTATTCAAGGTAGAACCTCTGCTCTCTCAACCGGCCGGACTCATCTCGTTTTACGCATGCGCATCAGACCAGTTACGTTCGACCTTTCCTTCGTTTTCAACTCTTTCTTTTTCTTTCTTCAATTACCTTCCTGAAAGGCATTTTACTCACATGACTTCCGCTTTTATCCCGCGTTTAAATTGCATCTGATTTCTTTTTATTGTACCTTGACAATTTATTCGCGTTCGTCTGCTTATTGTGATTCTGTGTCAGTTAAAAGAGAGTCATCGCCATATTTAATATAACCCTTAGCGTGTGCCAAACAAAACCAAAAAAATGAATAAATAAATAAATCGGAATTATCAGTAGCCTCACAAACCTCAACGATGAATAGTCATTCTTTATTGTAGTCGGTTAGTTTCTGGACAATTACGACCAAAGCCGCCGCCGCCACCGCCAACACCACCACTATTAATAACAACGAGTATAATCATTATTATTATTATTATTATTATTATTATTATTATTATTATTATATTTCCTTTAATTTCTGTTGTATAGTCATTTTCTTCCGGGTACCAATCAGTGGTAAATCATATCTTCGTAATGTGAGAGATATACTTGTAAGTAAAATTGTTTGTATTTCTTTAAAGCATGGGCTACCAGGGATCCCTTCAATGAGTCTATCAGAACCTTTTCCAATCAATCCGAGTGCTCCAACTACAACTGGAATTATTGATATTCTCACGTGTCACATTTCTGAGATTTCAACTTCAACTTTTATTTTATTAAATGTATTTTAATATTAATGTTTAATGTATAATCTATAGTAAAATATTTTAGAATGTCTGTCAATTCCATAGTAAAATAAGTCAAAATGCCAGCCTATTCTATATATAATGCCTATCAATTCTACAGTGACATAATTTAGAATGCCTGTCTATTCTATGGTAAAATAATTTAGAATGCCTGTCTTATCTATATTAAAATAATTTAGTATGCTTGTCTATATTCTATAGTAAAATAATTTAGAAAGACTGCCTATTCTAAATAGAATGCCTGTTTATTCTATAGTAAAATACTATAGAATGACTGTCTAATCTATAGTAAAATAATGTAGGATGCCTGTCTATTCTATATAAAAATAATTTAGTATGAATGTCTAATGTATAGTAAAATACTTTAGAATATCTGTCTAAACTATAATAAAATAATTTGATTAACAAAAATCACAATAACAAGAAAGTTAATAATGTTTGTTATTTGGAAATGTAAAATGTTGATTATTTACTGAAATATTTTCTGGCATACTTCTATCATTTTTGTTGTATATTGTTTAATATAGTATGATTTGGGAAATAAAAGTATTACATGTACATTTATTATATATTTATTTTAAATTTATTTTATATTTAAAGGAGTGCCACAGAAAAGCGATAACAACAACAAAAATTGCAATATGAGATCTGGTAAAAACATGAATTGATAACAGCAAAAATTGCAATGTGAGCACTGGTAAAAAATTGGATGCTGAAGACATTAATTTCTTTTATAATACCCAGAAATTCATACACATATGTCCTCAAGCACGCATGGCAGAGTGGATAAAGGCCTTAGATCCAGTGACAGGGTCCAAAGAGTGTGAGTACAATACCTGGTTAAGGCGGTGGAGAACTTGGAGAAGGGAATTAACAAGAGATAATTGATAACTGACATCCATTAGACATGGCACGTGGAACTAGAACAGTGAGCAAAATACATTTTGACATTCCAACCACTTGAAAAAGGCCGGAGCGTACAACGTTGTAATAAATATGACGACAAAGATAAGGATAATAGTCCGAATAAAGTAAATAGTGTACATAATACCTCATCTCAGAAATATAGACAGACACTGAAAGGCCGAAACGTTGTAATAAATATGGCGACAAAGATGAGGACAATAGTCCGAATAATGTAAATAGTGTACATAATACCACATCTCAGAAATATAGACAGATACTGAAAGGCCGAAACGTTGCAATAAATATGGCGACAGAGATGAGAACAATAGTGCGAATGATGTAAATAATGTACATAATACCCCATCTCAGAAATGTAGACAGATACTGAAAGGCCGAAACGTTGTAATAAATATGGCGACAAAGATGAGGACAATAGTCCGAATAATGTAAATAGTGTACATAATACCTCATCTCAGAAATATACACAGATACTGAAAGGCCGAAACGTTGTAATAAATATGGCGACAAAGATGAGGACAATAGTCCGAATAATGTAAATAGTGTACATAATACCTCATCTCAGAAATATAGACAGATACTGAAAGGCCGAAACGTTGTAATAAATATGGGGACAAAGATGAGGACAATAGTCCGAATAATGTAAATAATGTACATAATACCTCATCTCAGAAATATACACAGATACTGAAAGGCCGAAACGTTGTAATAAATATGGCGACAAAGATGAGGACAATAGTCCGAATAATGTAAATAGTGTACATAATACCTCATCTCAGAAATATACACAGATACTGAAAGGCCGAAACGTTGTAATAAATATGGCGACAAAGATGAGGACAATAGTCCGAATAATGTAAATAGTGTACATAATACCTCATCTCAGAAATATAGACAGATACTGAAAGGCCGAAACGTTGTAATAAATATGGCGACAAAGATGAGGACAATAGTCCGAATAATGTAAATAGTGTACATAATACCTTATCTCAGAAATATAGACAGATACTGAAAGACCGAAACGTTGTAATAAATATGGCGACAAAGATGAGGACAATAGTCCGAATAATGTAAATAGTGTACATAATACCTCATCTCAGAAATATACACAGATACTGAAAGGCCGAAACGTTGTAATAAATATGGCGACAAAGATGAGGACAATAGTCCGAATAATGTAAATAATGTACATAATACCCCATCTCAGAAATATAGACAGATACTGAAAGGCCGAAACGTTGTAATAAATATGGCGACAAAGATGAGGACAATAGTCCGAATAATGTAAATAGTGTACATAATACCTCATCTCAGAAATATAGACAGATACTGAAAGGCCGAAACGTTGTAATAAATATGGCGACAAAGATGAGGACAATAGTCCGAATAATGTAAATAGTGTACATAATACCTCATCTCAGAAATATAGACAGATGCTGAAAGGCCGAAACGTTGTAATAAATATGGCGACAAATATGAGGACAATAGTCCGAATAATGTAAATAGTGTACATAATACCTCATCTCAGAAATATAGACAGATACTGAAAGGCCGAAACGTTGTAATAAATATGGCGACAAAGATGAGGACAATAGTCCGAATAATGTAAATAGTGTACATAATACCTCATCTCAGAAATATAGACAGATGCTGAAAGGCCGAAACGTTGTAATAAATATGGCGACAAATATGAGGACAATAGTCCGAATGATGTAAATAGTGTACATAATACCTCATCTCAGGAATATAGACGGACACTGATATCTCGTCCTCTTTTCTCGCTTCCTTTTACTACATCAGCGAGGAGATGCTCTAGTCTTATTTCCGTTCCTGTCATCAACACAGTGTCACCTACGGTTCTTATATTGCTAAGATTACGCTCCTACCCGGATAGTAAATCCTAGAAACGGCTCCAGGTTCCGTCTTGCTGTTGAGGTTGAATAAGTCCGGCGAGGAGAAGACACATCCTTGTCTTTCGCCCCTTTCTATTTTTGTTTATCTACTCAATTCGTTTTTATTCCGTATATAGGTGCTTTCCTTCCGGTATAGGTTCTGGATTATTCTAACTTCCTTCCTAATTAAATTTAGTTTTCACTGGCTTCCGTACAATCACTGGAGGTAAGCAACGCCAAGTACTTCCAATAACGGTTAAGATAATAAAAAGATTCCCCCTCAAAATATAAGACTTTGGTTATGAAGGCAAATTCCAATAACGGGTTACACCATCAATGTTTTTCATCCCATAATTCAAAAGAAAATTTCAAGAAAACATTGCAAACAATTATTTCGGCATCTTGCTAATCTATTAATCAGATGAAAACCTATAGCAATGTAAGCTCGACAACAACTGATCAATATTTGCCTTTCAGTATCAATGAAACATTAGCGCAGAGTTTAATAACGCTGATTCAATATCAAATGCTCTTGATTAGCAGACCAGCTTGGTCGATCGATTTCAACTGGTGTGTATCTGTTAGTCAATAGAGATTAATCAACGGATTGTGTGATCAATATTGATAAACTATTATTGTCTAACCAATATTGGTTATTTGCTTTGTTAATTAATATTGTTGGCCAGTAATTACATGGGCATCGCAAAGTTGTGAGAATTGATAAATGATCGTTTTTTTATCAATAATTTAATCAGCTCTTACGCACAGATTCCGTATAATGAGGAATGCGCAGTGTTTACTGGTATAATCTTAAATACGAGGTATTTGCAGATGTTTCTAAAAAAATGCCCATTAAGAAACAGTTCTCTTCATCTATTTATTTCTGTTCATGGGTTTATTTCTAAAATTCTCCATATCTTTTTTTTTATTTTACTTTTGGGGCAGGGCTGATAACTTATCCTGGAATCACGGAACAGTACAAACCTTTGGATTTATCAAAATAAGGGATAAAAGTTGGATAATTCACGCATTAAAATGAATCTAAATTCGAGAGGGAGATAAATTGGAAATTATACAAAATAAAATTGTAAACTAAAATTCGAGGTGAAATTCAATTTAAAATACAATACACAAGAAAATTCAGATTAAAATTCAATCCAAATTTCAAAATACCTGATACACCTGAGATCCTCTGAATAAATCCTGCTTCAACCTTACAAGTTATCTATCTATCTATCTATCTATCTATCTATCTATCTATCTATCTATCTATCTATCTATCTATCTATCCCATTCTGTTCATATTTAAGTATGTATCTATATACGTATCTTTCTCAGTCTGTTCATATCTATCTATCTATCTATCTATCTATCTATCTATCTATCTATCTATCTATCTATCTATCTATCTATTTCATGCTGTTCATATGTAATTATCTATCTATCTATCTATCTATCTATCTATCTATCTATCTATCTATCTATCTATCTATCTATCTATCTATCCCATTCTGTTCATATTTAAGTATGTATGTATATACGTATCTTTCTCAGTCTGTTCATATCTATCTATCTATCTATCTATCTATCTATCTATCTATCTATCTATCTATCTATCTATGTTCATATGTATTGATTCACCCTCTGCCATCTTCATCATACAATGCTCCCAGATCACTTTTCCAGCCTTGGGAGAATTCAAAATTATTTATGCAGTTCTGTTTGAGGAAGACATATTCTCTATTCCAAGTCGTCTTTCTCACAGACGAAACATCGCAAGCTCAACACTACGAAATAGCTATTTCCATGGTAAATGTTCAGATGAGCTTCATTCTTTAGCTACACTAATTCAGAAGTTTACAGCTAGGATACACCAGGATTCATCCACGATATCAAATCACCCACATTTCCTTCATATTCCAAATATAAGAAGGAAATTTCACTCAGAGCTTTTCCATAGAACTGGTACTTCGCTTGGGTGCTTTCCCGAACAATCTTGGCAGTTATATGTTAAAAGTCAATCTCTACCCTCAAGTTATCTATCTATCTATCTATCTATCTATCTATCTATCTATCTATCTATCTATCTCAGGCTGTTCATATCTATGTATCTATCTATCCATCTATCTATCTATCTATCTATCTATCTATCTATCTATCTATCTATCTCAGTCTGTTCATTATCTATCTATCTATCTATCTATCTATCTATCTATCTATCTATCTATCTATCTATCTATCTATCTCGGTCTGTTCACATCTATCTATCTATCTATCTATCTATCTATCTATCTATCTATCTATCTATCTATCTCAGTCTGTTCATTATCTATCTATCTATCTATCTATCTCGGTCTGTTCACATCTATCTATCTATCTATCTATCTATCTATCTATCTATCTATCTATCTATCTATCTATCTATCTATCTCAGTCCGTTCATATCTATCTATCTATCTATCTATCTATCTATCTATCTATCTATCTATCTATCTATCTATCTCAGTCTGTTCATATCTATCTATCTATCTATCTATCTATCTATCTATCTATCTATCTATCTCAGTCCGTTCATATCTATCTATCTATCTATCTATCTATCTATCTATCTATCTATCTATCTATCTATCTATCTCAGTCCGTTCATATCTATCTATCTATCTATCTATCTATCTATCTATCTATCTATCTATCTATCTCAGTCTGTTCATATCTATCTATCTATCTATCTATCTATCTATCTATCTATCTATCTATCTATCTCAGTCTGTTCATATCTATCTATCTATCTATCTATCTATCTATCTATCTATCTATCTATCTCAGTCAGTTCATTATCTATCTATCTATCTATCTATCTATCTATCTATCTATCTATCTATCTAAGATCTATGCAGGGTACGATGTGTAAATTGTCGCCATTTTATATTTTTATTTCGTGCATGCGCGTTGTTTGTTTTTGATTTTGTCGACTGCACCGTCTGTGAGAAAAAGAAATTCATTCAGTAGGAAGTTTCAAAAGGCATGTTGTACTGCATGTATGCACCGGAATTTCCAATACGAATATTTCAGAGAGATTGGGGATCAAGAGGATTCGGAAAGAGTTGGATGAGTTTAATTGTGATTAAGAAGCTGTTTGGATTAATCACTAGTGATGTCGACCTTATGCCTTCATTCATCTTCCCACAGGGACTCAGCCTCAGAAAACTCACTCCAATCGTTCTGATAAGAAAAGAACTCTCGAATTTGTTGGTGAGTGCCCCAGACTCAACACGGAGGCGTATATCAAGTGTCTTAAGGAGGTAGTGCTGCTCTGGGTCAAGAGGGTGACTGCTGGAAGGACCTATGTCTAGCAACAGGACTCTGCACCATGCCACACAAGCAGGAGAATCCAGTCATGGTTGTCAGACAATTTCTGCTATCACTCACCCCTTACATCTGGCTACCTAAATTCTTAGTCTGCACCCACCTTGATTATTATGTGTAAGGCGGAGTTGAGCGAGAGGCCAACAAACTTAAGGCAAAGATTATGGCAGCATTTACCATTTTATACACGGACTCCGTTCAAAAGATTTGACTTTTTATTCCTCCGTATGAGTGCAAATCTTCGCTGCCAAAAGTTGTATTGGCGAACGAATTTTTTTTTTCTGCCTCTGTATGAGTTCGAATCTTCGCTGCCAAAAGTTGTCTTGGCCAACGATGTTTTTTCTTTTTTCTCCCCCGTATGAGTTCGAATCTTCGTCGCCAAAAGTTGTTGTGGAGTTATTTCCACAATAGAACTTGTAGTCGGACTAAACGCGTCCTAAATGGGGTAAACGTACAGAAACGTTAGGAACTTGTAAATAAGTGTTACGCAGAGTAATCGAGTTGTGGTCGCTGATAACTCATTTCTCCCTCGACTACCTACTGACTCCTACTTATAATAGGTGGAAGAGTCTATTCTCTAGACCAGGTGTCTTCCACTATAACATTATATGTCCTAGAAATTTCAGCTGCCTCTTCCTGATGTTAAGTATACGCTTCCTCCTTGTTTGCATCCTCTCCAAAACCTCATCGTTGCTCACACGCTCGGCTCATGATATCGTCAGCATCCTTCTGTAGAACATCATCTCCGTCGCCTCGAGACTCTTCTTCAGCTTTCAGGAGACCGTGCAATATTCGCTGCCATAAAGGAGGACAGATGTCAAGTAACAGGTCAGTACTCTTTTCTTTGTTACCAAAGAAATTCTCCTGTCTCGCATTACTCTGCCCAGCTTTTGGAATGCGTCTCTGGCCATCCCAATACGGCTACGGATCTCAGTGTCGCACTTACCGTCGTTCTCTGTCAAAATACTTCCCAGATATTTAAACTGCTTGATTTTAGTGTCCCGGACCTGCAAATCACATTTCGGGTTAATCCTTTTACTGATGAGCATGCATTCTGTCTTCT
>OZ038508.1:26784041-26800970 GCA_964036315.1 Acanthosepion esculentum | reverse complement strand
AATCAGAGAGAGAGAGAGAGAGAGAGAGAGGGAGAGAGAGAGAGAGAGAGAGATTGGTAATAAGAAAGATAGAGTGAAAATAAGGGAGGAAAGATAGGGCGACAGTGAGGCAGAAAGAGAGTGAGCGAGAGTAAGTGAGAAGGAGAGGATTACGTGAAAGTGAGTGAGTGAGTGAGTGAGTGTAAGAGAAGAGAGCAAAAGTAAGATAGAAAGGAGGAGGAAAAGTATGGGAACAGAGAAAAAGAGAGTTAGAGTAATCTAGAGAAACAGCAGAGAAAGTGGGGAGAGAGAGAGAGGGGGAGAGAGAGAGAGAGAGAGATATTATTATTGTTATTGTCAGAAGTGTACCCAACCAAAAGCAGAAACAATTAAGCAGCGCCCAACTCCTTTCTCTCGTTTCTTGGGATGTTTGAAGTTATTCTTGAACGGAAAAAAAACAAAACAAAGCAAAACAAAAAAAAAATCCCCCCCCCAAAAAAAACAACAACAACAACAACAACAAAAAAAAAAAACGATCCCGTACATTACAACACCGGTAATCGAAGAACACTTGAAATAATGGGAAGGGCTGCGCGTGCGTTCGTACTCGGAGCTTGCCTGTGAGGTTTGATGGGACTAGTTTCGTGGACACGTGACCGTTGTCTCCGCTTCAGTTGACGGCGGTTGGCTTGTGTTTCCTCATTTTATGGTCCGATGGCCATGGTGGATATAAAGCTCAAAATGACTCTCGGGTATAATCAGTAGCTTCTAGTTACCTCGATCCGTGACCGACACGTGACGTTTTGCTCTGTGAACTGGCAAGATTATTTATATAGCTATTATTATTGTTATTATTATTATTATTATTATTATTATTATTATTATTTTTATTATTATTATTATTATTAGATACGGTTTATGCACCAGTTGTATCTGGGGCTTTCGTTAAAGACCAAGTGACAGCAAATATCATAATTATTACAGCGCCTCATGTTATATATATATATATATATATATATATATATATATATATATATATATATATATATATATATATATATATAGCACATTGAGACATGTTTCGTTGAATAATATAGACATGTTCGGTCTACTTATTTTCAAAAGTATCCTTTAATATTCACAGATAAACTTGTTTGTGCTGAGAGAAAATCGCCATGTTGATATATATTTCAACATGGATCCAATTGAAAATACGTAGACAGAACATGTGTAAATTATTAAACGAAACATCACCCAATGAAAACATGCTGCCAAAATAAACGAATATATATATATATATATATATATATATATATATATATATATATATATAGTTAGAAATTTAGGCAGCAATCCTTCATTTATGCATGTTTCATTAAAAACGACAGACAAGGTACTACGGTTAAGCTTTTTATTTAATTTTTCTTGTGTTCGAACAAGAGCTCATAAATAATTACATCGGTTACACAACTACATTCTTATCCAGACGTCTTACGTTACACCTATCTGATCACAGCTCCATTAGAACCCATTTAAACACACACACAAACTTACCAGACTCCATTAGAAACATGCTAGTAGAAAACACAAATATATGAACTGCATCCACCTGTAAAAAAAGATTAAAAATAATGGAAGCTTTAATAATAAAAAAGAAAAAGCCAAATATTAACAATATTAACTACGAACAAGGCCACAATGGGCTAACCGTATTCGGAAATTAAAAACATCCCTACTACACGCTAAGACATACACATAATGCACACACTCAATTAAGCTGAAAAATCGAATCATCCTTGATAATAGCTAAAGGCATAGCCGAAAGCGGTCAGAAATATAAAACATTTGGACAGTTTTTACACACTCTTTGTTCAGAAAAGAAAGCTCTTGTTCGAACACAAGAGAAATTAAATAAAAGCATGAAACAGACTGTCGCTTCTAAGTGTTGACTTCTATGTTCACTTTTATATATATGTATATATATATATATATATATATATATATATATATATATATATATATATAATCATTTATTTAAATATTATAACATAAATATGTTATAAAATCACTAAAATAGCCATTTCGTTTCGACACTTCCGTGTCTTTTCAAGTGATGGTGTTGAATGTAGAATAAATGTTTTTTTTTTAATAAAAACAATTCCAAATTCCTTAACGGTCCTTCGCTAGGGGTGTGGGTTGTACCTACTTTGTATTGAGCACTTTTTAAAGAATAATAATTGTTGGTTATTGGAACTTACTCCGTATATACCAATCCCACACTTGGGTATATATATATATATATATATATATATATATATATATATGTAGGTAATATATATATATATATATAGGTAAAAATCCGTGGCTAAGTAATTCAAGTGAATATTATAAGCTAATATTAAAAAAACATTAAAACTGGTCCAGAAATAGAGCTCAATGTATTTATTACAGACCATATCAAAATAAATTACAAATAAATGAAATTCAAAAATACCCCTATCTGAATAGCCATTTCTATCCGCAAGAAAAAATTCAACACTAAAAAGTTAGATAAAAAAAAACTTTTTTCATTTAACTTTTTAGTGTTGACAAGCTCCTGCCGAGCGAAATGGCCATTCAGATGGGGTATTTTTTAATTTCATTTATTTGTAATATATATATATATGCACACACACACACACACACACACAAACACACACACACACACACACACACACACACACACACACACACACACACACACACACACACACACACATATATATATATATATTTATAAATAAATGACAATAAGAAAACAGTAATTGCTGACGCGTTTCGTCCAATGCGGACTTTTTCAAAGCAAGAAACGAAATTGGACGAAACGCGAAATTAGTGTTTTATTATTGTCATTTATTTATAAATATTGTCTTCTCTAAAAGTTAACTTTGAGAAATTTTCATATATATATATATATATATATATATATATATAGTACTAAGAGTAGAGCCAATCAGTAAACCAAAGTTTTGTCTCTAAAAATTGTTATCGAAGATCAAATTATTGATTAGTGTTTAAACGGCGCATTTTTAAAAAATTTTATGCATAAAAATAAGTAATTTTATTTTTGTTTTAGTTAAATGCATTTTTAGTAAATTTCGGCATATCTTTACGGGAATATTTGTATATAAAGATTTGATATCGAAACTAGTCTAGTTTTCGATGTCTATGATTTTTATTTGTTTTAAAAGATCACCAAAGTTTTCTTTACATGCGAGGAGCAAATTGCTCCATAATGTGGGGTTAACATTTTGGCTCGTGTGCCGCGGCTAGTTTGTGTGGGCCGCTACCTATTCCGGATATAATGGGGCTCGTCTGGATATCTGGTTTATATATTTTTGATAATGCATGGAGTATAGGTGTTTTTGTGTTCATAGATAGATTTTTTTTTCAATTTTAGCAAGTCTCCCCAATGTATTGTTAAAAGCACTTGTGGTAGTTTATTTTTACCTGCGTCAGAATTATTATTGTTATGGATATTTTGGGTTCAGATCAAATCCATAATAGTTTTAAATGTGCTTGTAATTATTTTGATATAGTTAAAATTAGAAAAATTGTTTTGGATAGTAGATGTTAAAGATAATATTATATGTTAAAGAGTTACTAGATAATATTATATGTTAAAGAGTTACTAGATAATATTTTATGTTAAAGAGTTACTAGATAATATTATATGCCTGTTTTCATCTAGTTTATTGTCATTATTATTGTTGTTAATAATGTACTTATCTTTTTTTTGCGGTCGTATATTTTGTATGCCTTTCTCATAGTGTTGAGGATACAATTATAAGGATATTGGAAGTTTTTGAAAGTGATTTCTATGTATATTTCTTCTTCAGGCAAGTACTCGGGGATGCGTATTCTTAGTGCTCTTAAATAGATTCGCAAAATTATTCCAGATTTCATCCTGCGACAGTAGTGGGAATAAAAATTGATACAGTCATTCTTGTTGTTAGATTTTCTGTGAATCTCCAACTAAAGGTCGTTATTAGTTCTACGTAGCATGATATCTAGGAAGGGTGAAGTGTTGTTAGACAGATTCAAAGGTAAAATCTATTGTGAGTTCAACGTTATTAAGTTTGTTGTCAAAACCAGGTAAAATTATGTTTTGTGGATATATTCATAGAGAATCATCTATGTATAAAAAATAAGAAGAATTTTGTGATGAAATATTTTTAAAACGACCACTTTCCAGAAATTACAAAAATAGACAAGCCAAAATGCCACTAAGAGGAGACCCTTCACTCATTTTGTTTGTTTAATAATAATAATAATAATAAGTAAAGCACAAAACAATAATTTTACTCTCAAGTACAGCTCACACATTACGAAGAGATTTATTTACGTAAAATGTGTGTGGTCTTATTTTTTATTGTTTTTTTTTACAAAAAATATCAGTGGAAAATGTCATGAAACCATTTCCGACCTTAGGTCTCTGGTTGGGACCCGGAAGGAAATGTCTATACAACAGAAATCACAGGAAATAATAATAATAATAATAATAATAATTAAAATACTTAAAAAAGAAATCAAAGACAAATGCAACCGACCAGATACAGAAACAATGGCAAAATAAACCGCTTCATGACCAATACTCTGCCCGTACCAAACAAGCTGACGTAGACAAAACCCATACCCATCAGTGGCTACGTAGTGCAGGGTTGAAAGCTGAAACTGAAGGTGTTATTCTTGATGCACAAGACCAATGCTTGTTAACTAGGAATTATCAAGCACATATACTAAAATATTGTGTTAGCCCAAAATGCAGATTCTGTGAAATATCCAGAAATAATTGATCATCTTGTATCAGGTTGCACGATATTGGCACCCACTGAGTATAAAACCCGGCATGACAGAGTGGGCCAATATCTGCACAGGAAAATTTGCAACTCCTACGGGAAGGAAACTGAAAGAAACTGGTATGAACACCACCCAGACCCGGTTAAAGAGATAGGACCTGTTACAATTCTATGAGACTACACAATACACACTGACAGAACAATCAAAGCCAACCGCCTAAACATTGTTATTAAAGACCACAAACAAAAAAAGTGCCTCCTTATTGGTGTGGCAGTCCCTGCAGACTGCAATGTATCTTTGAAGATATTCAAAAAGCTGTCAAAATACAAGGACCTTGAAATAGAAATCTCAAAAATGTGGCACATAGGAACATCAACAACCCCTGTTGTAGTTGGAGCCCTAGGATTGGTTGGAAAAGATTCCAGTAGACTAATTGAAGGGATTCTTGGAAGTCCATGCCTCAAAGAGATACAAAAAATTGTTCTCACAAGTACAGCCCACACTTTACGAAGGGCTTTATCTATGTAAATTTTTTTTTTGGTCAGTGGAAAGTGTCATGATGCCATTTCTAACCTTAGGTGCCTGGATGGGACCCGGAAAGAAATGTGTAAACGCCAGGGGAAATAATCAAAGGAAATAATAATAATAATAATAATAATAATAATAATAATAATAATACAAAGAAAAAGAAGAAGAATTTGAAGTGAATTTTAATTTGAACTGTTTTTTCTATTCAGTTTCTATGCATCTATAAAGTCAACTAATATAATAATATTAAATACTATCCAATGACTCTTCCTTATAAACGTCTAGTATTTACTATACGTGTCATCATTAGTGGGAATTAAAGTTTTTTTTTTTTAATAAAGGATTACGTAAACAGACAACTTGAAAATAAAAAATGAAGCACGCACTAAAACATTTTAAAAATTTTTAAATATATATATATATATATTTTTAACGACCACTAAAATAGCATGCTATTTTTTTCTTTTTACCAGCATTAAAATATTGGATTTTCTGGGAAATCGGATAATTTCACCAAATGCATCAAAAAGGTAAATTTGCAGATTAAGCCCCGGAAATTTGTTATTCTGGTCTGATTATTGCCTGATTAATTCCAAAATAACAATAAATGTTTGCAGAAGAAAATTGTTTAGTAGGAGTTATCGACAATATAAGTCCGACCTTATTCGAGTCTAGCCCGGCCGCCATTACTGGAGTTGTTTACATACGTTTGCCTCGATCAGTAATACGCGGAAGCTTACTTAGTAAACGGACTTTTTACTGATTTTCTTAATCGTCTTGATTACTGCGCAATTTGCGAAATTTAATTAAAAGTTCGCGCATCGCGCAGTAATCAAGTCAAGTGAAGCTTCCGCGCGTTATTACTCGAGGCAAATGTATGTAAACAAAACCACTAATGGCGGCCGGGCTGTAACCGTGACGCGGATGAGGCCGAACTTATATTGTCGATAACTCCTAAACGGTTTTCTTCCGAAAACTTTTTATTGTTATTTTCCAAATAAGCAAGCAGATTTACACCAGAATAGAAATTTCCATTATAATTGGTTTCCGGGGCTTCATCTGCAAATTTACTATCAAGTATACTGTGGATTTTTTTTTTTAAAAGTATGCTTACTTGGGTAAATTATTACTTTATTTTTAATATAGATATCTCGTTGAATTTATTTTCATTTCAAATGTATTTCCCGCTTGATATGTAAAAAGAGACAGTTTGCAAAGTTTAGTTATTGCTTTTCCGCTTTATGAAGCGGGGTAAAAAAAAAATGAGACAATTTTAGACTACCATACGAGGCGTGACGTCGTTGTTGTCGTCAGTTTTCGTAAATTAGGGTTTGAAGCACAGTGGGGAGTAAATGTAGCCAGTGGGTAGTGCTTGTGACTGACACGTGACCAAGTCAAACCCTTGATCGACTCTAGAAGTACGATAGATTAAAGAGAGAGAGAGAGAGAGAGAGAGAGAGAGAGAGAGAGAGAGAGAGAGAGAGAGAGAGAGAGAGAGAGAGAGAGAGAGAGAGAGAGAGAGAGTGTGTGGGAAGAATGGGTGGGGAGAAATCCCGGGATGTACGTGGAGATTGGACGAGAAGGACACAATAGACAGGTCGGCATTCGCAGGCTTCCTACCAGATTTTGCATTAAAAGCAACAACAAAAAAAAAGAACCTTCTGTAGCCAGGTTACATTTTATCTTTCCTTTCTACCCGCGTCTCACCGCCAAGAAAGAGGGCAGTCACCATTTCTCTACAGACATTAATTTAAAGTAACTCACGTGGCTGTAGCGGGAGGCGTTGACATCTTTTGTCCCCCGTAAAGGGAAACCATTTGTTCACGGCTTTGACGTAAAATCGTTCTAAATGCCGGGTGACACTCGTCCTTTTATCGTGGAAGAATATTCAATTTTTTTCTTTCCACACTTTCGTCCCGACCTGTTCACAATAAATAAAGGATCTTCTCAATAAACCGATATTTACAGTAACAGAGTGAAAAATTGTTTGTTGCTGCTTTGTATTGAAGAATTAATTGATGTAATCAAAGGAACAGCATCGTGTCTTTCGTCAATCCATTTTATTGTACGCATGTATGAAGATAGATATGGAAACATATCTATCTATCTATCTATCTATCTATCTATCTATCTATCTATCTATCTATCTCTGTTTATTGTCTATTGATTTATGTATCTGTCTATCTATGCATCTATGTATGTATGTATGTATATATGTATGTATCTATCTATCTATCTAGCTAAGTCTTTTCATTATCTATCTATTTATCTATCTATCTCTGTTTATTATCTATCTATCTCTGTTTATCTATCTATCTATGTATCTATCTATCTATCTATGTTTATTATCTATCTATTTATGTATCTGTCTATGTATATATGTATGTATCTATCTGAGTCTGTTCATTATCTATCTATCTATCTATCTGTTTATTATCTATCGATTTATGTATCTGTCTATCTATGCATCTATGTATGTATGTATGTATGTATGTATCTATCTATCTATTTATCTAAGTCTTTTCATTATCTATCTATCTATCTATCTATCTCAGTTTGCTTCCAAGTCTGTTTAGTTTTTTCCGTAATTCTTTTCTCTCTTTCTCCTCCCACCCTTTCTTCTCCACCCACCCTTTCTTCTCCTCTCTCTATATTCAGATCTTTTCTCTTTCTCTTTAGTCTGTGTCTATTCAGATCTCTACTTCTTTGTGTCTCTATTTATCTCTCTATTCTTGACTGCTCAAATCTCTCTCGTACTCACCTTCGCTCTTTCTCTCTACCTGTCCAAACCGTTTTTCATTCTTCCTCTCTTTCTATCTACTTCTGTTCACTTCTCTCACTTTTTGTCCCACTTTTTCTCTCTCTATGTCTGCTCAGATCTCTCCCCTTTGCCCCACACTATTTCTCTCTCTCTCTTTCTCTCTCTCTGTCTGATCTCTCTTTATTTCTCAACTCTCTCTTATTTCCCAACTCAGCCAATTCGCTTCCCTCTCTTTTTCATTGAGTCTCTCCCCACTTTATTTGTCACCCTATCTTGCTTTCGTATCATTTTAACTTTGAATTTTCACTTATTGACACAAAACAATAACTATTGACCACACCTGTGAGGATCGAACTCGCTAGTAAAGATCATCTAGTCTCGCTCGTTAAGCATTATCGCACGCCGAGGCGCCTGCCTATAGACTTCTTTGTAAGTTGTTTTATTTTTTTTTTAATTAGACTTTCTTTATTTTGAATCATTTTAATTATTTCCGGTAGATATTCCAGTATAAATTGTTCAGTGTCTGAGTAATTTTGGGTTTTCAATTACAGATCAACCTCGGTTCTCGAACGTCTCACATGTCGAACAAATCGGTTTTCGAACAGTAAATTCAAGATGATAATGCTTTGGTTATCGAACAAAATTTCGGTTCTCGAACAACATGGCCGAACCGAGTCGAACCGATCCGATCCGAGTTAACCCGAACGGAATCATTTCTTAGTCGACCGCCATGTTGTATACATTCGTGCGTTGTGTTTTTTTCTTTACCAATTTTATTGTACTCCTCTTTTTTCTCTTCATTAGTTCTCAGTCATGGCTCCAAAGAAACCTAGCTAAAGGGAAAAAAAGTTCAAAGAAAAACAATTGTTGATGATATTGTCTCTTCCTACTCAGTTTCATATGGCAAAATCAACGATCTATACTATTCTTATAAATAAAGAGACGATCATGTCTTTCCTTCCTTTTTCCAAACAATAAAATCTCTTTCCTTCCCCTTCTTACGCCATCAACTCTCCTACTTAGAGGTACGGTAAAACTGAAGTGTCCGTCTATATTTTATCTGTTTAGTATTGGGTTTATTTTTTTTTCTTAGATGTAATGATTTCTATTAGCTTTGTATATAAACTTGTACCCAGGGTATTGTCGTTAAAGTTTAAATAAGCAATAATCTTTGGACCAGGAACGAATTAATCCATTTTACATTGATTCCTATCGCAAAAATAGTTTCAGTTTACGAACATTTCTTGTTACCAACGGGCTTAAGGAACGTATTAAATTCGTGAACCGAGGTTCCACTGGATTTAGTATGTTTGCTGGTGTTATGTTATGCCCGGTAAACTGAACTGTCATGTAAAGACGCAAAGAAAGTATATTAGAATATGATTAAACCGATATAGCAAAAAAACAAAAAACAAAAAAAAACTTTTAGTGCATCTACACCCCGACATGACATCAAACCTTTCATTTAACAGCTGTTAAATGAAAGGTCTGAGATCATGTAAAGGTGAAAATGGCTGAAGTCGAGATGCCTGATCGATTGCATTATAGATTCTTCTTTGGATTTTGTCAAGAATCTCTAGATGAGTAAAGAAGCACCAGACCAGATATGGCAAAAGTATTCAATGTACGGACGAATGGTAGATTTGTAAATGTGCAAGATGAATTCTAACGAGAAAAAAAATCCGGCACGACACAATGACCCAACTTTCCTTGCAGTAGATGCAGCTATTGATTCGATGTAGTCGTTCCACTTCATGTCAGTGGAAAACGTGAAGCCAAGAAGGCGTAACATGTTGCTTTCCTCTAGTTTAGAATAAGCTATGCCGAAGGCAGGCAGAAAAGCTTCTCTGGGGTGATTAAATGAAAACCGTTTTGCCGTGGAGGCGTCGAACATTTACAAGTTATTTCTTGCCCCAGTTAATCACTGATTGGATGTCCTCCCTAAGTTTGCTTTCTTAGATGTGTGAGATTTGCTACTGAGACATGAGTAAATGATAGTGTCATCTGCATAAATTCCTAGTTGGGAAGTAATGACATCGGGGAGATCTTTGATGAGCATCAGAAACAATGTATGACCCAGGATAAAACCTCGGGGGATCTCCGCGTTAGTCTGAAAGGATCTGGAAGCGAGTCCGTTCAGCATGAGCTTCATTTTACGATTTGTTACGTACGATTGGATTAAGCCAATTGTTCGTCCTGTCATACCGTAGCCCTGGAGCTAGCGTCGAAGGCTAGCATGCCAAACGCTGTCGAACGCCTTCGAGATATCTAGAGCCGCTGCCCGAGCTTCGATATTCTTACCTAGCGGTTGATGGCGCTGATTCAGTGATAGCTGTTAACACATCGGCGGTAAACCTGGCGAAACGGAAGCCGTATTGTTTGTTCGAAAGGAGGTCATGCAAAGTAAGATGTTTAACCACTTCAGCATTGATTAGTGCCTTGAGTACTATGTCGAAAAGCGGTATGAGACTAATAGGGTAATAGTTTGAAGGGTCAAAGAGTTCTTAAAAACAGGAACTACAAACGAGGACTTCTAAAACGCTGGAAAGTGGGAAACAACAAGACAATTTGTCTATATCTCTGAGATGAGGTATTATGTACACTATGAATTAACAGGAGATAACTGATAACTGACATCCATAAGACATGGCACGTGAAACTAGAACAGTCTCACCGATTGAGCGAAATAAAGGGTTCAGTTCGACATTCCAAACACCTAAAGAAGGCCGGAGCGTACAACAGCCGAAAAGTTGTAATAAATATGGCAACAAAGATGAGGACAATAGTCCGAATAATTTAAATAGTGAACAAGACAATTGTTGTAAATTTGGCGTAAACAGGACCCAGCTCGGGAGCACATTTCTTTAAAACGACGGCAGGGATTTCATCACATACGCTTGCCTTGTGGCGGTCTAATTTAGAAATGATGTTTGAAACCAGTGACGGGGTTATATCACTCAGTAGAGCCGGCGTTCTATGGTGTGCGTGGGGGGGGGGAATCTGACAGGGGCACTCCAGATGAGTCGAGATTAGAGTTGAAAGAGAACTTCCGAGCAAAGCACTTTAACTTATCTACAGTCACTGTCAGTACTTCAGATTTATTGAAGAGAGAAGGGACTAAGGACTTACTATTGTTTAGTACACTCTTGCAGAGCCGCCAGTATTCTCTACGACGAAACTTGAGAGAAGCTCTACATTGTTTCATGCTATCAGCAAACAGTGATTAACCTCTCTGAGGACACGCTTGCACTCATTACGAACCGTGACAAAAAGACGTCTGTCGCTCTGGTACAACCGGAACAAGTGATTCCTGTGGCCTATAGCGGCTGAGCAGATAAGTGAGACCCAAGGAGATGATCGTGGTTTCACTTGGCAATTCCATGCTGGTACAAAAGCTCCGACGCTGGCTTTCATCCCTTGAGGAGACCTCAGTGGCACATTTTGAACAGAATGATTAAAAACATCATTCAATAATATAGAAATTTACAGATTCAAGTGTGAGGTAAATTGAAAACGATACAAATTAAAATTGTAAAATAAATTCAAGGCGAAAGTTAATGTACAGAGAGGTCCGAAAGTTTTGTCACCGCCTTCCAAAAAGTAATGAGAACAATAGAACAAGTAATACGGTAATACAAAGCACATGTACTGGATTCAGTTTATTCATTTTCATTGACGCTGCCACACACCGAGAAGGTCTGCAGGAACATCATCATTTTAGTGTCAGCCATCTGAAATAGAAAATTATATAATGTAGGGGTGATAAGACTTTCGGACCACTCTGAAAGCTAATGAATGTTACCAGCCAGTTTCCGAGGTACTGAATGTGACCAGCTAGTTTCCAAGGCACTGATCGTGACCAACCAGTTTCCGAGTTATTGAATGTGGCAAATTCGAGGTGCTGGATGTGACCAGTCAGTTTTCAAGGTACTGGATGTGACCAGCCAGTTTCCGAGTTACTGAATGTGACCCGCCAGTTACCGAGCTACTGAATGTGGCAAATTCGAGGTACTGGATATGACCAGCCAATTTTCAAGGTACTGGATGTGACCAGCCAGTTTCCGAGTTACTGATTGTGATCATCCAGTTTCCGAGGTACTGAACGTGGCCAACCAGTTTTCGAGCCACTGAATGTGGCAAATTCGAGGTGCTGGATGTGACCAGTCAGTTTTCGAGGTACTGAATGTGACCAGCCAGTTTTTGAGGTACTGGATGTGACCAGCCAGTTTCCGAGTTACTGAATGTGACCCGCCAGTTACCGAGCTAATGAATGTGGCAAATTCGAGGTACTGAATGTGACCAGCCACTTTCCGAGGTACTGAATGTGACCAGTCAGTTTTACCCCCACTGCCAATCACTGGTCATCTTTTTTTTTTCTAGGTGCACCCATATATCGTTACATCGTCAGCATGGATATTCACAAATCATTCGGTAGATTATTTATGTGCCTATCGTCCGGTTCATACCCCTTCCCAATTTTTTGAATAGTAGTAGAGGTTCATCCGTTGTTTCCTGTTTAGGAACGGGTTTCCGCTTCCTTCAACTCTGTACTTCTGAAATCTGAAATTTTATTCAGTAATTGTTACTATTTTTCCTCTCCCAATAGGAGTAGATATGTTTGTCAATCGTCCGGTTCACACTCCTTCCCAGTTTTTTGAACAGGAGTAGAGGTTTGTCCCTTGCTTCCTGGATTGGGTTTTCAGTTCCTTCCAAAGTCTACTTCAAATTTATATTGCTAACGTCTCCGCCTGAACTCTGAAATTTTATTCACTAATTAAATCTTGAACCCTTCAAGTCTAGAATTAGCTGTCTATCCTTTCTTTTATCTTGCCCCTTTCTTACGCTAATAAAACTTAATGCAGTAAGCCTCTACCTTGAGCGGCTCTTGGGCAATGTATTGGACTAAAGAAAAAAATATATATTGTAAAGAAAAAAAATATATATTGTATTGTAAAGAAAATTTGCTCTGTTTATTGTGAATAAACATGGAGCGCTCTTTTGTGAGTCAGTTTTAACATATTTCAAATTCTATGTTGTGTTAATAGGACTTGCCTGGATTATACCAACGGATTACTACATATATATATATATATATATATATATATATATATATATATATATATATATATATATATATATATATATATATAACAATATTTTGTATGTTTTCACTATTCACGTGCATCAGATTTTTAGATATTTTTATGTTATATATATATATATATATATATATATATATATATATATATATATATATATATATATATATATGTATATGTATGTACAATACCGAAGTCGACATAGCGTAAATATATTATTTATTCATATATATTATTTATCTATTATGATAATCCTGTTGATACGATAATATCAAAAACCTCTACACAGTTTCGTGAGATAATATCATCAGCCCATTATAAATTATATATTTGGGAGAATTTTATATTTGTTCGTTTTACTCGTGTAAAGCACCAGAACCTCAAATTTGGTGTGCCAAAAAAATAAATAAATAAAAATGAAACGTAGAAAGAATGTTAGTCCGAGAAACGAACCTTGGGTGACGCCTGCGTTTATCGATTGGGCCTCGGAGGGTAGGCTCTTAACAACTACCTTCAAGGACCTAACCGTTAGAAAGCACTTGATAATTGAGAAGGCTATTCCAGTGATTCCAAAGCTAGAGAACTTGTGCAGTAATCCTCTATGATACATCTCTGTTGATATGATAAGATTTTGGAAGACATTTATGTCAAAAAGTTTTACTTTATACACATTTCTGAAATAAAGCATTTTAATGGTTATGAATTTTTACTATATTTTTACATATTTGTTCTGGTTTATTTTTCAAAGAAGCCAGAAGACGTTTTAGATGAAGCATTGTCATTATTATTAATTTATGCTTTTCTTTCCTGCCTTTTCATAAAAGAAAAACAACAAAAGAAGATGAAAAATTACTTATTAAATACATTTCTCTAAATATTTAGAATTCCTCTCTCTCTCTCTAAAACAAAAAAAAATTACACTAAAAACGCCATTTTGAAACGTTTTCTGTGACTTTTTGTTAAAAGTATCGTGAATGAAAGGTTTGGGATTAATTTGTTTTTATTGTATCACTGTCGGGTTTAATATATGTACTGCTGAAGTGAGTACAGTCAGGTCACCTCGTGCAATGTAAATTACAGTCGAGCGCGAGCGATTACCTCCCTTGACTGCCATAACGCCCTCTTGTGTTTGTTCGTTCAGCCTTGCAGACGACAGCTGGCCGTTGATCGGGCGGCCATTGTTATGCCAGAGGCAAAACACGAGCTTTCCTTACTGGGCCAGATGAGCATAAAGTATTAAAACAATGACAAAATGCCGAGATTTTAAGGTTAAACCAAAGAGAACGCCTACTTTTAATCTTATGACCAATTAAGGTCACATTTTCGATGAACTGATATCAACTTTGGTTATTATGCAAATAGAATCGTCACCAGGATTAAAACTCAATAAGCGCATTTTTGTATATGTATTTTTTGAAAGTGTATTCATGTGTGGATGCGCGCGCGTGCGTATGTGTGCGTGTGTGTGCGTGCGTGTGTGTATACAAATGAATTTTATGTATGGTTTCCACGTCACATAATTTCTGCAATAAAATAAAAAGGGATTGAATTTCACTTTATCTTGGGGACAAGAAGAAAAGACGTTTTACAAAAATAAAATGACAAACACTATTAAGATTTTGAAATCCGCAAATGTTTTCAACGAAAACTAGACTAGCTATTCAATGAATGGTAGGGAATTTTGCACGCACGTACACACACAAGGAAACATTATATATATATATATATATATATATATATATATATATATATATATAATTATTTATTCGAAAATTATAACATAAATATATTATAAAATCACTACAAAAATAGCTATTTTGTTTCAACACTTCTGGTGTCTTATCAAGTGATGGAGTATTTGTAGGTTATTGGAATTTATTCCGTATACACAAATCCTATACTTGGATCTATATATATATATATATATATATATATATATATATATATGCACATTTCATTAAAAACGACAGACATTTAGTTTTTTATATAATTTCTCGTGCGATCTAATAAAGTTTTTCTTTTCAGAGGATAAATTATATAAAAACTGTCCGAATGTTCTTTTTATCCGAGCGCTTTCGGCTATACATTTAGCCATTTTCAAGGATTATATTTCAACTGTTAGAATTAGAAATAGTTTGTTATATGTATGTTTTATAAAATGATTCATTTTTTTGTTTCAAAATACGGTCAAGATATGTCCATGTTCAAAGTTAATATTATTAAGTGTTGGTTTGTTTGTTTTTATTAGTAAGGCTTCCATTATTTTTAGCCTTTTTTTGCAAGTGGATGATGCTATTATATTAGTGTTGTCGACAAGTATATTCCGAATAGTGTCCGGTAGGTCTCCATGAATATTTAAATGAGATCTAATTGAGCTATTGTCAAAAAGGTGTAGAGTTAGTCTGCGTGTTAAACAATTTGTAGTGTGGCTTATATAATTATTTATGACAGTTGATTCTTGAGGAATACAATTCCTTAATGGGCAATTAAACACAATTCTTCATGATTTTCTCTCATACATTCATATCTGCTCTATGCGTATCCAAATGTAAAAAAAATGACGTCACACATTATGAAATGGACAAAGTCCGACAATTATTTTTTTTGTTTTAAATAATTGTATTTAAATACAGTAAAATCGACCTTGCTAACCGAATGCCTCTCTGCGGCCCAATCGGTAAAGGCACGTCAAGCTATATGACGGCTCCGTATAGGGTACAGGTTCGATTCCTGTCGGAGAACGCATATAAAAAATGTCTTAAAAAATAATCGTCGGACTTTGTCCATTTCATAATGTGTGACATTATATATGGAAGAAAGAAATGACAAGGTGAAAACCTTTTTACGTTAACACGTTCGTTCTTATCAGGGGAAATATAGAAATTTTAATGAAGCTGAATTACAGACGGGGTGGGGGAACGCTCCAAAATGCTCAAAACACTGTTGGTGTTAAAGAAAGGAAATGGAAATTATGGAGGACATAAATTTTGACATGCTCCTTAGTTTTATCCACAGTGTCTTTACAGATACATTTATTTATATCTGCATTTTGACATAATCATACACATACATACATACATACATACATACATACATACATACATCCATCCAAGCTGTTAATTTTGCACATTACACAAAAGACCTGGAAGGAAACTGCTTAATTAGTGTTAACAAGAGCTATAACATTTAGTGGTCTTGAGAAGTCTAATTTCTTGAAAAACTATTTTAAGAGAAAGGCTTTTATAAATTTCAAACGAGAATGAATGCTGAATGTCTCCTGTATGGAACGGTTACTCTTACCATTACCATTAATTTTACCATTAATTTAACCAATATCATCAATTTTACCATTACCGTTAATTTGATCATTACCATTAATTTTACCATTAATTTTATCAATACCATTAATTTTACCATTAACGTTAATTTAATCAATGTCATTAACTATTACCATTAATTTTATCAATTCCATTACTTTTACCATTAACATGAATTTTAATATTACCATTAATTTTATCATTAGATTTTTAACCATTTTTACCATTAACTTTATTGTTAATTTTATCATTACCATCAATTTTATAATTACCATTAATTTTGCCATTAATTTTATTAATACCATTAATTTTATCAATAACATTAATTTTACCATTACCATTATCATAGAAGTGATCAAAACAAGAGATGGGAGGATCACATAACAAGAAGTAAGAATAACAGATG
>OZ038508.1:26764041-26779041 GCA_964036315.1 Acanthosepion esculentum | reverse complement strand
ATACTATATGAATATGTTTTTTTTTCTTTTTTTAGTAAAACTGCTCATCTTAAAGGAAGAACCATTTTTTCGTCCAGATCTCGTAAATGATCCATTTTTTCCCTATTAACAGAAATAGGACATTGTTCTTGCATGTAATTAGCAATGAGCTGTTTTCGAGTTTATATTTCAGGTAAAATCCTTCACGAAAATTATGTGCATTGGTTGTTGAGGCAATGGTTGTCTTTTTTCCTGGTCTTATTTACGTGTTTTTTTTTCTTCAGGAAGTTATATTTAGATGTTTCGTTTGAACGACACCAGAGTACGGTTTGTCGCCATGACAAATTCAGATTCTTGATTCACCACTGAATATCCCTTTCATCTAATCACCCACGCGCCATGTCTGCTTCTCTTTAACACCCACTTCAATCCTATTTTCCTTCGTTTCTGTTTTTGGTTGGCTTTTCTTTCGGCTGATTTCTTGTAATTCTATCATAAACATTCACTCCTGTCTTGACCCAGTTATTTTTCATTTGTTTCATTGTAAATTATTTATTTTCAAATAATATTGCTTTGAGTTTTACTATCTTGACGCTTTGATGTCTTTCGTGGCCTACCAGTATGTTTTCCGTTTTTAAAACTACTTATTTATATCAAAGAATGTAGTTTTTTTTTTATTGAACAAAGTAACTAATAATAACAAAACAAAAGTCATTGAAACAAAGCAAGTTCAGTCGACCAATGATGACAATTCCAGAACAACGTAACTATAAACAATTTTTTCTATCCTCTGCCAGCCGCTATGATGGAGAAGGCATTACCTCGAACCGTCGCCAGTGAGACACGCTGCAAGAGCCACTCCGTTTCGCGAGGCTCGTTCCTTAGTCGAGACGCAATCGCGCCAATCCTCCGAAGGAACACCATCGAACGAGGGCCAATAACCCCTGAAGTCTCCACTGCCACAGGAGTAAAAAAAAAAATCTATCAGCAAGAGAAGAATATTTAGCTATTTTTTTTTATCTCTGCGACTCGGGCGACGAACCTCGGCTCAACCGCGGACCTGATCAAATTACCGACCGAAAATGTATCTGCACAGGTCGCATCCCAAATCAACGACTTACCCATTTTAAAAGGAAAGATGGTAATGCCATCCGGCCGCTTTCCATCACCACAGTCGAGGTCTACAGGTTCGATTTGTGAAGGGAACCCAGCTGCATCCAAACCTCTTTTGATGATGTCGTTAATTGCTGCATGCCGCGGAAAGCAAACTCATAGAATTTGAATTGGGAAAAAACCAACGTCTTTTACTACACCCCTCTGTGGTTTGCCTTATTAAATGAAGTTTTATAATCCTTTCCATTATTTCAATTGACAGTTCTATTCTTGGAGTCATGTTTTCTTAAAATTATATATACCGAACCGCTTGTTAAGGTGTACAAGAATTTCTCTTTTAACTACTAACTAATTTGCATAAGTAATCGTCTGCTGGTATTTGTTTTAGGAATGCAAATTGCAAGATCGTTTTCTTACATTGGGTTATTCCATATTTTTCTCGACATGGCTTTTTTTTAAAGCTTATCACCCCAAGCAAGGCTGGAAGCCACTAGCACGCAAGGGGTTACAGAAGGTTTGGAGGAAGAGCAGATAGGAGTGGTAAAGGAGAGGATGTGGAGAAAGATAGTGGATCGATCAAGGGGGTTACAGAAGATTTGGAGCGAGAGCAGATAGGAATGAAAGAGGAAAGGATGTGGACAAGAGAAGTGGATAGATCAAGGCAACTGGAGATGTCGATTGACGTTACACTTAAATAGTTGGAGATTATATTTGTCAGGGAAACAGGAATAAGGAAGGGAGTTCCACAGGCGAGATGTGCGAGATCCTTAATTTAAATAATTTAATTGAGTTCGTTTAACCTTTTCCCCGGCGTAGACGCGTATATACATTTTTACCTAATGTGTCTTCTTCAGACACGGGCGAATAAAAACGTCCAAAACATAGTGGTAAAAGACTTACCACCGACGTGTTTATACGTCGATCTTGATTCTTTTTTATGCCATTCTGAGCTTGAAACGAGTCCATTTGTAGACTCATACGTCTGGTAGAGGTTAGGCACTTCGACATGGATAGTGTAATGGTTAGCAAGCTTGTCTCGCTAGAACAATTACGACTGAGTAGTGAGTTTGATCCTGACTGGGTGCCCCATACTTTCGGCCTTGTGCCATATCTAAGCTAGCTTAGAAAATCATTTGAGCATCTCGAGGCGGTGTAATGGTTAGCAAGCTTGTCTCGCTAGAATAATTACGACTGAGTAGTGAGTTCGATCCTTACTGGGCGCCCCATACTTTCGGCCTTGTGCCACATCTAAGCTACGCTTGGAAAACCACTATACCTCGATCTTGATACTTTTTTAGGCCCTTCTTATCTCGAAACGAGTCCAATTGTCAACTTATACGTCTGGTAGACGTTAGGCACTTCAACATGGGCGGTGTAATGGTTAACAAGCTTGTCTCGTTAGATCTAATTACGAATGAGTAGTGAGTTCAATCCTCTCCGTGTGTCCCCATACATTCGGCCTTGTGATGCATCTAACCTAAGCTTAGAAAATTATTTAGGAACTTCGACGTGGTGTAATTGCCAGCAAGCTTGTCCGCTAAATCAACTACAACTAAATGGTGAATTCGATCCTCACTGGGTGCCCAATACTCTCGGCCTTGTGCCACATCTAAGCTACGCTTGGGAAAGCACCATACGTCTAGTAGAGATGTTAGCCACTGTTCAGGTATTTCAAGGTGCCTCTGTTTCTCGGTTACTAGAAAAACAAATAAAAACATTCGTTTGAAAATGAAACGTTTTTCCCAAAATAATTGGCGGTGAAAGGGCTAAGATATATTTTATGAAGCTAAAATGTTTAGCTATTAACAGACAGCGACATCTATCAGAGTGATGAAATTTAAATTTTTATTATTGCATTATTCCAAAATTTTAAAACATCAGCAGATAGCTATTAATGTCAACAATTGAGCACAAACAGTTATTAATTAAAAAAAATCGTAATTAATGTATAATATTATCCATAACTAAATGTACAAGATTGTCGTTTTTGATAAAAGTTAAATAAATAACCATAAATACGTAAAAAATGCACACATTGTCGAAAATTCCTTTTTCAACAATATAGCTATTTGTACTATGTTATAATACTTATTATCTAAACAATAATAATACTAAATAATTGTTTAAAAATTAAAGTATATTTAATTACATCTCCGTAATAGCTGTCGTGATCTTTAAATTAAAATATTTTTTTATTATATTTATCTGATATTAGTTTATTTACTACTAAATAAAAAAATACAAACATCCTCAAAGTGTGTTACATTATTTAAATAATTTTTTCCAGAGTAGGAGAATATATTTTCCCAATTTTGTTTTCCAGTTTCCTGTTATTGTAAAAGGTGAAGAAGCAATTATCGAAGAAATTTCAAAGTTTATTGAAAGGATTCGAACAGTTCAAGCGGAGAGGTCCTCAACTGATGTACGCGTCCCCTCATTGGTACGCTGTATCGAACATTCCCCGTTTTTTTTTGTGATTAGAAATTTGCAAACCTCTACCGTTTCCCGATAGAAAGTGACGTCTTGCTTTCTGTCTTCTACCGATTTACCCCTCCCATACTCTGACACGGTTTGGCCCTAGTTAAGGCACCAGGGTGAAAACTGTTTTGAAGATACGTGGATTACAGAATGCATAATCTCCTGTTTGCGTGTAAAATAATCGCAAATTTAAAGCCAAGCTTTTCGAAACGTCATCGTTTTCCGAACTAATGAGAATTTAAACTCTTATGAAACATTCAGTACATGAAATATGGCCGCGTTTTCTGGATATAAGTAAGTATGTGTTCAGCTGGCTCTTAACTAAAAGAGGAAATCACAACCATAATTTTCCGCTTTATAAGTCGAAAGGAGATAATGCCACTAAGATACAAGTGTGAAAGAGAATGAAGACTTTAGTGAGAAAGGAAAAATAAAAGAACAGGTTTCAGGATGACAGAAAATGGCGGCTGGCGTTGCATTTAAATTTTTGTTGGCTGTAGGTGGTAGGTGAGCAAGAAATTACTGAGCGAGAGGATGTCATGAATTGCGTGTTTTTTTCCAGTCCAGTTAAGTTTTTTCTAGTCCAGTTAAGTTTTTTTTAGTCCAGATAAGGTTTTTTTCTAGTCCAGTTAAGTTTTTTTTTAGTCCAGTTAAGTTTTATTCCAGTCCAGTTTAGTTTTTTTCCAGTCCAGTTAAGTTTTTTCTAGTCCAGTTAAGTTTTTTCCAGTCCAGTTAAGTTTTTTTCCAGTCAAGTTTTTTCTAGTCCAGTTAAGTTTTTTCTAGTCCAGTTAACTATTTTCCCAGTCCAGTTAAGTTTTTTTCTAGTCCAGTTAAGTTTTTTTCTAGTCCAGTTAAGTTTTTTTCTAGTCCAGTTAAGTTTTTTTCTAGTCCAGTTAAGTTTTGCTTGACGAGAATTGTTTACGAACTGTGAACTGACGTCAAGTTAATCGTTTTATTTTTTTATTTTATCCGTGAAACTTTTTGAACTTTTACATTTTATTTTCAGTTTTCTTTTTTTCGTTTAATACCTTTATTTTTCAGTTTTCTTCCTGTTACTTGTCCCCTTTTTTGTAAGTCAAGCTTTATTTTTCTTTAGTGTATTTTTTCTTTTCATGTGTCAACTTTCCACGATTTTAATTCGTTTTTATATCGTTGCTAGCTTAATCCTTATCACGCGTTTAATTTTTAACTTTAATTCGTTTTGTTATAATTTTTTCACGCTAAGTTTGAGTTACCCATTTTTGGGTTTTTTTTTTCACCAGCCCGCGACTCTAAGTCGTCTTTCTTCGTCGAGAGACATTTTTCTTTTCGTTTACTTTTTCTTCCATTTGTTTGTTGACAAAAGGATTGGAGATATAAGGCGAACTTTAAGAATTATTTGCTAGTAGCAGGACCAGGCTGGTCCATCCTGGTGGTACATCTGAAAGCGGTGCAAATAGAAAATACGTCACCACCTAAAAAATCGACCTGGAGTGATGGCAGACCCCCAAAAGATGCCAAATACTATGAATCCCTGAAAGAAAAGTATGAATCGTACATAAAAGGAATTAGTTATCTACAACTCCTGAGGCAATTAATACCGTAAAGAGGAGGACGATCTCCCGACTGACCCCTGACGTATGAAATCTGAGATTAATTATCTTCGGCGGGGAAACGATGGAGGAAGCTTTAAAGTGTCTCGAGATAGGACCTAAAATTCTGGCCAGAAAGTCAAATGCATTATGGGTAATTTTGTTGGCTACGGATGAAGAGGCAAAGCAGTTGGCGGGAAGCACCCTGGCAACAAAATCAGTTCGTCTACAAACGGAGTATATAGGGACTCGAAGGAAAAAAGTGACCTCCATGGTGGCTATCAATGGAAATAGACTAGGGGCCCTTTTTTGCCAGGTACGGCGAGGTGGAGGATGTCTCTGCAAGTCTGAAATTGCCACTGGGGACTTTGTCCTCCAGGTGATTTTAACACACAAAAGTTTTGGGGAGATCCCAACGTATTGATGTGCCGAGAGAAAATGATGCCTGTGGTTGTTGAAGGCCGTCGTCCCTACGGATGGCCGTGTGGTGCCTTGGGACACATGTTGAAGGCGTGTCCCGACAAGAACGCGGCTTCACAGCCTAACCAAACAGCAGCGGCGGAAGTAGCAATAGTGTTCGACAAGGCCTAAGACGGGGAGTGGACGGAGGTGGGGAAGAAGGAGCGGAAGACGCCAAGCCTTCCCACCCAAGAAGGCGGTCCCACAACAACAACTCCAGGAGTTGCTGAGGCCGGAAAAGCAGCACCAACCGATGCCTCAGCTCCGAAAATCACTGCAACAAGAAAAAGAAGAGTGGCAACAATAGCAGCCCAATCCCCCCCAAAGAAAAACGCCCCCTACTCGGTCCTTCTCTTTGAAGAGGGGAGGGAGGAGGAAGAGGAGGAGGAGTAACCAACGAAGAAGAAAAAGCGGGACGAACGAAGCGGGAAGGCGAGGAACATGGACAGAGTCAGGTCCCAATCCCTCCCTGTGTCGCTAGCTGAAATTAAGGACATTGTCCCCAAATCAAGGTGCCTCCTCTCTTCCCGTGCTCGGGCTCCGTCTCCTTCCACTTCCACGCCTCCCCAACCGTCCATTTCTACTACACAATCCACTTTTACCCCGCCCCACCCAAGGACCCCCCCCAAACACCTATTGCTGATGAGATCTGCAAAGTAGACAGACAGAAGATAGAAAAGGACATTTCCACTCAAAAAAAGGGCCTTCTTTCGTCCCTTTTTCAAGATCACCTCGGTCGACGGGAAGTCGGTGGAGGATACCTGTAATTTCCCCAAAGCTCCAAGAGTGATAACCTGCATAAGGGATACGGGGAATTACCTGAAAGTCTGTACACACCTGTTTTCCCAGAAGTACGGATAGCCCAAATCGAAACCCCGGATTTGAAAAAGCTGTTGAGATTTTGTTCAGGAAGGGTTCCGGTGCTTCTCCACCCCTCCCTATATAGGGCATTAAAATTAATGTATCTCATGGACGTTGGCGGTATTTTCCTAGACGGACGGATGATGTCGGAGATAGGCACGGGGAGCCTAAGACAATCCGTCTGGGTCCTCACTCGCGCAGATTTCCGCCCAGTAGAATAGGGTTTTTGTTTTTTCTAGCTTTAAAAATGTCTATCAAGATAGTCAACTTGAATGTGAACAACTTGAGGGATCGGGGTAAGGCTGCTTCATGACCTATTGTCGTTCAGTGTGGATATTGCCGCGATCGAAGAGACGCACTTTATTTTTTGCTAAGTTGATGCCACTGTCCTGTCTAGCGACTTTGTTGTCTATTTAGCATATGGGGACCGACTTACCAGAGGTATTTTCCTTGCTATTTAAGCGTGGCCTGGATACATGGGAGGGGTCGATGGATCGTGGCTGAGATTGCTGTGAAAAGTAGTTCGTTTCGGATCGTTGCGGTTTATGCGCTCAGCGAGGGGTCATATCTCGTTTTTCCTGATGGATTCGTCGCGCTTAGTCTTAATGGGGGACTGGAATGCCATCCTAGACATCCAAGATAGACAGGGGGCAGGGAGCTAGCGGAAGGTCGGGCGATCGTAACTTAGTTGATCTGATTGGCGAGTTTGGTCTTGTCGATAGATACATGGGGGCTTAAATGTCTGTCTACCCAGGTAGCAAGCTACCCTGGATAGAATGTTAGTCAGAAGGGCCGACATAGATCTTCTAGATAAGAGTCAGGTAATTAGGCCTAAGTTAAACAATATGTCTACCGAATCTGTGAACATAGCCAAATAATTACGCAAGGAAGAGATCCATCGAGGTTCCGATCGATACATTCGGGAGGTCGATACCCCGGAGATGTGTACTCAGGTCGACCGACGACATGTGTGAAACATTTCGGAAGCATTTGGAGAGCCGGTTTACCAAGGAGCCTGGTCTCTGTGACGAAGAGTTTCGCAGCTATTTGGTCGACTTTCATCGGTTTGAGCCGACTGAAGCGGCAAGCTGTGAAGGGGGAGATCACAGAGGGCGAAGTCTACTTGGCATTGAAGAAGGTTGGCAGTGACAAGTATCCGGGACTTGATGGTCTGCCCAATGAATTGGTCTTAAGGCTGTTGCATCACTTTTTCTGTTTTGATTGTCGTGTTCAACAACTGGGGTCCGTCCATGATCTCTAGGAGTGTGACCACGCTGATGAAAAGGGGCAAGAGAGTTGGGCGGAATTTAGATGATTACAGGCCCATAACTCTTCTAAATAGAGTGTTAAATATTTGGGCAAAGATCCTGAAGGAGCGTTTGATGTCAGTTGCCGAGAGTCAGTTGTGACCTGAGCAGACATGTGCTGTGAAGGGCCGAACAATTCAAAGCAACTTGCATCTGATCCGGACGACCCAGGTGCTTTTCCGCTGTCTCGGTCGGTTCGTCAGGGTTGTCCACTGCCGTCCCTACTTTACGCTTTGGTACTGGAGTCTCTCCTTTGCCGGCTGTGGGACAGGGCATTCAGTACGGCCCTACGTGGTATCACTGTTCCTGGTGGGGCTTGAGTCAGGGTTTCCGCGTACGCCGATGACGTATCCACTTTCCTGTCGCCCCGCAGCGACATTGAGGTAGTGTTGAATGGTAAAAAAGGTCACAAAGGCCAAGATTAATCACGATAAGTCTTCTGGCCTGCGGTTAGGTACTTGGAAGTAGCTAGAATGGGGATTTGGAGGACGCGGATGGAGGAAATCTTGCGATGTGAACGCTATTCTCATCACGGTCTGGCCAGATTCTTTGAGCATCAGCTCAGGATGAAGATCAGAGCCGATAGAAAGCGTTTGGTATCAATAGATTTCAAAGAAAGGTGGGTAACTGCGGCGAGTCTGGTCTGTGTGAACGGGTCTAGCCTTGTTTTTCTTTTTTAATTTCCCCCTAAGTCACAACGGGGCAGTTTCCTGTGGAGTCCTCTCATGATATACCTTGTTAATGTGAGTAACTGTCATTCCCGGCCTGTTCCCCAATTCCTCCTTTGTTAACGTCCAACTGAGATTCCCAACCTCCCCAGTTTGTTTTTGGCCTCCCTTTTTAATCTCTTTATAATTCTACTATGTCCGTAGCTATTTTATCCTTCCCTCTACCTTCGCGAGAGAACCTTTTGATTTTGTCTGAAGACAAAATACAGCAGGCACTTATTTTTGAGGGATGAACGGGTCCTACTGGCATCAATTATTTTTAGTTTGTGCGTTTTGTTATATTTTAGTTTGTTTTGGGGTTCAGCCCATCTCGCTGATTTCATACCATCGATAAATCTTTAGGTATAATTTCATACACAAAGAAATTTTTTATGCCATGGGGTGTATTGTAGGTTCCCTGTAATGTGCTATATAAAAATTGAATGATGAGGGATGATTTTTTGTGGTGAATGAGCAAATTGTATGTAATCGATCTAGGATTGCAAAGGAAATATTTGTCGCAGATTATTTCCACAACGCAGAGAATAAATCAAAGTTCAGACTCGAACATCGGGGGCAGAAAGAAATGCCGAAAACTCGAGTCGCAGGTACTATCTGTTGGAGTTTTTTGGGTACTTTAATATACTAGTGAGACAACCAAAATGAGCTGACTCATTTTATAGTTCACCAAGAGTTTAACCCATCAGAAAGCTCAAAATATTCAATCCGACGTGTATAAAGGCAGCCATTTTGTTTTTTCTCCGAATATATTCACTATCAACCTCTGATATCGAAGACTGAAGAATTATTGCCCAGATTACGTACTGCACTGGATTCTATATTCATAGACTACGGTGAACATGGTCAACACTATCTCACAATCACAATGCACGCAACCAGTCAGAAAAATAACTCACTCCCCAACAAACGCGGTAGCCAAAATACCCGATTTCTGCCCCGATTCGAGAACAGCATCTACTTTTATCCGCCGAGCATTTTTTTCCATTCGTCGACAACTGGGAGAGGACGCTCAATTTTTGCATATCAAAATACTTTTATAGCGACTCCTGCGACGGACTTGTTTTTTAATTTAAATATTCCGTCTTCAGGATGTCATGTAGAATACGTGCCCTTTTTTTTGTAAGTAATTTTCTTTTTCGCCACATTTTCCGTCGTAGGATACACGCGACGCGCTGTTGCTTGGTTTGACGAGGTAAGTCGCCATTTTCTTCGCTATATTGTATTGAATGAACAGGTCAGGAATTTGGTTAGCTACGTATAGAATAGGTAGTATAGATCAGCCTCAGCCCATTTGCCCCTTTTTGGCCTTGCGCCACAATTGCTGTATTTATATAAATATAAATAATGTAGTTCACAATTAATCATTACTCTGTTGGTCGACTCTCTGCCTTCGGGCGGAGAGGAAATCAGACGACTCTATGCCTACGGGCAGAGTCTCGTCTGGTTAAGTAGACAGCTATTCGCCTCCGTGTATGTGGGGTCTACGAGGAATTTTTGCTCAGGTGTACGCGCTCGGAAAGCCCAACGTTAAAAAGCGGCCTTGTGTCACATTCCGCCTTGTGGGGAGGCCTCGGGTAAATACTGTTTATTGCATTAGTCGATGTTCTCAACCGAGTACCATATTATTCTCCGGAATAAACTACTTATTTTCTATATGTGTATCAACCTTTTCCATTTACGACACAACATTTGGCGACGAATGTTAAAATTTCCAGCGGGATAACAACATTTGACAACAAAAATTTCGAGTGTCAAAATTGTCAGTATCATACCAGCACTGACCGAGAATTCGGGTTTAAATAAATTTACAGTCGGGAGGTCTTCGGTAAATACCGAGCAGTTAACGATTAGATTACGTTGAAGCTCTGCTAGTCGACCTCTCTGCATTCGCACAGAGAGGATCCTAGACGAGGCTCTGGGGAAGTAGACAGCCACCCGACCATGGGATCTACGGGGAATTTTTACCCAAGCGTACGCGCTTCGAAAGCATAACGTTAAAAACTCTGCCTTGTACCACATTCCGCCTTGTGGGGAGGTCTTCGATAAATACCGAGGAGTTAACCATTAACTGTTTATTACATTAGTCTGTGTTATCAACCGAGTACCATATTATTCTCCGGAATAAACTATTTATAGGTGTCAACCTCTCCTTATTTACGACTCAATAAAATGCGAAAGAAACAGAAAACGCCACTGAGAAGAAAGGACAATAAACATAACAGGCTTTCCAGGATACAAAATGATGATTGGCGTTGCATTTAAATCTTTGAGAATTGAAGTTGACAAGTATGGCAAAGAGCTGGAACGGAGAGGGAGGGATGAAACTATTCGAATAAAAACTACGTTTGCATTTCGCAATTTCAACGGTCAAAACTATTACGGTTTTAAAATTTATTAAGTCGAGGTACAAAAGCACAAGAGCCATGAAAATATTTATAGAAACGGCACAGGGAAGCTATGATACGGCGGTGGGAATGTGACCGAAGCTGAGATGCCAGGGCAGGATAGATAATATTGCATATTCTTCTTTGGATTTTGTCAAGAATATTTAGATATATAACAAAAGAACCAGAAATGTTTAAGAATCTCTGTAGTAGACTTATTCTGTAGGTCGTCCAAATTGACGATATTTATAGGCCTTTCTCAAGGCTCAAGAATTATGTTACCGTATTTTCCGGCTTACAAGAGGCTGCGGCGTCGAAGATCCACCCTAATATTGTTAAGAAATTTCTAAGAGATAAAAAAGTTATTGTCATAAAACAACACAATCACCATGCGTCCCTTACATACTGGCGCCACGTATAGTTTACATTAATCACTCGTCCGATTTTGTTTCTATAGCGATGACATACTAGTCAAGAGCAGAAAGGCTCCCGCCACTGCTAGTAAACAGAGCATGTTTAAGTTTGTGGTTCGGCTCCAGACATGTTTATAGTCCTGAAAATACTTGTAACAGCTAAGTACTGAGGTTGCATCATGTAAAATGCTGATTTAGATAGATAGATAGCTAACATCATGGTGTAATGACTCAACATACAAATTCACGTCCCTGTCGGTCAAGCCAATGAAATGACTGTCCAAGCTGACTTGAGCATGGGCGTTGCCTTACATTCGTCTTGGAAGACGCACACGTATTTTTCAGGGTACAGGGAAAAAAGGTGCGTCTTGTAACCCAGAAAATACGGTATTCATAATAAGAAATACCTGATGATCTGCATCTCATTTAATGTCAATAGGAAACCTTTGTTCTAAAAGATGATGATCTGGGGTGACCCAAATATGTAGTGGGCTCATCCTAAGAGGCACCATATTGCCAGCCAAATGTTGTGATATTGAGATAAGGAGAGATTTGGTAGAAGAAAAGAACTTGAGAGAAGTTGTTCCAAGTGTCACCAATCTACTTACTCACGCAGACGGAGAAAGCGAAGCCCTCATAAAACATCTAAATATATTGAAAACGTTGTGGCGTTTCTTTGCATCTATCTTTCTTTTCCTTGTGAATGTGCAGTGGACTTTTCCCCAGTTTTTGGTGCACAGCGACGCGAACAGAGACTCAGTTGACCGGGGGGTTGGTAGCTAAGCGACGATCTCGTTGTACGTTTTCAGTCTACTCTGCTATTTACCCGAAAGCTGGTGGTGGTGAGGTAAGACGGATTCATGTCTTTTCCGGGTGCATTAGTGAAAAAGTAGACGCAATAGACTAATTCGGAATTTGAACTAAACTCGTCGATTCCGCTTTCGGCGCTGATGACAGCTACACTACCTGTACATCTAAGTAATATTACAAATTACACATCAAACAGTAAAATGAAATACTCCCCAGCTATGGGTTAAATAGTAGGACATGTATGTGGAAAAAATCATTATCATTGTTAATGCAAAATTCTCACGTAAAAAATATTCTTACAATCCCAAATACAATTCGGCTTTAAATAACTTACAAAGGATTGATAAGTCGGTAAAAACAAACAAAAATAAATTGCGCACTTACTTACTGCCAAATCACGTTGAAACACCGGTTTCAGTACGATCACCGAAGTTAAGCAAAGTCGACCCCGGTCAGTGTCTAGATGGGTGACTGCTTAGGAATATCAGGTTGTAAAATCGAAACTAAAAACGTTTCATAATTACCTGACCCCGTCCCGATGAATGATTGATTGGTTTGCTTTGTTTTACGGCATATCAACATCAATGGGTCACTTAATGCCGACAACATTTTTTTCCTGCTAATATTTTTGTTTTGTCAAAAATCTATTTCTGGTTATATTGTTTTCTTCGAAATTGTATCGCTGGTAATATTATTTTCAAAAACGTATCGCTGGTAATATTATTTTCAAAAACGTATGGCTGGTAATATTATTTTCAAAAACGTATAGCTGGTAATATTATTTTCAAAAACGTATCGCTGGTAATATTATTTTCAAAAACGTATCGCTGGTAATATTATTTTCAAAAACGTATCGCTGGTAATATTATTTTCAAAAACGTATCGCTGGTAATATTATTTTCAAAAACGTATCACTGGTAATATTATTTTAAAAAATGTATCGCTGGTAATATTATTTTCAAAAACGTATCGCTGGTAATATTATTTTCAAAAACGTATAGTTGGTAATATTATTTTCAAAAACGTATCGCTGGTAATATTATTTTCAAAAACGTATAGCTGGTAATATTATTTTCAAAAACGTATGGCTGGTAATATTATTTTCAAAAACGTATAGCTGGTAATATTATTTTCAAAAACGTATCGCTGGTAATATTATTTTCAAAAACGTATAGCTGGTAATATTATTTTCAAAAAAGTATTGCTGTTGGTAATATTTTGCTTTACAAAAACGTATTGCTGGTAATAGTTTTTTTCTTCAAAAATTAATTTCTGGTAATAATTTTTTACAAAGTAATTCTGGTAGTAAAATCTATTTTTACACTTTCAAAATGCTTTTTACCTCAGTTTCGGGGTTAACTTTTTGCCCATAGCCGGGACCCTAACAGGTGCTACCACTCCGGGTCAGGGTGGACCTGGGAACACCAGCAATTAAGAGGTAGTTCCACGCTCCTCAAAGCCTCCTGATCAGAGGCCTTGTTGCTGGACGTAGTTTATCGTCTTACCCAGGACGCGGATGCAGTTTACCGTCTTACCCAGGACGTCGATGAATGGTTGAACTCTCAAAGAGGCTCGTTGTTTTGAATGTCTACTGGTATTCATTTTCACCCCCATATCTCAAGTTTTAGATGTATGCGATCTATTGCTAAAGACGATGAGAAATGGTCAGAATGTTGTACCTGTCTCCACCTGCTGTGCTTTATCATTACAAGAGTGAGATCAGTCCGGAAAATGGAGCATAATTACCATATTCGAGTTGGAACCGGCTAATCCGCTCTTTCCAACCCTGAAATATTTCCACCAGCAAACCCCTTTCCTACAGAAAATACGTCGTTAGCTTCTCGCTGCTCTATCGCTATTTCCATGGCAAATGTTCAGACAAGCTACATTCTTTAGTTCCGCTCGTTTTCATATTCACGTGCTACCTCCACAGACGTGAACCATCAATTATTTGGTTTTGTAGTCCGTTCGGAAGAAGGCAGTTTCGTTCAGAGAGCTTCTTCCCAAAAGCCGCTACTGTGTGGAACAGACTCCCGCGATGATACTTCCCCGATCAGCGCAATTTTAAAATCTCCGGTCTTCTGTTATCTATCCTACATATTTATTTTATATTTTTTTTAAATCGGTTTTACCCCATCCTAAGGAGTAAAATCACTAAGACACAAGAGGGTTACATAGTGTGGAAGAATTAGGAACAGAAACATTACTAATGAGCGGGGAGAGAAAAGAGTTATCAGGAGGTCAGTAGATTACGATTGACATTGCATTTAAAATTTTGCAGATTAAAGTTGGTTGGAAAGAATGGAACCGGAAGGAATTTCCACAAGCAAGAAGTGCGAGAAAAGAAACTATTAGCATGGAACTTATGGTTACATCTATCCACCTGTAAATTGATGGGGTCTCGACGCCAGTATCGTACTGCGCTTATGTTAAAAAATCTCTATGTACCATAGCTAAGAGCTCATACGTACAATTACCATGAAAATATTTACAGAAAAGATACAGAGAGGCAAACTTATACTAATAATCTGCAATTAGTACGTCCAGAAAACAATCCCATTCAGTCACGGTTTGGTTTGGTTTACGACATATCAATCTCAATGCGTTATTTAATGACGACAAGATTTTTATTGCTGGTAATATTTTTTCCTTCAAAAAATATATTGCTGGTAATAATTTTTTTCTTCAAAAAGTTATTGCTGGTATTAAAACCTATTTTTACACTTTCATAGTGTTTTGACCCCAGTTTGAAGGTTAGCAATTTGGCCATAGCTGGGACCCTAACAGCTGCTACCACCCTGTGTCAAGGTGGACCTGGGAACACCAGCAATTAAGAGGTGGTTTCACGCTCCTCAAAACCTCCTGATCTTGCTGTTCGACGTAGTTTATCGTCTTAC
>OZ038508.1:26726541-26759041 GCA_964036315.1 Acanthosepion esculentum | reverse complement strand
CACTGTCCTCAGATTGACACCCAAATACTTCGAAATATTCGTATTGGAATTTCCGGCGCGAATATCAAGCAATACAGCATAGCACTTCTAGATTTTTCGGGGAGTGAATTGCATCATGGTGTACTTTTTCTTACGGACGGCACCCAACTGACCCTACTATATTATGCAGTCGACAAAAACAAACAGCACGCATGAGCAAAATTAAAAATAGAAAATGGCGACAATTTATCTATCGCATCCTATATATATATATATATATATATATATATATATATATATATATATATATTATAAATTAACTGATTAAAATATGTTTTTTTCGCTACACAGTAATAACCATGCTTCAAAAATGGAAGCTGAAAGCTTCGAATTTAATTTTGTTATTAAATTAAAGACATTAGTTCCATTTCCTCGTCAAGCGAATTTTGGAGTAACTTATTTTTAAATTTACAGTTTTAAAGGCACGGCAAAGATTCATAATTGAGTGTTTCCAAGGATACAGAGACTCGACATCTCCCGCTAATTCGACATATGGGGGGTCAAGTAGATCAGTTCCTAGGAAACGACAGCCCGACACCAACACATGAAATTTGCTTGTAGTGGTGAAAGTTTTTGAAGGACCATCAGGCCGAATACAGAGACTGGTGCCCTACGTGCCACAAGGTCCCCAAGCGACCCTCTGGCTATAGAACCCTGTGTCCTGCCATTTACCCATAGCTGGAGGGAGAAGAAGAGGATTCATACTCTTCCCAGTGAAGTGAATGTAATAATGGATTCGACTAGAATTCGAACTCGGCTCTCCAATTCCTCAATCCAAGCTATTTATCATTACTTCAACGTGCCTTATACTCCCTCTGTTCCGAAATAGTTGTTCCATAGCCGGAAATCTCATGTGGAATATACTAATTCTTAGTCGAATTGTTTGCCGTTTACATTAAATGTTCCTCGAGTATTTATATTAGCTTATTCAGGTAGAATAATTTGAAGCGCAAATTATATCACTTTTTCACCACATTAAAATTGTTTTTTCAGCCCACCCGCTGGCAAGAGATTATGATGGGAGAAGTGCTGGCAGAAATGCTAAACGAAATTGCAAGAAGCACGAATTGACAAATAATGAACGTAGGGTTGTGTTGCAAGCACTGCTGGAAAGATCCACAGATCGTGTCCTAAAGCGTGGTGCCTAAAAACAGGTTGCAGATGAATTAAACGTAGCTGCAGAACGTCTGGGTTTGCAAATTGAATTAGTTTGCCAGCCTCCAAATAGTCCTGATCTCAATGTCCTTGATCTGGGTTATTTGAATGCAATTCAATCAATTCAGCACCAGCAAGCTCCAAATAATGTTGACCAGCTCATTGAAGCAGTGGAAGAAAGCTTCAATAAACTTCAGAAGTCGAAGCTTAACAATTCTTTTCTAAGTTTGCAGTTAGCAATGGAACAAGTTATTTTAGTTGTCAGCGATAACAACTATAAACTCCGGCACATGTCTAAAGAGAAGCTTGAAAGAGAAGGAAAACTTGAAGTATCCATTTCTATTTCTGACGAGTTGCAACAAAAACTGCTTTTGTTAAAGTAAACCTTCCCCAGTTATTTTTGTTATTAATTTAACTGTTTATGTATATCAGTTTCAATATATTTCACACTTATTTATTTGACAATTCACTAATATTACTCATCTAATGTTGAATATGGGAATAAATGATATTTTTTGTTCTTTTTTTATCTACTGGAACAATTATTTTGGAGCAACATGAAAATATTTTGGTACAACTTTTTCGGAACGGAGGGAGTATATATATATATATATATATATATATATATATAAAAGTGAACATAGAAGTCAACACTTCGAGGCGACAGTCTGTTTCAGGCCTGACGATTGCATCTAGCATGAAACAGACTGTCGCCTCTAAGTGTTGACTTCTATGTTCATTTTTATATTTACACACGCTCTGTCTCTGATATTGAGCACTTTATCCCATAAATATAGCACACTTTAAGACTATATTTCTTCATATATATATATATATATATATATATATATATATATATATATATATATATATGTAGCAATTGCAAGAAGACAGAATGCATGGCAAAAGGATGAGCCCAAAGTGCAAATTGCAAATGGCGGATAACAGAATCAAACAAGTGCGGAAATTTAAATATCTGGGAATTGTTTTAACAAAAGGACGCAAAGAGCAATACTGAGACGTGAAGCTCTATTGGGATAGCCAAGGAAGCATTCCAAAAAGCTAAGCAGGGTATTAAGAAATAGGAAAATTTCGTTAGAAACAACGAAAAGATTAATAAGCTGCTAAGTGATATTTGTCCGCCTGTATGGCAGTGAGTGAGGAGACTTGAAGCAACAGAAATGTGGTTCTACAGAAGAATGCTGAGGATACCGTGGATCGAACATATGAGTAATGACGAAATTTTGGCAAAAATGGAAACAAAAAGGAAACTAATACTTAACACCAAGAAGAGACAGTTGATGTTTCTAGGACATATAATGAGGAAAGAAGGCTTAGAAAATCTGATGGTCATAGGGATAGATAGAGGGCAAGAGGAAGACAACGCATGGCATACTTGACGAGCTTGACTAAATTGACGGCCGACCAGGGCTTGGGAGAAATAGCACGGGGTTTATTAAGAGCTACAAGGGACAGGGGTTTGTGGAAAGCCATGATCGCCCATGTCCTGAATGGACACGGCACATAAAAAAAGAAAAAATGTGGCAGGCAAACAAGACATCAGAAGGGAGTTCCAAAGGCGAGAAGTGCGCGAAAAGAAACTATTAGAATAGAACTGACAGTTGCATCTATCTATCTATCTATCTATGAACGCTTGCGGCTGTTAATAAAACAGAGTTCTTAAGTCGATATTAATAAATATGCATAGGTTCCTTACCGATATCAGCACCTGAAGATTGCTGTATGCAAAAACATTATTTTTTATATAAAATATTAATCCTCACCTTTTTTTTATATACAATTGCTTCTATAATTTGTTTTTAGATTTTTATTTTTATTTTTATATTCCCTTCATTTTAATACAAAATTAAAAAAAATACAATTAATCCCTATTTATTTAAAAAACAAAACAAACTTTATTTCCCCTTTATCTTAAATATAAAATATTTCTTTTTTTTTTATAGTTTTAGGTCTGTTTTTTTTAAAATCCAGAATTAAAAAAAATAATCCTCGTTTATTTTAAATATAAAATATAAATCCCTTCTATTTTATATACAATTTTAAAAAAGTATTTTAGATCCGTTCATTTTAATACAAAATTAAAAAAAAATACAATTAATCTCCGTTTATCTGAAATACAATATATATATATATATATATATATATATATATATATATATATATTTTAATCTTTTAATATATAAAATATAAATCCGAGCTTTTTTAAATACAAAATTTATTAGTATCGGAGATATAGAGTAGACACAGATATAGTGACAGGCAATTCCACGTTTCAATGTGATCTTCAGTTCTGAAGATCAACTTGAACCGTTATACCATGTAGTGTTGATTCCCACACACACACACACACACACACACACAGAGACGCACATTATCACTCTCTTTCTCTCCCTCTCTCTCTCTATATATATCAGTGGTTTTCAACCAGGGTTCTGCGGAACCCTAGGGTTCCGCTAGTAAAGCCCAGGGGTTCCGCAAGAAGTTACACAAGTACTATGATTGACAGTAATTTTTAATTCTCCTGTGCAGATATGTGTGTTTAGGTACCTCCACTAAATCAATAACAAAACAGCATAGTATGAATAAAAAAAGGTCCTAAACTTAATAAAACAAACGTTTTCCATCACTTTGTGTCTGTCAAAAACACGACCCAATATTAAAGATTTGTGCAAGAAACATCAGGCTCAAGTTTCTCATTGAATTTTTAATGAAAATAAATGCAATCCATTTAAACTGAAGTTGTTTAATCCATGTGTAATAACCGTAGAAGCCAGATTAAAATTGCATATGGACGTATACAATATTTTTACAGTTTGTCTTTGTATTTTTTTTGTAATTAAATCTGAAGATGAGTATTTTTATTTTATTTTAATAATTGAAAGCTTTTTTTTGCATAAGACAATTAATTTATTGCAGGGGTTCCTCGAGCCACTGGAATGTTCCCTTGTCGTTCCGCTCCAGCAAAAAGGTTGAAAACAACTGCTCTATATGTATGTGTGTGTGTGTGTGTGTGGATGTGTGTGTGTGTGGATGTGTGTTTGTATATATACATACATTAATTTATTGGTATTTCTTCTTCTTCTGTGTGCCGTGTACATTCGGGACGTGAGCGATGATGGTTCTTCACAATGTTATGTCTCTTCCAGCTCCGAGTACATTTTGTCTTTTGGCTATTCCCCCGAAACTCTGTTCTTACCAAGCATTTAGGCAAGTTCGTTAGATAGGTTATTCCTTGCTTTCCCCCATCCATCTTGCCAGTAATATATCTTGTGGGTGTCAAATTTTCCATGTCCTCTTTCCTCGTTATGTGCCCTAGGAATTTCAACTGTTTCTTCCTGATTCTAAGTATGTGTCCTTTTTGTTTCCATTTTCTATAAAACTTCGCCGTTGCTCACACACCCAATCCATGGTGTCCTCAGCACCATTCTGTAGAACCACATTTCTGTTGCCGCAAGTCTCTTCTTCATCGGTGAAGGAGATTGTCCAGCATTCACTGCCATATATGAGGTCCGATATTACATAACAGTTCATTACTCTTTTCTTTACCATGTAACGAGTGAGGATTGAACCCACGACAGCGTACTAACCATTTGTTGAAACTTTTACCTAACTCTTACTTTACATTGGAGCACAATAATATTAAACGTACATTCAGCCTTCGTTATTGGGGCATTCAGTAAGGATCGAACTCACTACAACCAGAAAACTGGGCGACTCGACGAACTTTCCAACTCTTCTACGATATTCTTTTCTCTTCTTTCCTTCTAAAGTCATCACATTCTCTTTAACGCCTCTTGCGTCTTAGTGGCATTATCGCCTTTCTTGTGGTCAATTGATTAAAAAAGTAAAGAAAAAGAAAAATCATTGTATATATGCAACTGGGCACCTCGAGGCGACGTAATGGTTAACAATCTTGCCTCGCTAGAACAATAACGACTAAGTAGTGAGTTCGATCTTCATTGGGGGCTCCAAATTTTCGGCCTTGTGCCACATCTAAGCTATGCTTAGAAAATCATTTTGGGCACCTCGTCGCGGCGTAATGGTTAGCAAGCTTGTCTCGCTAGAACATTTATGACTGAGTAGTGAGTTCGATCCTCATTGGGTGCTCCAAACTTTCGGCCTTGTGCTACGCTTAGAAAATCAATGTATATATGCAACTAAGGACGTTTTTACTAGATGAGCAATAAGTTAGATTCTCCCCCCCCCCACACACTCACCGCTTCTTTGCTGTATATTGTCTTTCTCGGCGCAGCTACAGTTATGGCTTTGTTCTGAATTTGGCGGTCATTTTAGCCACTTGAACGAAATGGCAGAGATGCGCTTGTATACGGTGGAAAAAAGAATATTTATCAATTTGTGTTGTACGGAAGCATCAAGGAAAAAAAAAACAAACTCGTGTCCCTACGGCTAGCATCAAAAAGACCTGGATGTAATATCGATAAGAAAAGTGTACGAGAAGAGAAAGCAGAGACACTGAAAGAGGCGACGCGAATAAACTACATGAAAAGTGTTGGATTACCCAGATATGTTTTTTAGGCCTGTGACATGCAAATTTTTTTCTCTCCCTTGTTTCTTTGAAGACAAGTTCAAAAGAAAGCTCGCTTTTTATTTTATTTTATTTTATTTTATTTTTTATTAGAGATCGGTGGGGGGATGGTTTGGGGAGTAAAATATGGAAGAACAAAAAGTTGCAAAAAATACGCAAGAAGAAAAACATCCTCAAAATACGGAAGAACAACCCCCCCACAACGAAAAGAAATATGGAATAAAAACGAGATCTTAAAACAAAAAAAAAAACAAAAAAATAATATGATTAAATCATAAAACAGGGATTAGACTTTTGACAAATTCATCTCCACTCGATTAATGATACCTTTATTGTTGGCCATTTTATACTTTTATCTCAATCTGTCTAATTCGTCTGGCTTTCGGGCTATCACAGACCCCCACTTCTACACCAGCTTCACCCCACCCTCCGGCGCCTATTCCTGTACTCTTTCTTTTGTTATGGATTCCCATTCAATCTTTTTTGCCAATTTCATTGCTTTTATATCCGTTGGCATTCTATCTCTCACTCTTTTCCCGCCTTCATATTTTCCCTTTAAATCAAATTGTTCTGCATCCGACAATTTTTTAAAGAATCTACCCCCTCTCTCTCTATCTCTCTCTATCTCTCTCTCGGCAGCGTTGACGTTTTTCTCGCTTGCCTCTCACTTCCCTGTTCTCCTTATTTGCTTCACTAACCTCCTTCCCTCTCACTCTCTTTCTCACTCTATTCCTTTCTCTTTTATTCTCTTCTTTTCTATCTCTCCCTTTCTCACTCTTCCTACTTTTCTCGTTCTCTCTCTCTGAATTTAATTATCTTTTTTTCATTTCTTTTCTTACTTCCTCCCTCTTTCTCCTCTTTCTCCATTTCTCGTTCTCTCTCTTTATATCTCCCTTTCTTTTTCTCCTTTTTCTCTCTTTTTCCCTTTCACCTTCACGATATCTCTGTCTCCCTTTCTCTCTTCCTTTCTCGATCTTGCTCTTTTTTCTTGTCTTGCTTTTTCTTTTCCCTTTTTCTCTTTATTACTCTTTTTCTCTCCTTTTCTCTCTTTTCGTCTCTCTATCTCTCTCATTTTTTAATATATATACCACCCCCTTTATCTTCTCTTTATTTCTTTATAATCTTTATTCCTTTCTCTGTCTCTCTTTTTCTTTGTTCTTTTTTCCTGGTTTTTGTTTGTCTTTCCCTACGTTTTTCTTTTATTATGACCGGCAAAATTTCCAGTTGAAATTCCTTTTTTTCCGTTGCAAAACATTGCACACGTTTCATGCCTTAACTTTTGTATTCTTCCCCTGGCCATTTCTCCCGAACACTCACCTGTTTCTCATTTTAGTAGCACCTGTTATTTTTCCTACGTTCTACTTGTCAATTGTCTTATCATGTTCATTCATAACTAACCCTGCATAAGGCCGGAACAGTGAAACTTTCATGGCTTGGCTTCGCAAAACGAAGATCAAGAAGGAGTCTATACACGTCGCTTTCAGGCAGGATTGTCACTGATAAGTCCAATCGCAGTAGTTGCAGCTGAAAGTCCGGCCTGGGCTCAATGGCATAGAGGTGTAGTACTTCATCCTCTGCCTCTTGTCTCTGAGAGCAGCCCTGCTGGTATTTTCAAAGAAGGAGACTTCATGTTTGGTGTCGTCACGGTGCTCAACTACGGTTGACCATTGGCAAGGGTTGATGTGAAAGGCACCAAAGGATTTTTTCAGGCAATCTCTGAATCGTTTCTTTGGTGCCCCTCTACTACGATAGCCCGTGGAGAGCTCGCTGTACAATAAAATTTTAGGCAGGCGATAATTCTCCATCCTGGAAGCACGTCATGGCCTCACTGCTGGTGATCTTCGCTTTTTCAGGAACTTCAATATTGGAGACGAAGTCACTCCAGTGTATGTTAAGGATCGCGCGGGGGCAGCGCTGGTGGAACCGTTCGAAGAGTTGCGGGTGGTATCGGTAGGTGACCCATGACTCTGAGCCGTATAGGAGAGCGGCGATGACGATAGCTCTATACACCCTGATTTTAGTGCTCTTCTTCAGGTGTCTGTTGTACCACACACGTTTGTACAGTCTGTCAAATGCAATGCTCGCCCTTGCTAGTCTGTTGTCGACCCCACCATCCGATGTGATGGCATATCCAAGGTAGGTAAACAGATGGACTGCCTTCAGATCAGTTGCGTCAATGACTAACCCTGCATAAGCCCGCAACAGTAAAACATTACTGAAACTCAAACTCACACTTCTAGCATCTGCAAGAGGACTGTTATAAGATAATTTCATCCTAAGCAAGGTAATAAACCCACTAAGATGCAATATGTTATTGTGTATTAAAGAACATAAGAAACACATTATTAAAAAGAATGAACAATAAATAATAGGAATTAAAAAGACAGAAGATAACTATTGCATTTAAACTTTTGAAGATCAAAGTTGAGTGGAAAGCAAGACACTGGAAGTGAGTTCCACGAGCGAGAAGTGCGAGAGAAGAAACTATTAGCATAGAACTTGCGGTTACATCTAACAATTTCAACTGTAAAATGATGAGACCTTCCCGGTAATCGAGTACTGCGTTTAAATTCGCAAACATCTAGGTAACAAAGAGCAAAGCCCATCAGAACAATTACCAAGAAAGTATTTATAGAGAAGTAACAGGGAAACTTCGTTACGGCGGTGGGAAAGTGACTGAAGCCGAGATGCCAGGTCAGGACCAATATCATCGCAGATTCTTCTTTGTATTCTATCAAGAACCTCTAAATACATAGTAAAAGCTCCAGACCAGATGTGTCAGCGATATTCAAAGCTTAGACTTATACATATGTAAGATAGATTCTGGAGAGAAATATTGTCTAGCACGACTCAGTGAACCAACTTTCCTAACAGTAGATCTAGCAATTGATTTAATTTAATCTCTCCACTTTATGTCTGCAGAGAACATTAGCCCGAGAAGGCGCAACGAGTCACTTTCCTGGAGGTGAAAAAACTCATATCAATAAAATCACTAAGACACCAGAAATTTACTATTAAGTATAGAAAACAATAAAAGAACAAGAATTAAAAAGGCAGAAGATAACGATTGACATAGCATTGAAAATTTTGAAGATCAAAGTTGACTGGAAAGTGTAAAGCTGGCAGAGTGTTCCACAAGTGAGAAGTGCAATAATATAAACTATTAACATAGAACTTACATCTAGCTCTTTCAACTAAAAAGTTGATACCCTTCTGCCAATCTAGTACTGCGCTTAAATTTATAAATTCCAGATACCATATAGGGAAGTTCATCAGAACAATTAACATGAAAGTACTTATAGAAAAGGCAGAGGGAAGCTACATTACGGCGGTGGGAAAGTGACTGAAGCCGAGATGCCAGGTCATGACCAATAACATTGCAAGAATCTCTAAATATATATGTTATGACCAAGTAAATAGTTTAAGAAATAACAGAACAAGGGTTACAGATATATCATATATTAAACAGTAAATACTATAGAAGAGTATTACACGACTAGTGAGTGTGCGTCGGTTGACCCAGCGTTCCGTCTATTTGACTGTCCCCCCAAGGCCTTCTCTCCTACTAATCTTATAGTAGGCGGAAGGGTCCAACATAGACACTTTAGAGGGAGGAATTCACAACAATAATTATAACAGACATGAGAGTTGATATCTCCCCTACACATACATAATACCGTTAACTAAAGTATTTAATTTAGTGAAGTCCTTTGAGAGGACACAGTGAATTATATTTTTTCTATTTTGTTATTCAATTGCCTAACATTGTTCTGAATATATATATATATATATATATATATATATATATATATATATATATATATATATATATATATATATATATATATCAGTAAGTAAGTAAGTAAGCCAGTATACCTTTTCTTCATCACTGTTGAAGACACTGGCAAAAACACTTCTTATGATTTAACGTGAAGTCTGTTTCTTTGAATCCTATGCCACCAAGATGTTGCGACCAAATAAGTAGTTAAAGAATTAACAAAACAAATGTTACAGATATATCATATATTAAACAGTAAGTACAACAGAAGAGTATTACACGACTAGTGAGTGTGTATTGGTTGACCAGCTATCAATCTACTCAACTGTTCCCCCAAGGCCTTCTCTCCTACTAATTTTATAGTAGGCGGAAAAGTCCAACATAGACTCTTTAGAGGGAGGATACCACAACAATATAGTAGAAGCACGAGACCAGATATGTCAGCAGTATTCAAAGCAAGGGCGAATGATAGACTTATAAATATGTAAGATAGATTCTGAAGAGAAACATTGTCAGTCATATCATAGTGAACCAACTTTCCTTGCAGTAGACCGAGGAATTGAATCAATATAATCTTTCCATTTCATGTCAGTTGCTAATAATTTTTGCATGTCATACACCATTTCAGTTTTCGAGTCAAAAATAATATCTTTGTTTGCTTTTATTTCGCCTATTTATTTGTAAGTTGTTCTTAGTTCAACACAAGGCCGCAATTAATCCAATAAAAATGCCAATTCCAAAAACTTGTCTATGTAACGCTGCTTCGCGAACGTAACGATCCGAAAAGCTCATGCATCGCAGCTGTGAAACATTAAGCAGCTAGAGCACCTCGATGCCATCTCCGAACAAACACCGACGAAAAACGTTTACAGAACCTATTTCCAGTAAAACACCTTACAAGGTACTTAGAAAAACTGTAAATTTAAAACGATTCAGCATTCTAACGAAATCTCGAACTGAACCCTTTATTTCGCTCACTGGGGTAAACTGTTCTAGTTCCACGTGCCATGTTTAATGGATGTCAGTTATCAGTTATCTCCTGTTAATACTCTTCTGAAAGTTCTCCACTGCCTTAACCGAGTATTGAACTCACACTCTTTGGGTCCTGTCACTGGATCTAACTAACGCCTTTATCCACTGTGCCATGTGTCCTTGAGAACTTCAAGGGGAATTAACAGGTGATAACTGATAACTGACATCCATTAAACATAGCACGTGGAACTAGAACAGTCTACCCCAGTGAGCGAAATAAAGGGTTCAGTTTGACATTCCAAACACCTGAAGAATGCCGGAGAATACAACGGCCGAAACGTTATAATAAATATGGCGACAAAGATGGGGACAATAGTCCGAATAATGTAAATAGTGCACATAATACCTCATCTCAGAAATATAGACAGATTCTAACGAAAATACAGAACTGAAGGATCCTAAATTATTACCGTTTTTATTTTTTTAAATAATCTCAACGCAAACAAGGAGATAATGCACCTAAGACCCGGTGGCTGGCTACAGGGAGTGAAAGAGAATGAGAAGACTTTAGTGAACGGAAGTGAGGAAAAGAACAATAATGGAACAGGTTTCAACAAGACAGAAGGAAGCGATTGATGTTGCAAGGGGTGTAAGACAAGGATGTTTCTCCTTAATGGACTTATTCAACCTATACAGCGAGGCGATTCTGAGAGAACTAGAAGTCCTACCAGGATTCATTACTAGCGGCCACAATCATAACAACATAAGGTATGCAGCTGACACAGTTTTCATAGCAGACACACAATGAAAGCTACAAAACTACTACAGGAGGTAGTGAAGGAAGGCGATAAGAAAAGATAAAAGATCAATTGCAAGAAGACAGAATGCATGGTTGTTAGCGAAAGGATGAGCCCAAAGTGCAAATTGCAAATGGCGGATAACAGAATCAAACAAGTGCGGAAATTTAAATATCTGGGAATTGTTTTAACAAAAGGACGCAAAGAGCAATACTGAGATGTGAAGTTCTATTGGGATAGCCAAGGAAGCCTGTCAAAAATCTAAGCAGGGTATTAGTATAGGGGTGTATCTTCCACACAGAGTTTGCTGTCTATCTGTGTTAGGAAGGATAGCGTGTTCTAGCCTTTTAGCAGCACACCGATACTAATATTAGCATTAGTGCAGCCATTGCTACACTAACACTGAATGCGAATATAAGAAAACGAAATACTCGAGCGTAACAAATAAAAAACATTCAATAAGGCAAACAACCTTCGTATATATATTTATAAGGTTTATATATGTCCCAAAACAAATAATTGTTCATATTGTCCCAAGGGAACGAGGAGGTTAAGCAGAATTTGAACGAAGAAGTGACCTACCAATTTTCATGGCCTTTGGTTGTCCTCAGCAACACGAATAATCTTCGGTTTCGTTGGGCCGTACCATGACGACCAGTTTCCACGTGTGTGTGTATGCCCGGGCGGTCAAAAAGGTAAAGAGGTCGTTCCTTCCAGAACGGAAGTAACGACAAAAAAGAGAGAAGAGTTCTACTCACTAAAACGAGGCCACGGCTCTCATGAGCTAAAGCAAAGGGAAGACAACTGTGGTCTCCCTACAAGGGTATTAAGAAATAGGAAAATTTCGTTAGAAACAACGAAAAGATTACTAAGCTGCTAAGTGATATTTGTCCGCCTGTATGGCAGTGAGTGAGGAGACTTGAAGCAACAGAAATGTGGTTCTACAGAAGAATGCTGAGGATACCGTGGATCGAACATATGAGTAATGACGAAATTTTGGCAAAAATGGAAACAAAAAGGAAACTAATACTTAACACCAGGAAGAGACAGTTGATGTTTCCAGGACATATAATGAGGAAAGAAGGCTTAGAAAATCTGATAGTCATAGGGATAGATAGAGGGCAAGAGGAAGACACCGTATGGCATACTTGACGAGCTTCACTAAATTGATAGCCGAACAGGGCTTGGAAGAAATAACAGAAGGACAGTGCTTATTAAGAGCTACAAGGGACAGGGGTTTGTGGAATGCCTTTATCGCCCACGTCCTGAATGGACACGGCACATGAAGAAGAAAAATGTAGCAGGAAAACAAGACATCGGAAGGATGTTCCACAGGCGAGAAGTCCGAGAAAAGAAATTATTAAAATCGAACTGATAGTTGCATCTTGCTAGTTCAACAGTAAAAGTGTGGGACCTAGTTGCCAATCTAGTAACGCGCTTAAATTCATACAATCGGGGCGCAAAGGAGAAAAGCTCATCAAAACAATTGCCATGAAAATATTTATAGAAAAGACAGAGCAAATCCACAGCACAGTGGTGAGAAAGTAACTGAAGTCGAGATCCCAGGGTGGCAGGAGAAGAAGAGGATTCATACCTTTCCCAAGAGTATTTTCGCGTAAGTGAATTTCAGTCAGTTATATGCCATGCGTGATACACGCTTAGGCGATCATGTATCTGTTGATACATGACTGACGAAGCACATTTTTTCCCGCAGTAGGTGTCCATTTCTTTCTGCGGTAGACCAGTTGTCATCCAAGGATATAGAACCAGGTCTGTCTTGCTATTTACCCATAGCTTGGAGGAGAAGAAGAGAATTCATACCTTCCCCAAGAGTATTAGCCCGTAAGTGAATATCAGTCAGTTATGTGCCATGCGTGGTACACGCTTAGGCGATCATGTATCTTTCGATACATGACTGACGAGGCAGATTTTTTTCTCCGCAGTAGGTTGCCATTTCTTTCTGCGGGAGACCAGTTGCTACCCAGGGCTATAGAACCTGCTATTTACCCATAGCTGGGGACGCGGTGGGTTACAGGAAGTGAAAGTGAAAGAAAACTGAGAATGGGGAGAATTGAGGAAAGTACAAAAACGGAACAGGGTTCAAAAAGACATAAGATGGCGATTGACGTTGAATTTTTGAAGATTGTAGTTAACAGAGAAGCAAGAACTCGGAAAGGAGTTCCACAGAAGAGAAGTGCGAGAAAAAACTGTTAGAGTGAAAGCTGTGGTCGTATCTATCTAGTTTAACAGCAAAACGGTGAGACCTAGTTGTCAATCTAGCAGCATGCTTAATTTCATGTAGTCAAGGCACCAACCCATTTAAATACTGCCAGTCCTGTTCACAGATAGCCGTGATAAATAATGAACCCAATTGCTCACAAATCATGGTGAATGGTAAATTTTTCATCATAAAAATATTGACGACCCACTCAAAGTATCTGGCCATCACCATCATAAGGATCAATATGAATATAGATCCGGAAGGTCCTGGAAAATGCCGAAGTCAATATATTCCCTTTGTAAATACTAAGAGAATATATTTTAAAATCATTTTAACCCATCAAGGCAATAAAGCCACTATTACGCAAAAGTTTACTGAGTATTTAAAGAATAAGAAAAAAAAGATCCGGAAGGTCCCGGAAAACGCCGAAGTCAATATATTCCCTTTTTAAATACTAAAAGAATTAAAAAAAAATCATTTTACCCCAAACAAGGCAATGAAGCCACTATGACGCAAAGGGTTACTGATTAACATTTATTATTATTATTATTATTATTATTATTATTATTATTTGAACATTATTAAGGAAAGAGAACAATGAAAGAAGAGAAATCAAGAAAAGAGGAGATAACCACTGACGTTGTATTTCAATTTTTGAAGATCAAAGTTGGCTGTGATCAGCCGTATTGAGGCATTAGCTCCTGGGTGGGACAAATTGTGCATGGAGGAGAATAATGTCTTCCGCATTGACTCAGGTACGAAGGGGCGCAATCGTCCGGTGCTGGTGTCACATACAACCTCCAAATCTGTGTTTGGAATATGTATTTTCGTCAACGTCAAGGAGGTGTGGTTCTCTCGTAGCAGATGCTGTAGCTGCTGATCCTTTTCCTGTGCTTCCACAAATGATTGATGTTCCAAGCACGGGTCCAGCACAAAAGCATTTATGCCACGAGACATAGTGTCTGCAGGTATGTTGTCAGTTCCCTTGACGAAACGGATATCTGAAGTGAATTGTAACAGATAATCTAAGTGTCTGGTTTCCCGTGGGGAATACTTGTCAGAGTTTGACTGAAAAGCCCCCAACAAGGGCTTGTGGTCTGTCAGTAAGTAGAAAGTCCGCCCTTCCAACAAATGTCGAAAGTAACGGACAGCTGAATAAGCTGCGAGAAGTTCACGTCCAAATGTGCTGTACCTGGATTCCGTAGAAGTTAGTTTCTTGGAAAAGAAGGAAATTGGTTTCCAGTGGTCATCGATCTTCTGCTGTAGTACTGCTCCCACACCAATCGAAGAGGCGTCAACTGCCAAACACAACTCGCTACCTGGGACAACATGTGACAATTCAACTGCTCGGGACAATAAAACCTTAATTTGATGGAAGGCCGCCAAGGCTTCATCAGACAAAACTATGTCACAATTTTTGACATCAGTTAAATATCTGTCAAGGGTTTTATAACCTGCGCACAATTTGGCAGGAACCTTCGAAAAAAATTTACCATCCCTAAAAACTGTCGCAACTTTCTCATGGTATCTGGCAAGGGAAAGTCAGAAATGGCCGCCACTTTAGATGGAGAAGGTGAAACTCCAGCTGAATTAATGCGGTGACCTAGGAAAACAACCTCAGACTTTCCAAACTCACATTTTACTGGGTTGATAACAACCCCAAATTTCTCAAAACGCTCGAAAACAATCTGTAAATGTTTAATATGTTCTTCCATGGAAGAACTGGCTATAAGTACATCATCCACATAGGCACAGACAAAGTGCAAATCGTGCAATACATGGTCGATAAATCTCTGAAAAGACTGTGCCGCATTTCTTAGTCCAAATGGCACGCGCAGAAACTCAAACAACCCAAATGGTGTTGTTATGGCAGTCTTTGGAATGTGTTCGGGTTCTACCGGAATTTGATGGTAGGCCCTGATAAGGTCTAATTTAGTGAATACGCACCTATCCTGAATGATGGCCGTTACATCATGTATATGAGGAATGGGATAACGGTCAGGTTTAGTGACAGAGTTGAGTGCCCTATAATCCCCACAAGCGCGCCAGGTACCACCACTTTTGGGTACCAGGTGCAAAGGAGATGCCCAGTTACTCTTTGATGGCCGGATAATACCAAGTTCCATCATTTGGGTAAATTCCGCTTTCGCCACACTCAATTTTTCCGGTGCAAGACGACGAGGGCGGCTGTGAACGGGAGGACCGCTAGTAGCAATGTGATGTGTTATATTGTGGGGTAACCTATCTTTGTGAAAAGCCGGTTTGGTAATGCTCTCAAACTTTTTAAGGAGTTCGCAGAACATAGGATTATCTTCAGTGTTAGCCACCGTAGGACATAATGGAATTACATTATGAATGGCTCCCGGTGATTGAGTATTTGTCTTAGGGTCTGTCAGACAACGTCTGTGAACATCAATGAGAAGACCAAATTTGTGTAAAAAATCTGCACCCAATATGGCCTTCTCTACATCCGCAAGGACAAAGAAATGGGTGAAAACCCGTCTCAGACCCAAATTCAATGTAAGGCACCTCTGACCATAAGTCTGGATGAGCGACTTATTTACGGCCTGCAAGGTAAGTTTGTGAGGGCCTTTTAACTTGTCTGCCCTAGTGGCAGGAATTAAAGATATTTGCGCACCACTGTCCACGAGAAAACGTATACCAGTAGTGCGGTCCGAAACAAATAGTAAGCGACAAACCTCTTTCACGCTAGCGCACCGGGTCGCCTCCGGTCGCCAGCTTAGGCTTTTCCCTGTTGCAAATTGAAGGAACAGGGGGGCTTGCAATAATTAGCCCTATCTCCGAATTTCTTGTGTAAGTAGCACATTGGCTCCTTGCTAACGGTTCTTACACGCCCTCTACTTTGGGAGCGGGGAATGCTAACCTTCTGCAACCGTCTCTCTAAGTCTTCCATCCTAGCCTCTAACCTTCGTTGTCCCTCCAAAAGTTTAGCCAGCGGATCTGCCTCTTGAGTCTGCACGGCAGAAACGGGAGCAGTGCATCCCGAAGTTAGGTCAGCTACATTATCTGCTATTTCAGCCAGCTTTTCGACGGGTGCATCTTCACCCACCGCGGCTAAAACCGCGTGATACGCAGGGGGCAAACGCTGGAGAAAAATATGACGTATAATGCCATCCTCATTACTCTCTCCGGCTAGATGCTGCAAACGACGTAAAAATTGCGACGGCTTGCTGTCTCCCAATTGTTCCTCATGCAAGAGCTGCGACAATTTCTTTTGCCGTGACATAGACGTCCTCCGAACAAGTTCCTCTTTTAACTTGTAATATGGCTTATCTTTCGGCGGACAGATAATAATTTCTCTAACCTCCTGGACAGCTTCGAGAGGCAACTTGGAGACCGCTAAATTAAATTTTGTTTTCTGGGAGGTAATTCCTCTCAGTTCGCACTCTGACTCTAACTGTGCGAAAAATAAAGCTGGGTCCGCTTTAAAGTAGGCTAGACTGACAGTGTTCACCGCCGAAACAGCGGCCGTTTTCTCTTCATCCATCTCGTATATTTTTTATGGGGAATTTACCACACAAAAATGCGCCTCAAAATGTGAAGTACCACAGAGAAAAAATACACAACCAAACGAACCTAAATATTTTAAACAAAAAGTCAGAAATGGCTATCACTGCTATTACTACTAATGGGGTGTTGTGAACTCTAGCAGTAAGCTACTGACCCGTCTGCCTCCAAGGGTGAGGCAGGTTAATGTTGCAGGCCGGCGCCAAATTCAAATACAGGATGGGAGAAAAAACGCACGTGGGTGAGGAGAGAGAAGCCATGTTGCCATGTTATACGAGTCGTCATTCCTATATCGCAAATAATTTGTGTCGGAAGAAAAAAACACTCACAAACACACGAAATTAACATTAACAGTTATTTTGCAAATTGCAAAAATATACTGCCACGTTGGAGTCACCACTTATTAGTATAGGGGTGTATCTTCCACACAGAGTTTGCTGTCTATCTGTGTTAGGAAGGATAGCGTGTTCTAGCCTTCTAGCAGCACACCGATACTAATATTAGCATTAGTGCAGCCATTGCTACACTAACACTGAATGCGAATATAAGAAAACGAAATACTCGAGCGTAACAAATAAAAAACATTCAATAAGGCAAACAACCTTCGTATATATATTTATAAGGTTTATATATGTCCCAAAACAAATAATTGTTCATATTGTCCCAAGGGAACGAGGAGGTTAAGCAGAATTTGAACGAAGAAGTGACCTACCAATTTTCATGGCCTTTGGTTGTCCTCAGCAACACGAATAATCTTCGGTTTCGTTGGGCCGTACCATGACGACCAGTTTCCACGTGTGTGTGTATGCCCGGGCGGTCAAAAAGGTAAAGAGGTCGTTCCTTCCAGAACGGAAGTAACGACAAAAAAGAGAGAAGAGTTCTACTCACTAAAACGAGGCCACGGCTCTCATGAGCTAAAGCAAAGGGAAGACAACTGTGGTCTCCCTACAAGGGTATTAAGAAATAGGAAAATTTCGTTAGAAACAACGAAAAGATTACTAAGCTGCTAAGTGATATTTGTCCGCCTGTATGGCAGTGAGTGAGGAGACTTGAAGCAACAGAAATGTGGTTCTACAGAAGAATGCTGAGGATACCGTGGATCGAACATATGAGTAATGACGAAATTTTGGCAAAAATGGAAACAAAAAGGAAACTAATACTTAACACCAGGAAGAGACAGTTGATGTTTCCAGGACATATAATGAGGAAAGAAGGCTTAGAAAATCTGATAGTCATAGGGATAGATAGAGGGCAAGAGGAAGACACCGTATGGCATACTTGACGAGCTTCACTAAATTGATAGCCGAACAGGGCTTGGAAGAAATAACAGAAGGACAGTGCTTATTAAGAGCTACAAGGGACAGGGGTTTGTGGAATGCCTTTATCGCCCACGTCCTGAATGGACACGGCACATGAAGAAGAAAAATGTAGCAGGAAAACAAGACATCGGAAGGATGTTCCACAGGCGAGAAGTCCGAGAAAAGAAATTATTAAAATCGAACTGATAGTTGCATCTTGCTAGTTCAACAGTAAAAGTGTGGGACCTAGTTGCCAATCTAGTAACGCGCTTAAATTCATACAATCGGGGCGCAAAGGAGAAAAGCTCATCAAAACAATTGCCATGAAAATATTTATAGAAAAGACAGAGCAAATCCACAGCACAGTGGTGAGAAAGTAACTGAAGTCGAGATCCCAGGGTGGCAGGAGAAGAAGAGGATTCATACCTTTCCCAAGAGTATTTTCGCGTAAGTGAATTTCAGTCAGTTATATGCCATGCGTGATACACGCTTAGGCGATCATGTATCTGTTGATACATGACTGACGAAGCACATTTTTTCCCGCAGTAGGTGTCCATTTCTTTCTGCGGTAGACCAGTTGTCATCCAAGGATATAGAACCAGGTCTGTCTTGCTATTTACCCATAGCTTGGAGGAGAAGAAGAGAATTCATACCTTCCCCAAGAGTATTAGCCCGTAAGTGAATATCAGTCAGTTATGTGCCATGCGTGGTACACGCTTAGGCGATCATGTATCTTTCGATACATGACTGACGAGGCAGATTTTTTTCTCCGCAGTAGGTTGCCATTTCTTTCTGCGGGAGACCAGTTGCTACCCAGGGCTATAGAACCTGCTATTTACCCATAGCTGGGGACGCGGTGGGTTACAGGAAGTGAAAGTGAAAGAAAACTGAGAATGGGGAGAATTGAGGAAAGTACAAAAACGGAACAGGGTTCAAAAAGACATAAGATGGCGATTGACGTTGAATTTTTGAAGATTGTAGTTAACAGAGAAGCAAGAACTCGGAAAGGAGTTCCACAGAAGAGAAGTGCGAGAAAAAACTGTTAGAGTGAAAGCTGTGGTCGTATCTATCTAGTTTAACAGCAAAACGGTGAGACCTAGTTGTCAATCTAGCAGCATGCTTAATTTCATGTAGTCAAGGCACCAACCCATTTAAATACTGCCAGTCCTGTTCACAGATAGCCGTGATAAATAATGAACCCAATTGCTCACAAATCATGGTGAATGGTAAATTTTTCATCATAAAAATATTGACGACCCACTCAAAGTATCTGGCCATCACCATCATAAGGATCAATATGAATATAGATCCGGAAGGTCCTGGAAAATGCCGAAGTCAATATATTCCCTTTGTAAATACTAAGAGAATATATTTTAAAATCATTTTAACCCATCAAGGCAATAAAGCCACTATTACGCAAAAGTTTACTGAGTATTTAAAGAATAAGAAAAAAAAGATCCGGAAGGTCCCGGAAAACGCCGAAGTCAATATATTCCCTTTTTAAATACTAAAAGAATTAAAAAAAAATCATTTTACCCCAAACAAGGCAATGAAGCCACTATGATGCAAAGGGTTACTGATTAACATTTATTATTATTATTATTATTATTATTATTATTATTATTTGAACATTATTAAGGAAAGAGAACAATGAAAGAAGAGAAATCAAGAAAAGAGGAGATAACCACTGACGTTGTATTTCAATTTTTGAAGATCAAAGTTGGCTGGAAAACAGGAAGCTGGAAGATCGTTCTAGAAGCTAGAAGTGATAGATAAGAAATGTTTTGATGGGTGGGGGGGTCACTATTTGCCCATAGCTAGGACCTTAACAAATGCTTCCATCCCAGGTTAAAGTGAACCTGTGAACAACAGAAATTAAGATACTGAATGTGAAAGAATAAGAAAAAAAAAAAAAAGAAAAGGAGAAGAAAAAAAGGAAAAAAAAGGGAAACATTATTAAAGAGGAAAACCAATAAAAGAAGAGAAATCAAGAAAACAGTAGATAATGATTGACATTGCATTTATAGTTTTTAAAGATCAAATTTGGTCGGAAAGCTTGGAGCCAGAAGAGAGTTCCACAAGTGCTCGAAAAGAAACTGTTAGCATAGAACTTACGGTTGCATCTAACCAGCTCAAATGTAAACGGATGAGACCTTGTCGCCAATCTAGTACTGCGCATTAGTTCATAAGGTCCATGTACCATAGCGGAAAGTGATATTTATTCTGTATAAATTACAGAAATGTGGCGCAAGGCCGAAGGAGGTTTGGGGAAAGGACGGTCTTCTTCTGTCTTAAATATAACTTAGCTAGCCGCAAACACTGACCCAATCGTACGAACATAGCGGAAAGTTCATTCGAATAATTACCATGAACGTATTTATAGAAAAGGCACTGGGAAGCCATATTACGGTGGTGAGAAAGTGACTGAACATTGAAGACGAGATGCTAAATCAGTACCAATAATATTACGGATTCTTCTTTGTATTTGATCAATAATCTCTAAATATATAGCAGGGTCACCGCATAATTTGTGGCAGCAATATTCAAAGCATGGCGGTATAAGTAGATTTAAAAATATATAAGATAAATCCTGGAGCGAAAACTGGCGAGCTCAACAAAGTAAACTTAACAGCAGACCCAGCAATTGATTCATTATTAATTTTCCACTTCATATCAGCTGAGAATGTTAGCCCGAGAAGACGCAGTGAGTCACTCTCCTGGGGGGTTAGCGTAAGAAACATATGAGAACAATACAAGAACAATAATGTTAATACGCTAACGATTGACATTGCATTTAAATTTTTGAAATTGACTGGAAAGCAAAAAGCCGAAAGATAGTTCCACAGGCGAGAAGTGCGATAGAATAAACTTTTAGCACAGAACTTACGTTTATATCTAGCCATTTCAACTGTAAAATGATGAGACCTAACTGCCAATCTAGTCTTAAGGGGAGAGAAGAATAAAAGAACAAGAATAAAAAGAGAGAAGTTAACGGTTGGTATTGCGTTTAAATTTTTGCAATTCAAACTTGACTGAAAAGCAAAAAGCCAGAAGAGAATATTACAATCCAGAAGTGCTATAGAAGAAACTGTTAGTATAGAATTTACGGTTACATCCAGCCCTTCCAACTATAAAAGGATGAGACGTTACCACCAATGTAGGACTGCGCTTAAAGCCATAAAGTGTAGGTACCACAGAGCAAAGTTCATCAGAACAATTATCCTGAAAGCATTTATAGAAAAGGCACAGGAAAGCTACATTGACTGAAGCCGAGATGCCAGGTCAGGATACATAACATTGCAGATTCTTCATTGGATTTTATCAAGAATCTCTAAATGCATAGCAGGCGAACCAGACCATATGTAATAGCTATAATCAAAGCGTGGAAGGATAGTAGGTTTCTAAATATGTGAGATAGATTTTAGAGATAAAAATTGTCTAGCACGAGACAGTTAAACAACTTTCCTAGCAGCAGACCTAGCAACTGATTCGATATAATCTTTCCACTTCATGTCAGCGGAAAATGTTAGCCCGAGAAGCCGGAACGAGTCACTCTCCTGGAGTTTAGCATCAGCCATAATGATGGAAGGCAGAAAGGGGGTCATTCAGATGATTGATAGAAAGCACTTTCGTTTTGGGGGCGTTAAAAATTAACAAGTCATTCCTTGTCCCAATTAACAGGAGACTGTAGGTCATTTTTTTTTAGATCAGATGTCAATTTAGCCATCGAACCGATCGGACTTACTATTGAGACAGGAGTAAATAATTGCATCATCAGCAAAGATACAGAGTCGAGAACTGATGCTGTCAGGAAGGTCATTGATTAGGAAAAAAGTAAGTCCAAGGATAGAGACCTGGTTCTCCAGGTTTCACCTGCATTAGTATAAAAATAAATCTAGAAAAGTGGCCATTCGGGACAGCTTTCATTTCGTGATTTGATAACAAAGACTGAATCAGTTCAAATATTCATTCAGAAATACTGTAACATTTCAACTTGTGAGGAAAACCGGTATGCCAAACCTTGTTGAACGCTTTCGATATATCCAAAGCAAGAGCACGAGCTTCTCCATTCTTATCTAAAGTTTGATTGACTCTTTAAGCATATTAATACATCAGCAGTTGACCTAGAAAAGTGAAAGCCATTTTGATATCTGAAAGAAAGTTTTGTGATGTGAGATGCTTAATCAATTCAGATTTGATTAGGGTCTCTAGTAGTTTGTCAAAAAAAGTAGTAGTTTTCTTTGTATAGCACCAGTCCCGATACTTTTTGATCACACCTCAAACTGAAGTCAAGGGGGATTACGATTAACCTGCCTAACGGGTAAATGGATGGCAGAACAGGGAGTGGGAAGGAGAGAAAGAGTAAAAAAGCAATCATTGCTAATAAATAAATAAGATAGGACGTTGCAGAGAGCTATAATCGTTCACATCCTTGGTACATTGGAAGAAAAATTCGTCCACTTTTTTTGTCGATTTAAACTTATTCGAGTTTTGTTCTGTTTGTTCTTGCTTTGTAACCCGACATTACTCTTTTCTTTCTTTGACTTTTAAAAGCTTGTTACCCTTTAAGCCTTTTAACTGTTTTTGCGCCATTTTCAGTTTTAGTTTTGACTCTAATCTCTTATTCGCCTCTATCACAGCTTTGGATTCTGTGACGCTTAAATCCGAAGCAAATAGAAATCCCATTAACTTGGTGTGGGTTCAACAATTCTCTAATGTTTGATCATTGCTTGATACCAGTCACAAGTGCAGTGAGAAAATTCCATTTTAAATCCTATACCCTTCCGTTTCAACCCCTTCCCGCCAATAAATGAATAAATAAATGAAAACAGACGATACTCAAAGTATAGCGTCTGTCTTTGTAAAATTAAAAAAAAAAAACTAAAAAAAGCTAAGGCAACCAATGCAGAAAATAATCTCTTGGAGTTTGACGTACTGATTGATGGCAAACAGGTTGTTTTTATTCCAAAATATTGGCCAATCACTTCTTTTGTGATGTTCACAGATAATAAATCTGTATCATCATAAGACCGGCAAAGGACGACAGTATTCCAGCAATATGGCGGCGACAGTGTCGGCTGCTATCAGTCTTTTCATCCCTCTTGTTGTACTCTGTCACGTTGTTTATCATTTCTTCTAAAAAAAAAATTCTTTTGCGCATGCTTGCAAACATTCCGAGATATGTGTGTAAGTAATCGAGAAACAGAAGGATAGTAAGAAAGGTAAAAAAAACAAAAAAAATAACAAAAAAATAACAAAAAAACAAACAAAAAACAAAACAAAAAATAACAAAAAAAAACAACAAAAAAATAAAAAAAAAAAAAACAAAAAATAACAAAAAAAATAATAAAAAAAACGAGAAAAGTATTGGTGACATAAAGAAAATGCAGTACCCGTTTCCTGTTTCATCCATGAAATTGTATATTTCGCGCCGGAGGCCAAGATCGCGGATCGGGGTTCGAGTACTTATGCCGTTGCTTAACGGTGTGCATACCACATTCTAATGAACTGCACTGACGTTACCAGTACTGGCTTCCTTCTTCTTATTGTTTATGCGCCGTGTAGGCGATAATGGCTCTCCTCATCTTTCGTGTATCTCTTAATAATTTTTGTCTTTTTGCTATTTCTTCCAAACTCTTTTCTACCATCCATTTACTCAAGCCCATCAAATATGTCATGCGTGGTTTTCCTCTGCTCCTCTTTACCTGTGAGTATCAGATTTTCCAAGCCTCCTTCCTCATTATGTGCCACAGAAAATCAACTGTGAAATATAAGTTTCCTTTTTGTATCTGTCTATATTTCTGAGATGAAGTATTATGTACACTATTTACATTATTCGGACTATTGTCGCCATATTTATTACAACGTTTCGACCATTGTACGCTCCGGCCGTTGTACGCTCCGGCCGTCTTCAGGTGGTTGGAATCTCGAACTGAACCCTTTATTTCGCTCACTGGGGTAGACTGTTCTAGTTCCACGTGCCATGTTTTAATGAATGTCAGTTATCAGTTATCTCCTGTTAATTTACCTCTCCAGGTTCACCACTGCCTTAACCGGGGTATTGAACTCACACTTTGTGGGTCTTGTCACTAGATCTAACTAACGCCTTTATCCACTGTGCCATGTGTCCTTGAGAGCTTTCAGAGGGGAATTAACAGGAGATAACTGATAATTGACATCCATTAAACATATGAATTTCTGGGTATTATAAACCCAATGTCTTCAGCAATCGTTTTTTACCAGTGCTCATATTGCAATTCTTTTGTTGTTATCATTGCATGTTTTTACCAGTAATAAGGAGTGCCAGAGAAAAGCGATAATAACTACAAAAATTGCAATATGAGCTTTGTCTGTTCTTTCTTTCAAACTGAAGGAGCCAAAAAGAGCATAGGCTTTCTACGGCGAAACGCGTCTTTGATAAAAATTCTCCGCTTATTGTGTTATATTTACAATAATCCTCGTCATTATTATCAGTTCCACGTTCAGTTGTGGTCGTAGGGTCGCTGAGCAGTTGTGCACCTTGCCAGTCCCCTCCATATGTCACGGTTACGAGCCAATATTTATGGTCAAATCATGCTCCAAACACCGGTTCTCGTTAGATTACAGAAGTCGAACCCGGTCTGTATTTATATGGGGTTCCATTTACACGTCTCACCTGTTTTTTCAACAGGAGTAGAAGATTATCTCTTTTTTCCTGTTTAGGATTGGGTTTCCGGTTCCTTCTAAAGATTTTCACCGTCTTTCATTCCCAGTAGGCCCCTTGCGTCTTAGTGGCATTATCGCCTGGATTTGTGTGAATTGATTAAAAAAAATATAATTCAGGTTTTAAATAACCCACAAAGGGTTGATAAGCCGTAAAAAAAGAAATCAGTGAATGAATCAATATCTGAGTCTCTGAAAGATCTTTCAGGCCATTCAACCCATTTTCCTTCTCTTTTTTTGCCTGAAACGGTATCTTGTACAAGGGTATGAGAAAGACTTTTGCTTTATGACGTGTTCATAGCATTTCAGTTTTTCTTGACGATAATTGTGAAGCCTTCCAGCAGATCTGATTCTCCTATGATGGTATCTATCACTTCCGAATGTGACTAGACATCAGAATTATTTTGTTTCTTTTAGTCCTGTTCTGATCAGACTGAGGACATTTCGGTATCTCTTATGTATACATGTACGCATGCGTGTTTTAAGTCCCAATACGATTGTGCTTGATTCTCTTATGCCAAAAAGACTACAGACAAACGGATCAATCTTGATTTAATATTTAGAAACAAATCGAATATTGCTTTTTGCCGATCGATCTATTTTAATTATAGTTGATGCCAGGAATGAGCCAGAAACCATAAAATAAAATGTTGGGTTTAACAAGTCAGTAAGTCTGCGTCACTGAGTCTTTTTTGCACTGAATTTGATTCTAACCAAGTGACCAAAAAAACGTGCCGTTGTACCAGACTATGCTAAGTTTGGTAAACTTCTTTACAAATTTCTGATAGTATATAGGAGTAAATAGGTTCACTACAGGTGTAGAGAGGTTCGTCTATCGTCCAGTTCACACTCCTCCCCGGACATTGAATAGGAATAGATGTTTCCCCTTGTTTCCTGTTGAGGATTGGGTTTCCAGTTCCTTCTAAAGTCTGGTTCAGCTCTGTTCTGCTAACACAGTTCCTATCTAACACTAATCTAACGCAACTTCGCACAGTATCACACTACTCTACAAGAGAAGCTCTTGGGCCTTGAATTAGGCGAAGATTAGTTTATAAGCAAGAAGCATTCCAATTCTCGAAAACTGAAATCCAACCAGAATCGGGATGATTGGCCTTCGTTTGGCTATCAAGACACATAACTGCTGTTACGACTGCAGTATCACTACAGACCTTAGGGGTTATAGGGTCCGTTACAGTGATTATTTAACAAACAGTCTATGAGAAAAAAATCTCTGAATTAACATCAGCTTGAAGAGTTGTTTTTCGTCAGGCTATCTTGCCCAAGACACATAACCGCTGTTACGACTGCAGTAGCCCTACGACCCTCGGGGGTTACAGGGCTCGTTATCGGGATTATTTAACAACCAGTGCAGGAGAAAGAAATCTCTGAATTATCATCAACCTGGAGTGTTTTGGTTTTCGTCAGGCTATCTTGCCCAAGACACATAACTGCTATTATGACTGGAGTACACGTACGACCCTCTGGGGTTACAAGGCTCTTTATCGTGATTATTTATCAACCAGTCTAGGACAAAGAAATCTCTAAATTAACATCAGCCTTGAGAATGTTGTTTTTTGTCAGGCTATCTTGCCCAAGACACATAACTGCTGTTACGACTGCAGTAGCCCTACGACCCTCGGGAGTTACAGGGCTCGTTATCGGGATTATTTAACAACCAGTCCAGGAGAAATAAATCTCTGAATTAACATCAGCCTGGAGAGTGTTGTTTTTCGTCAGGCTATCTTGCCCAAGACACATAACTGCTGTTACAACTGCAGTTACAACTGCAGTACCACTACGACCCTCGGGGGTTACAGTGCTCGTTATCGTGATTATTTAACAACCACTTTAGGAGAAAGTAATATCTGAATTAGCATCACCTTGGCGAGTGTTGTTTTTCGTCAGGCTATCTTGCCCAAGACACATAACTGCTGTTACGACTGCAGTAGCCCTACGACCCTCAGGGGTTACAGGGCTCGTTATCGTGATTATTTACCAACCATTCTAGGAGAAAGAAATCTCTGAATTAACATCTGCCTGGAGAGTGTTGTTTTTCGTCAGGCTATCTTGCCCAAGACACACCACTTCTAGTGCGGCTGCAGTCCGTTAGTTCCCCTACGACCCTGATTGATTACAGTTCTCATGATTTAGATTTTAAGAAAAACAGTTGGTGAAATATTTGGGTTACTCACTTGGCTTTGCTGAACGTCCATGAGGCGGCGCTGTTTCAGACTATAAAAGAAAAAAACAAACATATCTCTTCTCTTTCTCTTTTCTTCCTCTTGCTCCAAGTTGTAGTAGCACAGAGATAAAGTTTACTCCGCCTTTGGTTCGTTTATTTACACTGCCAAATATATATTTTTATATAAGAATATAACAAGAATAGTTTTATATAAAACATTCTGAAAAGTAATACAATTAGAATTAATGCAATGCAATATTTATCATTTACCAATTTATAAAGAAATAAATATGAAAACAATTTTTATTCGCAAATTTACAAACATTTACTAAATTAATAAACTATGTTAACCAAAAGAAATCTATATTATTTAACATCTTATAAAGTTTCAATGGATTTTCAATTAGCCGATGATTTGCCAGTGATTTCAATTAAATGATATAATAAATAAATAGTGTAGATAAACAATCTAGGAAGTAAATAGTGTTTGTTATTTTTGTTGTCAATACTGTCGAGAAAATCAAAACCCAAGAAAAAATCCCTGACTGTGCAGGCCGTAGAAATGAGCAAAGGTACTTACCTTAAGTTGCGAAAAAAAAAATCTACTTCCGCGACATATCGTCTCCGTCAGATAACTTGCGTAGTATAACAAAGGGTTAAAAAAAAAAGGAAGAAAAAAATTTCCGCTATACTTCAGTGATCACGTGATAACAAGTCACGAGACTTTGTAAATATAAAAAAAAATAGGTAAAAAAAGTAACAGCTTATAGCCGACCAGGGCATCTCGGCGTGGTGTAATGGTTAGGAAGCTTGTCTTGCTAGTTCAATTACAGCCGAATAGTGAGTTCGATCCTCACTGAGTACCCCATATTCTCGTCCTTGTGCCACATCTAAGCTGCACTTTGAAAATCATTTGTCGTGTGAAAGGGGCTGAACTTGAGTGGCTCTTTGATGCAGGTTAGGTATTGCTCTTCTTGGGTTGAACTTGTGCAACCCATGGCTAGGTTAGGTACAGTTTTCATGCTTTAGTTTCTTTTTCTTTCAAGTTAACTTAGCTAGGGTATGTATGCTCATTGGCCCCCTTTTATTTCTGTCCCTATTTTTCTTTAAGTTTAATTCCCCATCCCCTCCCTCGTTAGGTGGTCAGTGATGTCAGTTCTCTGGTGGATGCGGGGCGCCTTTCGTTTCGCGTGCGTGTTTTCGTATTTGTTGTTGTGTCTGAATGAGTGCGTGTCAGTGTGTGTGCTTGGGATGAATTAATGTTTTATATTATTATAGACCCGCATTGATTTCGCCCAGTTAACTGATATTTCTGCCACATTTAGGTATTGTGTGTGTGTGTGGGGGGGGGGGGGTTATTACTAATATTATTTTCTTTAGTTTCTTGTAAATAATATTGTATTCATATTGTAAATACTCATTGGGGCTAATTTTTAGAATTGTTGTTTTATTCCCCTACCACCACAGACAATGAATTGTAAATATGGGGATCATTTAGTATTATCATAGAGACATGGAGGTATTATGGTGAATGTAGTAAGAAAGGTACCTATGAATGTGTTGTTTTGGTGTAAGGAATATTGTTCATACGATTGGGTCAGTGTTAGTGGTTAGCTAAGTTATCGTTAACACAGGAGAAGACCGTCCTTTCCCAAATCCCCCCTTCGGCCTTGTGCCACATTTCTGTATTAAACAGAATAAATATTTCATTTAGTCAACCAGGTTCGGTCCTGATCTCCAGTTGGAAATGAATTTGTCGGAGATGCGGGGGAAGGCCGAGATCGCAATTAATTTGTGGTCTTGGAGGAATCTTTCCTTAAAGGGGAGGGCGGAAGTATGCGTTTCACGCATCTACCCGATTCTCCTCTACCGACTTTCTGTACTTCCAATTCCCCCTGACACTTTACTGGCGTTATTGAGGCTCTTGTTTTCCTTCTTGTGGGGAGGAAAGGCCGCCAGAGTCTCTCGGGAAATCTGTTGCTTTCATCCATCTGAAGGCGCTCTGGGCATGCCAAGCATTGAGATTCGTCAATATATGCTTCGTGTCGGCTTCCTAGATCGAATGTGTCGCGAACCGGATGAGGAGGGCGCCTTCTGGAAGGAAGATGCCCGTAAAAACTTTCCATCCCCGAGAAGTGTGCACTCGTGCGAGGAGGAGGCCCACCGTTTACCCCGAGCCGAATGCTCATTCTATCGTGAATGTCGTATTGCTCTGAAACGCCTCTTATGGGCGTCGGGTAGCCTTGTAGGGCATTATATCAGGTGTTAGTCAGGGAATCCGTTCGTGATGAGCTGATTGACGAGCTCGGGCTTACGAAGCAGGAGGCTCTCTCGATATGGCCTTGGGCATCCGGGTTGAAATGTCTCAATAACGACGAAGCATCACTCACCTGGCTGGTGATTCGTGGGGCCCTCTGGGTCGCCAAAAGACTTTGCTCAGCGGGCTGGGAGAAATCTCCAAACTGCTGACGCTGTGATGGGGAGGTCTAGGCCCTGGGTCACACCTTCTTTCATTGCAGGCTGGTAGCGGCGTTCTGAAGGTTTGTTGAAGGCCTCATGGTCCGCATGCTGCAGGGAAAGTTCTTTCTCCTTGAGGCCTCTTCTGTTTGTAGCATTGTGGCACCGCCTCTGACGAAGGCTGAACAATATGTGTTCCACTGCTTGCTAGGTGTTATGAGAATCGTGATTTGGAAGATACGTCGGAAGGGATTCTATGGAGGCGAGAAGTTCACATCTTCATCAGAATTTATCAAAAGGTTGGTGATTCTTGCGCGTTTGTGTCGTGTGAGAGGGGCTGACCTTGAGTGGCACTTTGATGCCGGTTAGACATCAGGATATTGCTCTTCCTGGGTGGAACTTGTGCAACCCATCCCGAAACTATGCTAGGTTAGGTACAGTTTTCATGCTTTAGTTTCTTTTTCTTTCAAGTTAACTTAGCTAGGGTATGTATGCTCATTGGCCCCCTTTTATCTCTGTCCCTATTTTTCTTTAAGTTTAATTCCCCATCCCCTCCCTCGTTAGGTGGTCAGTGATGTCAGTTCTCTGGTGGATGCGTGGCGCCTTTCGTTTCGCGTGCGTGTTTTCGTATTTGTTGTTGTGTTTGAATGAGTCCGTGTCAGTGTGTGTGCTTGGGATGAATGAATGTTTTATATTATTATAGTCCCGCGTTGATTTCGGCCAGTGAACTGGTATTTCTGACACATTTAGTGATTGTGTTTTTTTTTATTACTAATATTATTTTCTTTAGTTTCTTGTAAATAGTTTTGTATTCATATTGTAAATACTCATTGGGACTAGTTTTTAGAATTGTTGTTTTATTCCCCTCCCCCCACAGACATTGAATTGTAAATATGGGGACTAGTTAGTATTTTCATAGAGACATGGAGGTATTATGGTGAATGTAGTAAGAAAGGTACGTATGAATGTGTTGTTTTGGTGTAAGGAATATTGTTTGTATGATTGCGTCAGTGTTTGTGGCTAGCTAAGTTATCGTTAAGACAGAAGAAGACCGTCCTTTCCCTAACCCCTCACTTCGGCCTTGTGCCACATTTCTGTATAAAACAGAATAAATATTACTTTTCTCTATGGTAACTACACTTTATGAATTTAAGCGCAGTACTCGATTGGCAGTAAGGTCTCATCATTTTAGAGTTGAAATGGCTAGATCCCACTGAATGGACGCAATAACAAGAACTAAAATGTGAGAGTCTATCACCAAAAGCGGGTGACCTGTCCCTTCTCTACTTTGTTAGTACTTCCAAGTTAATTTCATAAGTTATACAAACAGTACAGTGTTGACTTAAGGGATATATTATTTATTTATATAAATAATATAATAAATAGGATTTAACGGACTCCCTAGAGGATGCTAACACTAGAAGCTTAAACTATTCAAGTCTAGGATCAACCGTTATCTTTCCCACATATCCTCATGATCTGCAATTCTTACCTGCTCCTCTTATATCCATAAAGCAGCAGCATTCAGTAGTCCTCTACCTTGAATGGTTCTTTGTATTGGGTGAAAGATAGTATAAAGATAAACAATAGGATAAGACCGTCCTTTTCCCAATCCCCACTTCGGCCTTGTGCCACATTTCTGTACATAACAGAATAAATATTGCTTTTAGTCGACCAGAACAACAATCAAGGTAAGTACTTTACTCCTCCCACCTGAACCGTCAATTTTACAACAATTCTCAAGAACAAAGAAAATTTTCATATGTTTCGTTTAGATTTTATTCCAATTCTAATCATGTTTTTTTTTTAAGACAATAAACATTAGCGAGGAACGAATGTAGTTAAAATAATAACGATGTCATGAGAAAAAAATCGTCCTTTTGACTCTCCGTCTTATTACGGGAAGGTTTATCCATGTTTGCCAAAATATTTTAAAACTTGGATTTACACGAAAAACACAAACATTCAGTCAATCATCGTGCCAAAATGATTATACAAATTTTCTTTGTTTGCACAAACAGACGCTATCATCTTGCAAAAGATTTTCACACAGCGCAGAATCCACGGCTTTGATATTTGATATAGTTGCTTTTTAAGGCTTGCATTTGCTCTTGATTGATTTGATTTTTACGGCTTACCAATCTCTTGTGGGCTATTTAAGACCGAAATATAATTTGGATTGTAAGAATAAGTCTCTTTATGTGAGTGAATATTGCCGTAACAATTTAGCTAGAATAACGCTGATTTTAACCCATAGCTGGTGGATTCAGACCTTTCTCAACGGTATCCGCGAGTAAGTGAAATGAACGACCGTTGCACTTAGGCAGCACATGTTTAAGACTGTGTTCATTCCATGCTTATATTATTAATTCCCCTCACCTCATCGTGCTCCTTAACCATACCCCTGAGAAAATTGTCCGTGCATTACTGTCCTCTCTCCAAACTCTTATTTGGCTATCTATATTTATTTTCGTGAATTCTTCATCGTTGATGCGACTTCCTCTTACGGATATGTCAGCCACTTTTATACCGACCAGGAATGGTTCATCACTGTTCATCACATGCCATGCTAAACAGATCTTTTCACTCCTAAAATCTATCTATCTATCTATCTATCTATCTATCTATCTATCTATCTATCTATCTATCTATCTATCTATCTATCTAATTCTGTCCATATCTATCTATCTATCTATCTATCTATCTATCTATCTATCTATCTATCTATCTATCTCATTCTGTTCATATCTATCTATCTATCTATCTATCTATCTATCTATCTATCTATCTATCTATCTATCTAT
>OZ038508.1:26666541-26724041 GCA_964036315.1 Acanthosepion esculentum | reverse complement strand
TTGATATCTGGCGTTTACACATTTCTTTCCGGGTCCCGCCCAGGGACCTAAGGTTAGAAATGGTATCATGACACTTTCCACTGCCAAAAAAAAAACAAAGAAAAAAAAAGAAAAATATTACATAAATAAAGCACTTCGTAAAGTGTGGGCTATACTTGTCAGAATAATTTTGTGTATCTCTTTGAGGCATGGACTTCCAGGGATCCCTTCAATTAGTCTACTGGAATATTTTCCAACCAATCCTAAGGCTCCAACTACAACAGGGATTGTTGACGTTCCCATGTGCCACATTTTTGAGATTTCTATTTCAAGGTCCTTGTATTTTGACAGCTTTTCGAATATCTTCAAAGATACATTGCAGTCTGCAGGGACTGCCATATCAATAAGGAAGCATTTTTTTGATTTGAGATCTTTAATAACCATGTCTGGGCGGTTGGCTTTGATTGTTCTGTCAGTGTGTATTGTGTAGTCCCATAGAATTGTAACAGGTCCTATCTCCGTAACCGGGTCAGGGTGGTGTTCGTACCAGTTTCTTTCAGTTTCCTTTCCGTAGAAGTTGCAAATTTTCCAGTGCAGATATTGGCCCACTCTGTCATATGCCGGTTTTTATATTCAGTGGGTGCCAATATCGTACAACCTGAAACAAGGTGATCAATGGTTTCTGGATATTTATTTCTAGATATTTAATTTCAGCTATGGTCCAGTTAAGGACATTAAAGCTGTATTACACCACAGGGACAGCCAAGGTGTTTATGGCTGATATTCTGTTTTTTGAGTTTTACTCAGTATTTAGTACCAGTCGTACACGCCCGTAGTACTCATTTCTTACCTTCTCCTTCATTTGGGGGTGTTGTATGCCATCTCCTTCGTTAATTCCTAGGTACTTATAAGCTTCATCATGCTCCAGTTCCCTAATCTTTGTGACAAAATCTAAATCTATTAAGGGTGCTTCTGTAATTCTACCTTTCTTGAATGTAACTTTTACACATTTATCTAATCCGAAGTTCATACCTATGTCGTCACTGAAGTATTTTACAATATATCGAGGAGGCCCTTCAACTCATTGTCGCCTTTGGCAAAGAGTTTGAGATCATCCATGTAGAGTAGGTGATTGAATATTATTATTATTATTTTTATCTTATTATTATTATTATTATTATTATTATTATTATTATTATTATTATTATTATTCTTCTTCTTTTTCTTCTTCTTCTTATTTGTGTATGTTATGTTTCCTGCTTTGTATCCTGTAGAGCCGAGACCAAACTATGGTGCTCAGGCCCTATAGTAGAATTGTCATTTAATTGATAGCACATTTCTTAGTATATGGGATGTTCCTAGTAGGGCGATTTCCCGGGCAACTGTTGATGTTGATGTTACCTGGGACACTGTTATTGAAACTGTCTATTCCTTTTCTTACAAAACCCAGAGCCCCTATTACTATTGGTACAATCTCAGTTTTCATTCCCCACATTCGGTTCATCTCGATCTCCTTGTATTTGGACAATTTCTCGATAATTTTCATGGAGCTGTTTCTCTTAAATGCTACTACTAATGTCAATAAGCATACACTCCCTGAATTTCTTGTCTTTTATGATAATATTAGGTCTTTTGGGTTTTTATTTCTCTGTAAGTTTGAATTGGCATGTCCCAGAGGATAGTTACATCGTTATTTTGGGTAAGAGTGTCTGGTTGGTGATCATAACATCTCTCAGTGGTTTCGATTTTGTGCTTCTTGCATATCTTCCAGTGCACATATGTAGCTACCTTGTTATGTCTGTGGGTATATTCATTTTTTGCCAGTTCCGGTCATTATTATTATTATTATTATTATTATTATTATTATTATTATTATTATTATTATTAATAATGATAATAATAATAATAATAATAATAATAATAATCATTCTTTTTATTTCTGGTGTATACTCATTACTTTTCGGGTCCTGGCCAGAGACCCAAGGTCAGAAATGGCATCATAACATTTTCCACTGAGCAGTTTTGAAAAAAATCACACATATTTTACATACATAAAGCCCTTCGTCAGGTGTGGGCTGTACATGTGAGAATCATTTTATGTATTTTTTTAAGGCATGGGCTACCAGGATTTCGTTCAATAAGTCTATTGGAGTCTTTTACAATCAACCCGAGGGCTCCAACTACAACTGGAATTGTTGGTATTCTCATGTGCCACATTTTTGAGATTTCGATTTGAAGGTCCTTGTATTTTGATATTTTTCGAAGATCTTCAAAGATACATCACAGTCTGCAGGGGACTGCCATGTCAATAAGGAGGTATATTTTATCTTGGCGGTCTCTAATCACGATGTCAGGGCAATTAGCTTTGGTTGTTCTGTCTGTGTTTTATTATTATTATTATTATTATTATTATTATTATTCGGTTAGATCATCAATGAAAGAAACCTTAATGTTGTGTACCCAGAAGCCATGTTAACCTAGGGGACTGAACCATTTGGTTTGTTTTGTACATCAGAATATTTTAAGAACAGCAAAACTCTCTAGAGTGAATAGTGTAAATAAACTTCTTTATTATTATTATTAATATTATTATTGTTGTTGTTGTTTTTATTCTTGTTCTTGTTCTCGTTGTTCTTCTCGTTCTTGTTGTTCTTGTTTTTGTTCTTCTTCTAGTTCTTGTTGTTGTTCTTCTTCTTCTTCTTCTGGTTTTTGTACTTGTTCTTCTTGTTCCTCTCTTGTTCTTGTTCTTCATCTTGTTGTTCTTCTTCTTTTCTTGTTCTTCTTGTTCTTGTTCTTCTTCATCTTGTTCTTCTTGTTCTTGTTACTCCTCTTGTTCTTCTTTTTCTTCACCTTGTTGTTGTTGTTGTTCTTCTTCTTCTTCTTGTACTTGTTCTTGTTGTTCTTCTTGTTCAACTTCTACGTATTAATCGTGTTATTCTTTTTCTTCTTCTAGTTCTTCTTCTTGTTTTCTTGTTCTTGTGGTTCTTGTTCGTGCTCATGTACTTCTTGTTCTTGTTCTTCTTGTTCTTCTTCTTCTGCTTCTTGTTCTTCTTCTGATTCTTCTTCTTGTTCTTCTGATTCTTCTTCTTCTTGTTCATATTCTTCTTGTTATTCTTGTTCATGTTATTGATCTTGTTCTTATTGTTGTTGTCGTTCTTCTTCTTCTTCTTCTTCCACTTCTTGTTCATGTTCTATTTCGTGTTCTTCATGTTCTTCTTGTTCCCCTTGTTCTCCTTGTTCTTGTTCTTGTTCTTGTTCTTGATCGTCGTGTTTTTGTTCTGATGCTACTTCTTCTTCTTGTTGGTCTTCTTGTTCTTGTTCTTGTTCTTGATTTCTTGTTCTTTTTGTCCTTAGTCATCTTGTTCTTGTTGATCTTGTTCTTGTTCTTCTCCTTTTTCATGTTCTTGTTCTTGATTTCTTGTTCTTTTTCTTCTTGTTGTTCTTGTTCTTCTTGCACTTCTTCTTTCTTCTTTTCTAGTTCTTCTTATTGTTCTTGCTCTTGGTTTCTTGTTCTTGTTCTTCTGGTTCTTCTCCTTCTTCTTGTTCTTGTTCTTGTTGTTCTCCTTCTTCTTGTTCTTGTTTCCTTCTTCTTGATCTTGTTGTTGTTGTTGTTCTTTTCTTCTTCTTGTTCTTCTTGTTCTTCTTGTCCTTATTATTATTGTTCTTGTTCTTCTTTTGTTCTTGTTATTCTTTTTCTTGTTCTATAATTTCTTCTTTTCTTGTTCTTGTTCTTGTTCTTCTTTTGATCTTCTTTTTGTACATGTTGTTGTTCTTCTTGTTCTTATTCTTCTTGTACTTGTTCTTGTTCTTGTTGTTGCTCCTGTTCTTCTTGTTCATGTTCTATTTCTTCTTGTTATTCTTCTTGTTCTTGTTCTTCTTGTTGTTCTTGTACTTTTTCTTGTTCTTTTTGTTCTTGTACTTGTTCTTGTACTTGTTCTTGTTCTTGTTGTTCTTGTTCGTTTTGTTATTCTTGTTGTTCTTGTTGTTCTTGTTCATCTTGTACTTGTTCTTCATTTTATTGTTCTTGTTCTTGATTTCTTGTTTTTGTTCTTCTTGTTCTTGTTGTCCTTCTTCTTGTTCTTGTTGTCCTTGTTCTTGTTGTTTTTGTACTTCTTCTAGTTGTTCTTTTTGCTCTTGTTCTTCTTGTTCTTCTTATTGTTCTTCTTGTTCTTGTTCTTGATTTCGTGTTCTTGTCCATCTTGTTCTTGTTCTTCTTGTTCGTGTTGTTGTTGTTGTTGTTCATCTTGTTCTTGTTCTTCTTGTTCATCTTCTTGTTCTTGTTTTCGTCTTCTTCTTGTTCTTTTTGTTGTTCTTGTTCTTCTTGTTTTTGTTCTTGTTCTTCTTTTTCTTGTTCATGTTGTTCTTGTACTTGTTTTTCTTGTTCTTGTTTTTCTTCTTGTTTATGTTCTTGCTGTTGTTGTTCTTCTTGTGGTTGTTCTTCTTATTGTTCTACTACTACGTGTTATTATTCTTCTTCTTCTTGTTTGTGTTCTTGTTCTTGTTCTTGTTCTTCATATTCGCCTTGTGGTTCTTCATCTTGTTCTTTTCTTGTTCTTGTTCTTGTTCTTATTCTTATTCTTCTGATTCTTCTTGTTCTTGTTCATGTTGTTTTTCTTGTGATTCTTGCTCTTGTTGTTCTTCTTGTACTTGTCCTTGTTCTTCTTGTTGGTCTTCTTGTTCTTCTTGTTCATGTTCCAGTTCTTGTTCTTGTTCTGCTTCTCCTCCTTCTTCGTGTCCTTCATGTTCTCCTTATTCTTCTTATTCTTCTTGTTCTTGTTCTACTTGTTACTGTTCTTCTTGTTCTCGTTCTTCTTGGTTTTCTTCTTGTTCTTTTTGTTTTTCTTCTTGTTTATGTTATTCTTGTTCTTCTTCATCTTCTTGTTCTTCTTGTTTATGTTATTCTTGTTCTTCTTGTTCTTCTTCGTCTTCTTGTTCTTCTTGTTCTTGTTGTTGTTATTCTTCTTGTGGTTGCTATTCTTCTTGTTCTGCTTCTACGTCTTATTCTTATTCTTCTTTTTCTTGTTTTCTTGTTCTTGTTCGTGTTCTCGTTCTTCTTCTTCTTCTTCTTTTTCTTCTACTTTTTGTTCTCGTTCTTCTTGCTCTTCTTCTTCTTGTTCTTCTTGCCCTTGTTAGCCTTGTTTTTGTTCTTGTTGTTCTTCGACTTCTTGTTCTTGTTGATTTGGGTTTTGTTCTTCTTGTTCTTGTTCTTCTTGTTCTTGTTCTTGCTGTTGTTCTCTTTCTTTCTGTTCTTGTTCTTGATTTCTTGTTCTTTTTCTTCTTCTTGTTCTTGTCTCCCTTGTTCTTCTTCATATTCTTGTTGTTCTTGTTCTCGATCTTGTTGTTCTTGTTCTTCTTGCACTTCTTCTTCTCCTTGTTCTGGTTCTTCTTATTGTTCTTGTTCTTGATTTCTTGTTCTTGTTTTCTTGTTGCTGTTGTTGTTGTTCTTCTTCTTCTTCTTCATCATCTAGTTATTCTTGTTCTTCTTTTTATTATTGTTCTTGTTATTCTTGTTCTTGTGTGCTACTATTTCTTCTTCTTCTGGTTCTTGTTGTTGTTGTTGTTCTTCTTGTTCTCCTTGTTCTTGTTGTTGTTCTTCTTCTTCGGCTTGTTCTTCTTGTTGTTCTTCATCATCTTGTTCATCTTGTTGTTGTTGTTCTTCTTCTTGTTCTTCTTGTTGTTCTTTTTGTTCTTCTGGTACTTGTTCCTGTTGTTGTTGTTCTTCTTCTTCTTGTTGTACTTGCTCTTCTTGTTGTTCTTGTTCTTGTACTTGTTGTTCTTTTTCTTCTTGTTCTTGTTCTTGTTCTTTTTGTTCTTCTGGTACTTGTTCCTGTTGTTGTTGTTGTTCTTCGTCTTCTTCTTGTACTTGCTCTTCTTGTTGCTCTTGTTCTTGTACTTGTTCTTCTTTTTTTCTTGTTCTTCTTGTTGTTCTTGTTCTATTTTTAATTGTTTTCTTGTTTTCTTCTTTTTCTTAACCCTCTTGTTCTTGTTCTCCTCCTTCTTCTTCTTGTACTTGTTCTTCTTACACTTCTTTTTCTTCTTGTTGTTCTGGTTCTTATTGTTCTTGTTCTAGATTTCTTCTTGTTGTTCTTGTTGCTATTTTTCTTCTTGCTCTTCTTGTTCTTGTTCTTGTATCCTTATTCTTATTCTTATACTTGTTCTTGTTGTTTGTCTTCTTGTTCTTATTGTTGTTGTTGTTCTTCGTCATCTAGTTCTTCTTGTTCTTCTTTTCTGATTTTTCTTGTTATTCTTGTTCTTGTTCTACTATTTATTCTTTTCTTTTTCTTGTTCTTCTTGTTCTTGTTCTTCTTTTTCTTGTTCTTCTTGTTGTTCTTGTACTTCTTGTGCTTGTTCTTCTTGTTCTTGTTCTTCTTTTTCTTCTTGTTCTTCTTGTTCTTCGTCTTCTTGTTCTTCTTTTCTTTCTTCTTCTTTTCTTTCTTCTTGTTCTTGTTCTTCATCTTCTTCTCTTTGTTTTTGTTGTTCTTTTTTTGTTCTTCTTGTATTTCTTGTCGTTGTTGTTGTTCTTCTTGTTGTTCTCGTTCTTGTTCTTGTTCTTTTTTTCTTCTTCTTCTTGTTCTTCTTTTTCTTTCTCCTCTTGTTCTTCTTGTTCTTTTCTTCTTCTTTTTGTCTCTTTTCTTCTTGTTCTTCTTATTGTTCTTCTGATTTTTCTTGTTCTTGTTCATGTTATTCTTCTTCTCCTTCTTCTTCTTCTTGTTTTTCTTCTTGTTCTTGTTCTCCTTCTTTTTCTGTTGTCTACACATTTCGTTCCTTTCAGAAGAGAAATAGAAGAGACCATTGAAACAGAGCCGGTGCTTACTACTTCAGAACCCCTTCGACTTCGTTGTGAACTTCACTATCGTATCAACATTTGGTTTTTTATCTACCTACATTTATATACGTTACAAATTAAATTAAGAACAACTGACTATTAAAGAATGAGAATTTCGAAGATTTTGACGCCATTCTTTTTTTTCTCGTCTAAATCCGTGAATATGTTTGGCTCATGCTAAATCTCGAAAAAAAAAACACACGATAAAAGTCTATATTTAAAACTTCTTGATAAAAGTCTATATTTAAAACTTCTTGGTTGCTGAAGACATTACGTATATAATACCCAGAAATTCACACACAGATGTCCTCAAGGACACATGGTACAGTGGATAAAAGCGTTGGTTAGAGCCAGTGACAGGATCCCAAGAGTGAGAGTTCAATACCGGTTTCAGAGGGAAAATTAACAGGAGATTACTGATAACTGACATCCATTAAACATGACACGTAGAAGTAGAACAGTCTAGCCCAGTGAGCGAAATAATGTGTTCAGTTCGACATTCGAACCACCTGAAGAACTCCGGAGCGTATAACGGCCGAAACGTTGTAATAAATATGGCGACAAAGATGAAGACAATTGTCCGAATAATGTTAATAGTGTACAACAATACCTCATCTCAGAAATATAGACAGATACTGAAAGGCCAAAACCTTGTAATAATTATGGCGACAAAGATGAGGACAATAGACTGAATAATGTAAATAATGTACATAATACCTCATCTCAGAAATATAGACAGATACTGAAAGGCCGAAATGTTGTAATAATTATGGCGACAAAGATGAGGACAATAGACCGAATAATGTAAATAATGTACATAATACCTCATCTCATAAATATATACAGATACTGAAAGTCCGAAACGTTGTAATAATTATGGCGACAAAGATGAGGACAATAGACCGAATAATGTAAATAATGTACATAATACCTCATCTCAGAAATATAGACAGATACTTAACGGCCGAAACGTTGTAATAAATATGGCGACAAAGATGAGGACAATAGTCCGAATAATGTAAATAATGTACATAATGCCTCATCTCAGAAATATAGACAGATACTGATTTCTGTTCATCTCTTAGGTCCTCGACAAATCTAGAGACGGATTAGGTCCTGATCTGGCATTTCATCTACAGTCACTGTCTCACAAATGTGATGTGGCTTCCCTCTGCCTTTTCTATAAATATTTTCATGGCAACTGCTCTGATGAGCTATTTTCACTGGTGCCCAGACTACATGAATCTAAGCGTGCTAGTAGGTTGGCATCTCGGTCCCAACCTTTCACCGTCGAAACAGTTAAATGTAACCGCCTCTTCTACTCTAACAGCTTCTTCACTCGCACTTCCCGACAGTGGAACTCCCTTCCTCTTACTTGCTTCCCTGATAGCTCTAATCTTCAAATATTCAAATGTAATGTTAATCGACATCACCTGGTGCCTTGATCTTGATCCCCGTCCTTCTCTTTATCCTTTCCACAAACACCCCCCTCTTTACTCTTGCTCTCACTCTCTGTAACCCGTTGCGTGCTTGTGGCACTCTCGCCTTGCACGGGGTGATATGCTCAAAAGAAAAAATATATAAAAAAAATAAAGTTTCAGTTGCGTCTTAGTTGCTCAACTGTCTCTATAGGGGGGGGGGGTTTAAAAAAATAAATATACTTACGCTACACCCTAATTTTGATAGTTTTGTAAGCCGAAGTTCTCATAAGATTTGCAACGACGAACGGAAGGTTTCGTTGATTAAAAAACGAAAACAGTTTTGATACACGTTAATAAATCATCGCTTCTATTGTATTTATTCTTTCAGCATAAATCCAGCAAACCACTTCCTGTCAGAGATGATAAACAATCGTAGTTTTTCGAATAAAAGCGAACATTACACTAATTTCAGATTCACTTGCGCAAGGGATCCTTATGAACGCAGTTATCCTTTTAGCGAGATGTATTTACTGTTAACCCAACTAAACACTTTTCTATAAAGCGAAGAATTATTCTAATTTTAGTGTCCGTTTCACTGTTGTTAGCGATTCTAATGTCCTGGTCTATTAAACTTGCATTTCTGGCGTGTAGAACCTCTACAAACGGATATGAATATCCAAAGTCCTTCCCGCTTAGATCTTCTCTTCTGGCAATCTACGCCTGTCAGTTCAAAGGTCTTTTATATAGATGGCCAAAGATTACAGGATGGCTTCATACACAAATCGTATGACAATGTCGATTCCTTGCGCGCCCTGTTCAAATAAAGAAAGAATAGATGTGTTACTCCTCCCTCGAGCCCAGACTGCTACTTAGATTAATCAGTAAGTCGAGTGTACAATGCGTGCAACATTAGTCATTTAACATAATTCAATACTTGATCGACCTCAAAGAGATCGAATGATTGATGTGTCCGGGAACTGGCTATGGCGATTTGGTTCCTGCTCTGCTCGAAACGGAGAAATCTACGAGAGTGGATGACGGTTGTGGAATGATTGGATTTGCAAGCATGTCTCGTTAGACTATCCGCTAGTTATTTCAATACTTATTGGGCGCCCCCAAAACTGTTGCCTTGTACCAGTTTCGGGTTGGCAGTAGGGATTTGAGTAGTACCTCCGACTCATATCTGTGAATATCATTTATCCGGAAACTGGCTTCAACAGAACCGTTAAATGAAATCTTCACTTCGTCGAATAGTTAAGTTCACCGAAAAATCCCAAAACGTAGAAAATTAAAGGGAGATAAATGCTATTATTTTTTAAAAAAACAAACAAACAAGTCAGTGGGTTTGTTTAAAATAGTTATTTAATGCTGAAATCAGTTAAAGCCAGGAAATTGATTGTCGTTTTTAGCAATGAAAATAAAATATAAATTAAAAACGATTAACACTTCCGCTGCTAACTACGGAGATCTTCGTTTTTCTTATCTTGCTCCAGCTGGCTAAGTACGGAAACCTACGTTTTTTTGTATACCGCTGGTATGAATGTCCCGTTGCGCCATCTATCGTAAAATACGGAAAATTCTAACTGTTCTATCATGCAAAATATTAGTCAGCCTCGATTTTTCTCTACGTCATGGTAGTTTCGTATCTAATTGCACTGGGCAAATGAGTAGCAGTTAAAGTGTTAATATATATATATATCAAAATAAGTGAATAAATTTACTCGTTTTTAAATATTCCTAGAATAAAACAAAAATATTAAGCAGCATTATTACGCCCTCCATAGTCCTGAACATTCAGATAAAGGTATCGGCATGTTAACCGAGACAAAACAGAATACATCAGCTTAAATCAACATGGGACAGTATCTGGCACACATCTGAATTGTATAAACTAGAAAATTAAACGGAAATAACTGCTACATCTGAGTGGTGCCTTTTAAAAAACAAACAAATCAGTTGGTTTATTTGAGACAGAAGTCAGCAACCTTTTGAAGAGAGCGGGCCAGAAAGATATGCAGTGTCTCGGAAGACGGCCATGATATCAAATGTACTATAATAAATTGACTCGATCTCAAACCGCTCCGTATAGAAAGCTGTCTTGGTCCGAATGTTTAAAGAAAAAACAACGAAGTTAATGTTATATTACTTAAACAAGCTTTCTTATTTTACTGCAGTTATAAGTACAACAAAGATGAGGACAATAGTCTAAAGATAAACAGTGTAAATAAAAGTAATCCAAGATGAAAAGAATAAAAAATAACAGAACTTGTGCATAAGTTTTTGTTTTTTTTTTTGTTTTAAATTCTTCATTGCAGTGGTGTGTCGTGAAAATAGAACGGTTATATTTTGAACCCCTCAAAAAAGGATTTATAGTCGCCCTCTCTTGGTATTGGATGCACGGTCGGCCCAACGGTTAGCGGCACATATAATTCAGATTCCGACTCAGATAGATTGGGTTTATTTCGTATGAATGTTATTTGAATAGGCATGAATCCATTTTCCCTTTATATATTAGTAAATAGTAGACAGAATCATTTCTTCCTATAATTCATTCAAATTTTGAGAGTCAGCTTAGTAACGGGGCAGATTAAGAAATTCGTTTTCTGTTGTAATTGTATTACCACCACTACTAAAAGGTCATGACCCTACGCTCCACGGGGAATTTAGGCGGAGTCGGGGTGTAGAGAGAGTTTATCACAAATTCTTTAGAGCATAATATGTATAATATAAAAAAAAGTTTCTGGAGATTATATCAAATAAAGCCTAAAGCAGGGGTCGGCAACATTTTGGAGAGAGCGTGCCAGAAAGCTATGCAGTATCTCGGAGGAGGGCCATGATATCCAATGTATTACAATAAAAGGTCTCGATCTCAGACACTCCGTCTAGAAGGCTGCCTTGGTCTGCAAGTTTAAAGAAAAAACGACGAAGTTAATGTTATATTATTGAAACATGGTTCCTTATTTTACTGCAGGAATAACAGGATTCTTTACTTCAGTTGTCAGGCCAGACAAAAATCCCTCACGGGCCGGATGTGGCCCGGAGGCCGGGGGTTGCTGACTCCTGATATCGAAAAATGTCCGTTGAAAGAAAGAAAAGTGTTCTGAACTGTTATGTAATATCTAATCTCCTATATGGCAGTGAATGAAGGAGAATGTGTTCAAAGATGAAAAAAGACAAAAACAAAAAAACTTGAAACGACAAAGATTAGTTCTACCGACGAATGCCAAGAATACCATGGACTGAACATGTAAGCAAGGAGAAAGTTTTATGGAAAATAGAGGAGAAAGTAAAAGGTGAGTTATACTTACAAATCATAAAGAGACAATTTCTGGAACACATAATATGAAAAGAAGGCTTGGAGAATTTATCACGAATGAGGATAATGAGAAACGACTTCTCCGCATGCGACAGACTGCGAAATTCACACAAATAAAGAATTTCAGGAGCCGTGCGTCTTCATGGGCCAAAACATCCGTACGTCTCGCCTTGGTTTGCTGGGAGATGGGCGATTTTATCGAGTCACCATCTCTAGAATGGTTGCTATAGAATATGTCTTGCATATCTGGGGGGGGGGGAGAGAAATGAATCAAGGGTATTTAAATTATTTATAATTATTCGTAGTGGATCAAATGTGACACAGAAATCCGAAGTGGCGTGGAAATAGCAAAAGATGCGTTGCAGAAACTGATGAGTATATATTGATACAGAACAGAGGTCGGCAACTTTTTGGAGAGTTTGGACCAGAAAGCTAGGCAGTGTCTTGGAAGAGGGCCATGATATAAAATGTACTATAATAAATTGACTCGACCTCAGACTGCTTCGTCCAGAAGGCTGTCTTGGTCTGGAAATTTAAAGAAAAAACAACGATGTTACAAGTATTTATCGTAAACCTACCTTTACTGGCCTGTATATAAATTGGTGTGCGTTTGCACATACATAAAGGAAAATTAATCTTATTACAACCTTGGTGTACAGGGCGCTCAAAATTTGTTCTCTTACTAGACTGGACTCTGAATTTGAGAATATTAGGGAGATTTACCTTAGTAATGGCTATCCGGAAGCCCTTATTAATTATATTATTAATAAGAAGAATAGGGAATTTCATTCTCCTAAAGTCCAGAAGCCTTCTAAATGTCCGGTTTATTTGAAGGTTCCTTGCATTGGGGTTAAGGGCCAAAGCTTAGTTAAGCAAGTCTGTCTCTGGTTGTTTTCCTTCTGTTGCTCTGCGTTGTATTTTTCGCGTCGTTTTGCAAGGATGAATTGCCCTACATATATATATATATATATGAACATGGACATAATATCTTGACCGTGTTTTGAAACAAAAAAATGAATCTTTATAAAACATACATATAACAAACTATTTCTAATTCTAACAGTTGAAATATAATCTTTGAAAATGGCTAAATGTATAGCCGAAAGCGCTCGGATAAAAAGAACATTCGGACAGTTTTTATATAATTTATCCTCTGAAAAGAAAAACTTTATTAGATCGCACGAGAAATTATAAAAAAAAACTAAATAAAAGCACCTTGTCAGTCGTTTTTAATGAAATGTGCATGGAAGAAGGATTGCTGCCTAAATACACAAATATATATATATATATACATATATTTGTGTATTTAGGCAGCAATATATATATATATATATATATATATATATATATATATATATATATATATATATATATAGTCTTAAAGTGTGCTATATTTCTTGGATAAAGTAATCAATATGAGAGATAGAGCGTGTATAAATATAAAAATAAACATGTTCTTTATTTTACTATACGAATTACAGGATAACAAGTAACACAATCGACAAAAAATGTAAATTCTGTAATACAAATGAAATACAGTTAGAAATGACAAATTATTTAATGTTTCTGCTTATTGTTCGATAACTTCTCCACATCAGGTAAAATATTTGTCGATGACAAGAGCAACACATCATCCATGTTGTCATCACCCAACCTTTGTTCTTTTAGCATATTTCATTTTCAAGAAAAATTTGTTCGCAAGCAAAAAATTCTTACAAATAATGATACCAGCATTTTCGCATTTTTCAAAAGGCTTTTATATTTTCCACGTGGCAAAACATATTTATTGCAGAAGTCAGCCGGGGATTCAGAATAAAATGTTGGATTTTAAAAATTCGTTGTATTGTAAGTCGATTAACTCCAACTGATATATTTCTGCCACTTGCTTCACAAATTAATTAGACAATTGGTGCCCAGGCATTAAGTTGGCGGGCCGGACGAAAATCCTTCGCCGGTCGGATGTGTTCCGGGTGTTGTTGTAGGAAATAAATCTTTACTAAATAATCTTCTTAAATCAGGTTTAAGAAGATTATTTAGTGTTTAAATCAGTTAAAGCAGGGCAACTGACTGTCTTTCTTTTTGGTTCAAACGAAAATAAAATATAAAATAAAATGTAAATATTAAAACAAACAAATAAAAAGGGAAATATGAATTAATATTGAAACATAACGATGACACCTAAAGCAACCAACGAAAAATAAACCATAAAGAACGGTTGAAACACCGCTGCACCCCCCCCACACATATATATATATATATATATATATATGTAAGCAAATATGTGGATGTAGATCCGACGGTATGATGAAAATGTGGAAAAGACAAAGCAAAATCCGAATATGCGAGTTTACTGTTTTTTTATTTTGTTTTTTGTTTTGCTGTCAACGTCAGACGTTTCGGTCTAATAGACCATCTTCAGGACATGGTTATTGGAGACATATTTATATTAAATTTAAGTTAAAATGAGGAGACGATAGATACAGGACTAGTCAGAAACAGAAAAACTGAAATTCTGAAGTCAGTGTTCTCTTTCTTGGATTCGGTTACGCTGGCACCGCGTGGGCGGCGCTGCGAAAACGCGCTCCCAAGAAAGAGATTTTATCTTAAGTGGAAAGGGGGAATTCTATTGTCTATATATTGACCACTAATATTATCTATCTATCTATCTATCTATCTATCTATCTATCTATCTATCTATCTATCTCTCTCTCTTCCTTTCTCTCTCTCTCTCTCTCTCTATATATATATATATATATATATATATATGTATATTTGGGTAGTAACGCTTCTATTTCAAACAATGCAAAATTAAAATACAACTTAAAGTCTAAACACGAGGGGAAGACTAACAACATCAATAACAAAACCCCCTTGAAAATGGCTAAATAAGTGGTCGAATCGTCTTGGGACCATGAAAATTATGGAAAATCTTTTGTACTCCCTTACGCAAAACGGAAAACATGACGATGGTGCGAAAACTAACTAAAAATTTAATAAAATCTTCCTTGTCTGCCATTTTAATCGGTTAAACCACGTCAGGCTATATGACGGTTCCGTATAGGATACAGGTTCGATTCCTGTCGGAGGACGAATATATTTTATGAAAATTTCTCGGACATTCAGGCCGGTAAATACTGTTTAATACTGTTTATTATAAACAGAGCATTTACTTAAAGTATTTGTATCTATAAAAAGAATGTACAAACATAAAAATGTCTTAAAATAATTGTCGCACTTTGTTCATTTCATAATACATACATACATACATACATACATACATATATATATATATATATATATATATATATATATATATATATATATATATAAATTGTGTATATTTCGGCAGCAATTTTTCATTAATGCATGTTTCATTAAATAATATAGACAGGTTTTGTCTATTTATTTGAAGTAAGTTCCTTTCGTATTGTATGATAAGCTTAATCACATTATCGTTGAAAGACGAAAGGAAAACACCATATTGATACATGTTTAAATCCAATCTAAGCTTTCGGCTTACATAAGCCATTATCAAAGATGACAATTGCAATAAATCAAACAACACACAGACGAAACTACAATGATAGTCCGTCCTTGCTGCTTGAATAAGCTCAAAGTAACGACAATCTCGTATATACGAGACGAGGAAGCGAAAATCGCGTCGCAGCTCGTGACGTCATATATTTGTCTATTTAGGCAGCAATCCTTCTTTCATGTACGTTTCATGGAATACGACAGACAAGGTGCTTTTATTTAGTTTTTTTATACAATTTCTCATACGATCTTATAATTTTTTCTTTCCAGATTATAAATTATATAAAATCTGTCCGAATGTTCTTTTTATCCGAGCGCATTCGGCTATACATTTAGACATTTTCAAGGATTAAATATTTTAACTGTTAAATGAGAAATAGTTTGTTGTATGTATGTTTTATAACATCTGTCCTTCTATTTATCCATAGTTGGCGGGAGAAGAAGAGGATTCATACCTTCCCTAAGGGTATTACCACATAAGTGAATGCAATGCATTTGACTGGAATTCGAACTGCGATTCCTCAATTCGAGCCGCTATCCATTACTCCACCGCAAATGCAGGCCATTAGAATAATATCTTTACTGAGCACGAAACTCCTAGTAAGTAATACATGAACGAGTATATTGTTGTGACGATCGTTAACAAAAAACTGGCGACAACGTAGCTGGGCTGGGGTACCTCCACCAGGGCAGAAACGTCACTTACACCAGCTGCACATCACCTAGGTCATTTACAACAGTTGGTCATCAACCTTTCCAGTTGTTTCTGAAATTCTTTGCACTTTCGGAAAGTTCTTTCTGAGTCATGTCAGCACCTGAAAAACTTTCGGATTTTGGAGGTTTTTGGATTTGTAAATTTCGGATAAAGAATGCTCAACCTGTATTGCAAATTGTGCAAAAGGCATAATCACTAGTAAGTAATTAGCAATGACGTAAGCACAGTTTGGAAATCAATATTTTTCGATTCTGACGAATATCGTGGCTTCTGGAAGGCGAACTTACAAAAAATATTCCACCCACTAAATTGATATCTGTTTTTGACGAGCGGACCATTCAAAAATACGCTTTTCAGTAGGCGCCCGAGGGGGTCGTCAGTGATGTTTTGACTTGGTTCATCAGGGAGTTTCGGGTCTTCCAACATCATACTCCCCATTACCAAATCGACCCAATCAGGGGAGATCTAACCCTGATCCCCCTCACTTTTAAAACGCTAACAGCTACTCTGGCCTTTTTAAAGAAGAATTCTACGAAGAAATACCACGTATTCCGCGCATCCGATTGGCTGTTTAATTAACGATTAATCGATTTAATTAACGCCGCAGTCGGTTCTAAAATAGGAATACCATTGATTTAATTTTACCTTCCACAAGAATTTGTTATGACACTATTCCATATGTAAATAGTGAATGAAAGTTTTGACGCCTTTCTTTATTAAAAATGATATTTGTATATGTTGTAACCTATAGAAGGTTCTTGAATAGAATAATCAAACGAAGGTTGGTAATGAACGATAATACTTAGGACAAGAACAACGCATATAAGATTCGCCAGCGGCGCGTAGAAGTAATAGTCAACTGCTAGAAGTGAGTCAAGTGAATTCCGCATTGAATCTCCAACTGCAGGATATCTACCAACCGCCCCACGCGGTCAAATGTTGTACAAGGCCGAATTGAATATGTGGTATTCGAACCCGTACGTTCGGCCAAAAATTTCCCGAAGACCCCGTATAAAACGGGGTCGTGTAGGTGTTTCCCGAGACGAGACTTTTCCCTTCGACATAGCCTCGTCTGGACATCCTCTCTGCCGGAGGCCGAGTCTTTGATCAGCACAGCTGGAGACGAATCTCCAACTGCCGGATATCTACCAACCGTCCCATGCGGTCAGATGTGACACAAGGTCGAATTTAATGTGGGGTATCCGAGCCCGTAGGCTTGGCTAAAATTTCCCCGTAGACTCCGTATAAAACGGGGTCGTGTAGGTGTTTCCCGAGACGAGACTGCCTTTCGACATAGCCTCGTCTGGAGATAGCATAGCTGGAGACGAATCTCTAGCTGCAGACCAACATACAGTATTTACTACTGTATTTATGTGAATGGAGACATACCCGTTATCGTACGTAGGTATGCTACAACAGTATATATATATATATAGTACATCCTCGATTATCCGCACACATTGGGACCGAAAAAATATGTTCAGATAATTCAAAATTTTGGATAGTTGAATACCTAGCTTATTAAAAAAGAATGAAAATAAGGCCATTTTCTGAAATAGCTTTACCAGTAATTTCGTACACTAACATTTGTAAACTCTTTCTTTATGGTTTTGTCCAGTTTATTTTTTATGAAAAAAATGCGTCAATTTGTGTCGGTTGCCGGCTGGCCACGAACTTTTCTGTCATCTGTCATTTGTTATAACGAAGCTGGTGTAGTTTTATGTATGTAATTTGTATGAAAAACAAAACACGAGGAAATTAATAAGAATTAATTTAACTGATTTTACCAGCTTTTTTTGCTTTTTACTTTTTACCAGATCTTGAGTATGGCTTACTAAATTCTTGAAAAGCTTGTGAAAGTGAAATATTAGAATGGCTATAGATAGGATAAGTGGAAAATGTTCGGATGATTTCAATAATTCACTTCATTTTACGTCCGGATAATTGAAATCCAGAATCACGAAGTACGGATAACCGAGGAAGAACTCCATGAATTTCTTTTTTTTTTTTATGGAATAAATTTAAATTTTTTTTTTTCAAATAACATTTTTAAACGTTTTGTTCAAGGTTTTGTCCAGTTTATTTTTTAATAAAAACTGCGCCATTTTTTGTTGGGGGGGTGGTTCCGGCTGATCTCGCATTTTCTTCTGTCGCTAAGTCCGGAAACTGAATTAAAGCAGATGTTTTTGCAAGGGTTTAAAGTTTCTTTTTTTTTTTTTTTTTTTTTTTTTTAAAAAGGGTTACTTTTCAGTTTTTGAAAGGGTTGTTTTTGAAATGGTTGAAATGGTTTGTGAAAGGGTTTGCTTCGTATTTTTATAGGTGTTTTTGAATGTTTTTTTTTTTTTTTTTACAGAGTTGAAAGGGTTTTTGAAATTCTTTTTGAAGGGGTTGCTTTCGGTTTTTGAAAGAGTTGAAAGGGATTTTGAAAGGGTTGCTTCTGACTAAAACTGCAGCCAACTTAAGCATAATATCAATTAATCATTAATTCCATGCTTGAAATTTAAATTTTAAATGTTGAACATGTTTTTTTTTTTAATTCTCAAAACGCTTGTCTGAAATTAAATATTAGATTGGGTTTAGTTTATATAATTGAAAATTGTTCGGATGTTTTTTGTTTAGCGGCATATCAACTCCTTATGAGCTATTTGATGCCGAAATTTAATTTTCTTACAAGCATTTGTAATTTATTTTACAAAAATGTATTGCTGGTAATTTATTTTACTACGAAAATGTATTCTTGGTATTTTTACTATAATTTTTTTAATACTTTCATAGTGTTTTGACTCCAGTTTGCGGGTTAACTATTTGACCATAGCTGGGACCCTTACAGATGATATCAACCCAAGTCAGGGTTGATCTGGGAACAACTAAGAGGTGGTTCCACGCTCCTCAAAACATCCTTGCTGTCGGATGTAGGGATCCAACCAACGCTTTTATCCACTGGGCCATGTAAAAGGGTATTTGCGCGTATGTAAATATAATGAACCTAATTGGAATTAGAACTCTGCTCTCCGATTGACAACTAGTCCATAACGATTACACCACCCGTACATCAAAGCCTACAACACATGGTATCCTCAAGCGGTCACCCATCAATGTGCTGACCAGGCTCGACGTTGCTTAACTTCGATTATCGTACGGTTGTTTCAACGGGATGTGACCGTAAGCCGGATGGTTTCAATGTTTCACTTCATTTTACGTCCGTATAATCGCAGTCCGGAAAACCGAGGTACGGATGATGAGGAACGGACTCCACCGGGACAATAAATTCTTGATGTATAGCGGGCTTAACAGAGTACATGTCAAATGTGGAGACGATTGTACTGCGCCAATTCATCAAGAAGACAAGATGAAAGGAAAACTTATTTATTTATTTATTTTGTTACCTGGGCTCGAACGCCGACCTCTGGCTCCGGTAGAAAATATGCAATAATTCAGACAGGAGACAGGTTACTATGACTGCCTCATTTTGCTTGTAGAATCTTTTTCGTCCTTTTTTTTTACCGCTCACTTACGCACCCCGACCAACCACAAAAAGAAAGTGAGAGAGAAAGAGTGGTGGGATATTCTTTTAACCCTTTTGCAAGCAAGCCCCTTGAAATGATAATTTAGCGTGCACTATTTTGTAGGCGTAAGAATATATTACATTCGTCTCCATGTTATTTATTAACTCGTTTGATTGTCATCTCAAAGTGGAAGTGTTGGGCGAAAATGATCTGTATGCCTTATGAAGGTATGAGGTAAACAAAAAATGGCGTAAAAGAAGGTCAGAGAAGGAGAAGAATGAAAGAAGGTAATGCCGTAAAAGAAGAGGGAAAAGGAGAAAGAAATATGCGATAATGGTTTTAAGAAAGCAAACTGCAAAAATCTCGAATAGAAGACGACGACAATATGAAATTAAAATGAAGAAACTTTGACGTAAGGAAGAGAGCTAACAAGAAGAAGAATATTAATGATGCAAAGAAGAAGGAAAGGAAGAAGAAGAAGAAGAAGAAGAAGAAGAAGAAGAAGAAGAAGAAGAAGAAGGAAACGAGGAAGAAGAAGGAAACGAGGAAGAAGAAAAAAGAAACTAAGAAAGGGGAAGGAAGAGGAGGAGCAGTAGCAGTAGCAGGAGGAGGCAAAGATAAAAAGGATGGTAGCAAAAAGGACTTCATTTCGGTATGCCTGGCGAAGAACGTGTTTAAAAAGAAGAGGAGGGGGAAAAGGAGATGGAAGAGGTGATAAGGAGGAAGAAGAGAGGGGAAAAGAGAAGGGGAAGAGGAAAAAGAAATGGAAGAGGTGATAAGAAGGAAGGGGGAAAAAGAGAAGGTGGGAGTAAAAGGAAATTGAAGAAGTGATGAGGAGGAGGAAGAGAAGAGTAAGTAAAGCTAACAGTGGTGGGGGTAGGAAATACCACCAGAAAAGCTAGGGGGAAAAGGGAAAAAGAAGGAAGGGAACAAAAAGAGAGAGAGAGAGAGAGAGAGAGAGAGAGAGAGAGAGAGGAGAAGAAAAAGAAGGAAAAGAACAAGAAAGAGAGAGAGAGAGAGGAAAAGAACATCTAGAAAGAAAGAGGAAGAGGAATAAGGAAAAGAACGAGAAGAAAAAGAGAAGGATGAGAAAGAAAAGAATAAAAAGAACGAAAAGAAAACCAAGAAAGAGAGAAGAATAAGAAAGAAAAAGAAGAAGAAGAGAGAAGAAGAAGGAGAAAAGGAGCAAGAAGAAGAAAAGGAAAAGGAGGAGGAGGAGGAGGAGGAGGAGGAGTAGGAGAAGGAAAAAACAAGAAAGAAAAGAAGAATTAGGAGAACAGATGACGAAGAAGGAAGAGAACAAGAACAAAAAGAAGGAACAGAACAAAAAGAAAAGAAGAAGAAGGAAACGTAGAAGAAGAAGGAAAAGAGCAAGAAAGAAAAGAACGAGAGAAGACGAAAAAGGCGAAGAAGGAAAAGAAGAAGAAGAAAGAGAAGAATGAGAAGGAAAAGGACAAGAGAGAAAAGAAAAATTAGAAAGAGAGAAAACTAAAAAGGCGAAGAAGAAAAAGAGAAGAATAAGGAAGAAAAGAAGAAAATCAGAATAATAAGAAAATTTAACCGCAGTAGGTAATGCTAGAAGAAGAAGAAGAAGAAGAAGAAGAAGAAGAAGAAGAAGAAGAAGAAGAAGAAGAAGAAAAAAGAAAGGAAGAAAGAGAAGAATACAAAAAAGTGAAAGAGGAGGAGGTGGATGAAGCGAATATAAAAAGGATGGGGGTTTAGCAAAAATGACTCCATTTTGGTAGCGCTGACGAAGGACGTGTTTATGAAGATATTTCTGATACAACCCAAACGCATTTAGAATGACGGGCCCTGAAATGGAATACTTTGCCATCTTTCATCTTTTCTTTTTAGTTTTTCGTTTTTGTTTTGCCTTACCTTCCAGCGTTTCTTTTTCTGCTTTGTTTTCCCTCGTTCATCTATCCATCCCTGGGGACTCTGCGGTAGATGCCCTCGCGGTGACCAGTGCTTTGTCCACGTCGGCCTTTAGCTGGCTTTCTTCCGACTGGGGCGACAGACGTAGAAACAAAAGGTGAGTGAGGGCGTCGGGCGTCAGATTGGCCGCGCAGAATCAACTGACGAAACCAAATAACTCGGAGAAAAAAATGATGTCCCTCAGGTTGGTTATTCAAAACCAACAACACCTTCACCAGCTTCATCCTTCTCAGGATTGATTTATTTATTTAGGTTTTACTTTTATCTTTCTTCACTCCTTTTTTTTCTTCTTCAAGTTAGCTTTCTTTTTCTTTCTTTCTTTCTTTCTTTCTTTCTTTCTTTCTTTCTTTCTTTCTACTTTTGATTCCTAACTTCATTATCTCCTCTTTCTTTTTCATTCGATATGCACAGATATTTTTCAAATTGATCTCATAATTCTACGACTTTCCCACCTTCAATTCATTAATTTATCCTTTCTTTCTTTCTTTCTTTCTTTCTTTCTTTCTTTCTTTCTTTCTTTCTTTGTGCTTATCACTCTTTCCTTTTCCGTTCCACAATTGACACCATTGTGTTCTTTCTTTCTTATAATTTCTTTTTTATCACATCTTATGACATATTTTCTATTTTTTTCCTTGCTTTTTTCTTTCTTTTTTCTTTCATTCTTTCATTCTTTCTTTCTTTCTTTTTTCTTTCTTTCTTTCCTTCTTTCTTTCTTTCTTTCTTAATTCACGTTTTTTCTCTTTCTTTTTTCTTTGTTTCTTAATCGACTTTTCTTTCTTTCATTCTTTCTTTCTTATTGCACATTTCTTTCTTATCTCACTTTACCTTCTTTCTTTCTTTCTTTCTTTCTTTTACCATCCACCTTCTTTCTTTTTCTTTCTTTCTTTTTAATACGCTTTTTTATTCTCTCTTTTTATCACATTTTCTTTTTTCTCATCTTTCTTTCATTCTTCCTTATCACATTTTCTTTCTTTCTTTCTTTCTTTCTTTCTTTCTTAATACGCTTTTCTTTCTTTCATTCTCTCTTTCTTATCACATTTTCTTTTTTCTTTCTTTATTTCTCATCTTTCTTTCGTTCTTTCTCATCACATTTTTCTTTCTTTTTTCTTTCTCATTGCATCCTTCGTTCTTTCTTTCTTATCACACTCTTTCTTTCTTTCTTTCTTTCTTTCTTTCTTTCTTTCTTTCTTTCTTTCTTTCTTTCTTTCTTTCTTAGTCCCCTCCCGACTCTTCTCCTCCATATTACTTTTTACATTTCTTTCATTCCCCTATTCGCCCCCTCCCACTCAACCGCCCCCCCTTCATCCTTTTCATTTTCGTTTCATATTAATACCTCGCTTCCCAATACACCCCCCATTTTTTTTCATAATTCTCCTCCCCGTCCCTCGCAATTGTTCTTCTTTTTCTATGCTTTTTCCTTACCCTAATCTTCACCGGGTAGGCAAGGACAGCCGTGAAGCAGGCTACATAGGTGGACAGGAAAAACGTTTCTGCTTTTGCTTGACCAAGCGTTTCTGCCGACATCGTGCCGCTTCCATCACTCAGCAAGAGGAATGCAAAAAGAAAAACTGTGTAAACATTAATCGTGTCTACCCATGACGCTTCCACCAGAAACGCCGACCGACCCAACCTGGCAACGGGTAGAGAGATGTGACAATATTCGACCCTGCCGTGCTCTTTGAAGACAGTCAGACGTGAGCCAGGCTGACTAAACCTGGAACATTACACCAGAGGAATACACGAAGAAGAAGAAAAGAAAAAACAAAAACAAAAACAATGACAAGAAACTCTAGCAGACTAAAAAGAAGTAACTAAATCGGAAATGGAAAGCGAAAGAGCGAACACTCTCACTCTCTGTCTCTTTCTTCCTTTTTCTCTCTCTTTCTCACATATACTCCCATACACGTGCACACACACACACACACACACATATATATAATATATAAATATATATATATACATACATACACATCCATATATATATAAATTTCCAAGAGGATAGAATCCAGGTAGAACTCAATGTCCAGGACAGAGTAAGAATTTGAATTTGTAGGTCTGATGAATTGGATCGTAATTACGATTCCAATGTAATAAATTATAACCATGGAATATTAGTGTTTAAGCCTTTTTTATTATATATATATATATATATATATATATATATATATATATATATATATATATATATATATATATATATATACTTGAGGAAGGTTGTTTGGGGAGGATCTTGTGGCACGAAGTGCACCAGGTCTCTGTATTCAGCCCTCCAGAAAGGACTGGGTTTAGTCGCAGGATCTAACAAACGCGTCTTTATCCACTGGGGGCCGTGCGTCCTTGATTTGAGTACCAGGCCACAGCAGTCGTGAATAAAAATTAAAAAACATTGGATGGTTGAGTTAAAGGGAAATAAATGAGACATCAGAAAGAGGCATGGCACGTGGAACGAGAACAATCTACCCCGGTGGACGAAATAAACGGTTCAGCTCGAAATTGCAATCACCTGAAGAAGGCCGGAGCGTACAACGGCCGAAACGTTGTGAATATAGCAATGAAGATGAGGATAATAGTCCCAATAATGTAAATAAGACAAGGAAACCATGACATCAGAGAATCCACGAATTCTTAACCGACGTCCATTTTCCTTTCTCCCATTTTGTTTTAAGTTTGTATTTTATTTATTTGAGATGAACGCTTCGCTTTCTCAAGAGAGAAAAGGCTGTTTGAGGGAGAACGTCAAAATGTTTACAAAGAAAGAAAGAAAGAAAGAAAGAAATAGAGAAAGAAAGAACGAAGGATGGGAAAAGAAAGAGAACGAAAGAAAGATGAGAAATAAAGAAAGAAAAAAGAAAATGTGATGAGAAAGAGAGAATGAAAGAAGGAAAAGCGTATTAAGAAAGAAAGAAAGAAAGAAGAAAAATGTGATAAGAAAGAACGAAAGAAAGACGACAAAAAGAAAAAAAGAAAATGTAATAAAAGGAGAGAATGAAAGAAAAGCGTATTAAGAAAGAAAGAAAGAAAGAATGAAGGTGGATGGTAAAAGAAAGAAAGAAGGTAAAGTGTGATAAGAAAGAAAGAATGAAAGAAAGAAAGGTCGATGAAGAAAAAAGAAAAAAGAAAGAGAAAAAACGTGAATTAAGAAAGAAAGAAAGAAAGAAAATAGAAAAAATTTCATAATATGTGATAAAAAAAGAAATTATAAGAAAGAAAGAACACAATGGTGTCAAATGTGGAACAGAAAAGGAAAGAGTGATAAGCACAAAGGAAGGAAGAAAGAAAGAAAGAAAGAAAGAAAAAGAGAAAGAAAGAACGAAGGATGGGAAAAGAAAGAGAACGAAAGAAAGATGAGAAATAAAGAAAGAAAAAAGAAAATGTGATGAGAAAGAGAGAATGAAAGAAAGAAAAACGTATTAAGAAAGAAAGAAAAAAGAAAAAGAGAAAGAAAGAAGAAAAATGTGATAAGAAAGAACGAAAGAAAGATGACAAAAAAGAAAATGTAATAAAAAGAGAGAATGAAAGAAAAGCGTATTAAGAAAGAAAGAAAGAAAGAAAGAATGGCCGCCTCTGTGTCAAAATATTTAAAGACAGTAAGGTCACGCGAGACTTTACGAGATATACGGAGTAGAGGCTCTATAACGCGAAAGCAAATTACTATGGACACTTTCTCTTTCTTAGTCTTGTCACGTGACTGCTGAATGGTTTGAGCTGTTGTTTCTGGTACGATTTGGACTTAGTTCTAAGCTATTGTCATTAATGCGAATTGTTCTAAATTGCACGTGAATTATTTCCTTTGGTGTTCCCAAAGAACCTGTTTGCCACTGACAGTTGAAAATTTGTCAACACATGTGTGTTATCGTATATTTTATTTTGCTTGTTTATTTGTTTCTTTCTTTCCCCTTCTTTTCCTTAAAACCAAACAACGCCCTATGTATATCTTTTTTCCGTTTAGTGGGCAGTGGACAGGCAAGATATTGCAGGTATATCCTTGCAATCAAGCAGGAACAGTTCATTCTTTATCTGAGACATTGGCAGGACGTAACGTACGTGTCAAAGAATGAAGGAACAGACAGAATTATGATATGTTAGCTCAAATATAATAGAGGTGGGGGGAAAGACATCAGTTTAAACTGACATCATGAGGATATTGAATGCAATATGCGATTATAATGAGAAATAAATGCTGAATAGCGAAAGATGCCTTTTCAGAAACTAAGCACAATATTAAGATTAAGGAAAATATCCTTAGAAACAAAGAAAAGAGTTCTAAACTGCTAGACGGTATCTAATATCTGATATACAGGGTGCGATGGATAAATTGTCGTCTAGATTACGCAAAAATGAAAAATAACGCTGACATTTACCAAAATTACACAAAAATATCTGGAAATACTAAAGACTAAATTTATTCAATAGAATCGCCATTGGCTTCAACTACGACATTCAAATGGCTTCGGATTCTCCTGCAACTCTTCTGGGCGGTTCTTTTTACTTAAGTTGGTGAATGCTGGCATAATCATTGCCTTCTGTTCGTCTTTGATGTTACAAGGAGTTTATGGTTTCCCGCTCAACTGTGCCACACACGTAATAATCAAGGGGGTTGCAGTTTGGGGAGTTAGGTGGCTAGATGTAAGAGGTGATGTGGTCGCAGCAATTATCTGACAGCAATGACTGGATTCTCCTGCTTGTGTGTCATGGTGCAGAGTCCTGTTGCCAGACATAGAGTCTTTCAGCAGCTACCCTTTTCACCCAGGTTAACACTACCTCCTCAAGGCATTTGATGTCGGCCTCCGTCTTGAGTTTGAGGCCATGGGGGAAGATGAATGGAGGCATAACGCCGCCGTCACTAGTGATCACTCCAAACACTATAATGTTGACTGGATTTAATCAATAATCTTGATACATTTTGGATTTCATTATAAAAGAAATATCTCACATTAGCTTTAAAGTTTTCATTAGTTTTCTTTCAATTTTCAACTACTTATTTATGTGAATTAGGCTACTCAACCCTAAATAACATCAAGAATAAGAAGCGAGAAAGACTACGCTCAATTGAAGAAGAAATGTTGTTCTGCTTGTCGCACATTTGACCAAACATTGAAGAAATTGGGAAAAAAAAACACCAGGCCCAGGTTTCACACTAAATAAGCTGCACAAATAGATGAATAGAAACATTGAAATAAATTAAGTTCATATGTGTTTGCGTATATTTATTAATCTATGTTTTTATTTCATAACATTTAAATGTATACCCTTTAAAATGTTTTCTAAGTGTGCTGTAATATCTGCATTTGCTCCTAGGTGTGCCCTTGCTTAAAAAGGTTGAGAAACACTGATCTACGATAAGAACGAATCTTCTATAGGTTATATTGCTTTTATTACAGTATATTGTTATAATAGCTCTTATTTTATATTGCTTTATATTGTTATCCTGTAATAATCACTGTGTGGCTTGAAACAAGTGTGCTTATTTGCTTCTACTCTTTTCTCCATATACTTGGCGGCAATGCTTCAAGAGATAACGCTAAAACGTAGCTCGCTTCCTGTCCAGGACTCGAACAACAAACGCACGAGTCACAGAGCTCCAATACGCCAACGACAACCTCCCCTGGCCCAGGAACTCGAAGATTTCCAGAACTCAGCAGACAACTTCTTCAGAGCGTATATGCGCTACGGACTCACTATCAACGTGCCAAAGACCAAGGTCCTGCTCCAACCACGACCGAGACTTCAACCACTACCACCGACGGGAGTCAAAATCACCATCAACGGACTGGACCTGTAGAATGTTGAACAATTTCTATACCTTGGTATTGTACTGACATCAAATAATTCCGCTGAAAAAGACGTCGATAACCGAATGAAGGCCGCCTACGGGAAGTTATTCAAAAGAGTCTTCAGCAATTCTGGGCTAACACAAACCAGCAAACTCATTGGCTACCGACCTGTTGTAATCTCAGCTAACCTGTATACCTGTGAGACCTATAGGTAGTTTAGGCATCCGCAAATTTTAAAGATTCCATCAAATGAAACTTCGTTAAATCCTGTGGGGCACATGGCAGAACCGGATCACGAATAACGTTGTTCCCCTACGCGCAAAGACGCAGAGCCTGAAAACCGGATCACGGACAACGTTGTTCTCCCCCGCGCAAATACGGAGCGCCTAGAAACCGGATCACGAACAACGTTGTTCCCCTCCGCGCAAAGACGTAGAGCCTAGAAACCGGATCACGAACAACGTTGTTCCCCTCCGCGCAAAGACGGAGAACCTAGAATCCGGATCACGAAGAACTTTCCACCTCGCGCAAAGACGTAGAGCCTAGAAACCGGATCACGGACAACGTTGTTCCCCTCCAGGCAAAGACGTAGAGCCTAGAAACCGGATCATGGACAACGTTGTTCTCCTCCGCGCAAAGACGTAGAGCCTAGAAACTGCATCACGGACAACGTTGTTCTCCTCCGCGCAAAGACGTTGAGCCTGGAAACCGGATAACGGACAACGTTGTTCTCCTCCGCGCAAAGACGGAGAGCGTAGAAACCGGATCACGAACAACGTTGTTCCCCTCCGCACAAAGACGTAGGGCCTAGAAACCATCGTGACTCGCTGCCGACTTTGATGCGTCGGACATTGCTCAAATGCTAGATTCCCAAACAAATCCTCTTGTCAGCGCTCGCGTCTGGCAAGAGTCAACGTGGAGCCTCCCCACGTCGACATTTCCAAGGATCAGCACATAAACACCTTGCCGAGGACAGAAATCGATCCGGTCAATTGGGAGATGGAAGCTGCGGAAGGGACCAATTGGAGAAGAGCAGTCCATGACAAAACATCCTTCGAAAACACCGGAAGACAAATGGAAGAGACGAAGGGAACCAAAAGAAAAGCCAAAGCTCTCTATCACCCGACTCCCCGCTACTCTACTATTCAATAGCTGCGGCCGTCACTTCAGATCCAACATAGATCTCATTTCACACAGAAAGAAATGTTGAGGAATCCCAATACTGGACAACAAGTTTCGCCAGCGACGACAACGACGACGACTGCTAAAATTGATCTATTACATTATTATGAGGCTTTGCCCGTTCGCAGTCGCCTCGCAAAGTAAGATATGTTCACTAGTTGAAATATTTGAAACAAAAATCTTAAATGAACATTTCATTCATAAATTGGCTTGTTATAGTTAAGGACAGATTTGGAAACAGATGCCAAGTAAAATGCAAATTTCAAACACTTTTCTGCACGATATAAGACGATATTCCTAAACAGAACTATTTATGATATGAAAATAAAAACAATCCTCGAATAAACGAACATTAATGAAAGACACTTAATTAATGAAATAAACTTTTTAAAATCAATATGCAAATTAGTTAAACCTGAAGAGTGATAGTGCCTAGAAGTAGATACTATATAAGATAGATATTGAGCATCTACTGTGTAAATTCCTATAAAGTAGAGTTGTTGTATTTTTAATCTCAAAATTCTAGGGAGAATTGAGCTACATCTATTCATATAGATTTCATCATAGTTTTTAGTTAATTATTATGTCTCTCTAACTCTTCAAATGTTGAATGTATAACTAATTCTATTTTCCCATCTTTACACTATATTAATTTTATTTTATAAATTGTCTTCTGTTCTGTCAACCATGAAATAAAAATAATTGTTTGTACGAAAAATAAGGATCTACGTACATCAAATCGTCTTTAAATTAAGTGGCAGCAGAAGAATAATCGTTGAACTTTAAAAAGGTAAGCTTAAACATTAATTCAATGCTTAAAGACAGCGATCAATTTTGAGTTCTTCTATAGTTTATTGATGCCTACCGCACCTACTCCTCCCTAGCTATTGTGATGATGGCCAAACCAAGAGTCCTCCACAGGAGTTAGCTTAAAATTACAATTTGACCCAAATAAATAAGCAAATAAACGACTTCCGGTAAATGACCGTCATAATAGACTACCAACAATAAGCTATATAAACAAATTTTTACTACGTTAATAAAAAACACCGATCAAAATAAAAAATAAATAAACATATAAAATAAAAAATAAAATTAAATAAAACAAGCAAAACAATTTGAAATAAATAAACAAATAAACGACTTCCGGTAAAAGTAACCGCCAAAATAGACTACCCACAATACACCACTGATAATTTTGGATGCAAAAGGAAAATAAGAGTTACTCACCCTGAACCATGAAAGCAACGATAATGGCTAGTATAATATATTAATATATATTTTTAACCTTGCATAATCTGGAAAAGCTGAATCTGAGCTCAACAAAAATCGTTCCCTGCGCCTAACTTTTCTAGGGCTTTTGAATTCATTGAAATAAGATTTGTTTGGACACACAGACGCGCGCACGCACACACACATACACTGTACTTTATATATAAGATTAGTTATTGTTATTAATCTCTTATTGTGCCTAATAAGAGATCCACGGTAAAAATTAACCTTCTATCCATCACATAACATTTATTATAGTATATTGTTATAATTGTTCTATTTTATTATTAGTTAGCGTTGGTTATTATTGGCTATTGTTAATAGCTTATTTAAAGCTTTATGACAGGTATCGGAAAAATGTAGTATGTATAAGGTTTGGTATCATCCGCGGTTAATGTCTTGGAACATGTCATCCGCGAATAAGACAGTGGAAATACTGTACTCGCTTTTAAAAGTTTAGCACGGTTATCATTGGCTTTCTCTCCCCAGCCACACCACCAAATAAACATCACCGTATCAGAACGGATGTTTGAAAGGATATCGTCTAAGAAAGAGAAGGGAAGAAGACTATGAGAGAGTCTCAGTTGCAACAGAATCCTTATTTAAGAAAGCGGGTTTTGTTTTTATCAAATAATGACGCAAACCTTTATCTCCTGTCGGATGAAGGGAATTACCTCCCTTGTCATATTTTGGGAGATTTACATTAAAAAAAAAAAAAAAGATGGCGTCGGATATGATTTATCCGTGTTCTTTTTGAAGTCGTATGTATCATCTTACATAATTCTGTCAGTTTGAGGATGGATGGGAAAGGGTTTAGATTTCTGGCCCTTTCTACCTCGGTGCTACATACTCCATTTGATGAAGGAAACATTCCAGAGTAGATACGGGGATAAGTACGTAATCTTCTAATATGTCCAAATGCGTCCAAATCCTTCAAGCGGAGAAAAGAGGTAGATAGAATTAGGTTTTTCTGGGTGGTATGTTTGTGATTTGAAGTGTATTACATGTATTATAAATATTCCCTTTTCTTTTTAGTTCGAGATATTTACTCACAGAAGTCAATCGCTTTTCCTCTCTCTTTCTCTCTCTCTCCCCATATATATATATATATATATATATATATATATATATATATATATATATATATATATATATACAGTGACACGCATAAGTATTGGATACATGTTATTTTCTGTTATAACTCTAGTTTATGTTCGCCATTTTGCCTGTTATTTGGTAAGTAATATCTCGTAAAGTTGTTTTAGTTGTATGTGGAAGGAAAATTAAAAACTCATGGTTGAATCCATTTTTGTTATCAAAGTTCAAAATTACCCTATGCAAAAGTATTGGATACATCAATTTAATATTTTGTTGCGTAGCCTCTGTTTTGTTTCACTGCTTCCAGTCGCTTTCTAGTTGGGCACAAGTTTTGCACACTGATCCACCATTACTTTACCCCATTCTTCCTTGCATAATTCCTCTAATTGCTTGATATTTTGTGGATTCCGCTTATGAACTTTAACCTTCAAAGTATTCCACAAATTCTTAATTGGATTCAAGTCAGGAGACTGACTTGGCCAATTGAGAGTACTAATACCATTATTTTCAAACCATTCCTTTGTAAGTTTTGCGGTATGTTTGGGATCATTGTTGTGTTGAAGCACGAAATTCCGACCATGTTCTAAAGAAGTTGCAGATTTCTGAAGGTTCATCTCTAGAATCTCCCTGTACATGCCACCATTAATTCTACCATGGATAACTTGTAACTCACCAGTGAAAAGCATCCCCATATCATAATGGGACCACCCCCAAACTTAACTGTGGGGATAGTATTGTGCTTGTTGAATGCAGTGCCATTTATTCGCCAAACACTTGTCGCTGTGTTCCTTCCGAATAGTTCAACTTTCGTTTCATCCGACCAGATTACCTTTTCCCAAAACTGCATACCTTTCTTTTCATAAGTTTCTACAAATTTTAATCGGTCTTTGACATGTTTAGATTTCAGTAAAAGGCACTTTTCTTGGTGATCTTGAATGAAAGCCTGTACGATATAGAGCTCTGCTAATGGTATCCTTACTTACATTAATTCCAGCACCCTCAAGATCAGTTTTAATTTCAGAACGAGTAATGAAGGTTTTTTTTTGCACATTTCTACTGATCCACCTTGAAATACTCTCATTTATTTTTCTCGGTCTTCCATTTCCTGGAGGGTTTGCTGTACCGTCGCCATACTTTTTATAATTTCTGATGATATTTCCTACTGTACTTAGTGCTAGATTCATTTCTTTGCTAATTTTTTCGGAAACTTTGTCCTCCTTTGTAACGTTCAATGATTCTATCTCGCATATCTCTGGATAATTCTTTAGTTTTTGCCATTTTTAATCCTTGAATTGCAGACTGCACATCAAAGAGTCAGATGATTAGTAGCACTATCTTGTAAACAATTGTGTGCATTAAATGACCCATAAGGAATTTATATGTCACTAAACAAACAGACAAACAAACCAACATTTTGTATCCAAGAATTTAATTACTTCTTTGCTGATCGCTTCCTTTATGATGATGGTGTAGATGACTAAATTCGCCAACGTGCGGGGCCAGGACCAGAAGCTTTCAGTTTCACCAAAACCTGCTTCCAGCCTGATTTGGTTGGAGGTGAAAGAAATTCAGAGTAAAAGAAAGTGCCGATGACGTTAATTTCTTTAAGGTGAACCTCAACTTGCAGGCAAGTGACCCACACAATTGATTTCATGACCTTCCTCTGCTGCACATATGGAATGAGACATGCAAAATACAGTTATGAAAACTACAACGGACTACCGTTGACTCTGTTATAATTTCGAGTGGCGCCTTCTGTAGCATGTCCGTAATGCGTAGCCCTCTTCAGCGGTTTATTCAACCGCTGAGATCTGTTATAATCGTCATATATATATATATATATATATATATATATATATATATATATATATATATATATATATATATATATATATATGGATAACGGCTTTGATTGAGGAATCGGAGAGCCGAGTTCGAATTCCAGTCGAAATCATTAAATTCACTTACGTGCTAATAACCTTGTGAAGGTGTGAATCCCCTTCTTCTCCCTCCAACTATGGGTAAATAGCAGGACAGACTGGGTTCTATAGCCTTGGATGGCAACTGGTCTAGGAGAAGGACAACTCTGAATTCAAAACCTGCGGAGGGTCATTTGGGGACCTTGTGGCATTCTCTGCACCAGTTCCCTGTATTCGTCCCTCCAAAAAGTGTGGATGGCCCTGCACAAAGCCTTCACCACTAAAATCAAATCTCATGTGTCGGTGTCGGGCTCTCAGTTCTTAGGAACTGATCTGTCTGACCCTCATACGTCGAGTTCGACGGGAGAGTCGATCATATATATATATATATATATATATATATATATATATATATATATATATATATATAACAGAGAGAGAGGGAGAAAGCGATAAATTCTCAGAGAGAGTGAAAATGCAATAAAAGCTCAGAGAGATAGAGAGATAGAGAGGGAGAGAGAGAGAGTGCGATAAAAATTCAGAGAGATAGATACCTAATAAGCAGTCAATATAGTTAATGAATTGGGTTGTTCTATAGGCGTAAGAATTCAAGATTATGAGGATAGAAAAGATTAAGAGGGAAGTGATCGGGAAAGCATCGTCTAGGGAGTCTGTACTGCAAAGAAGCAACTCGTGAGATGAAACAGTCTGAATGGAACGTCTTTCTTACCAATGGAATACAAACGCAATGACAATGGTTCGTACCTGTGCACATGGCAAAGAGGGTGTTAGCTGTGAAGGTTAAAACTAGTGAAAACAATATAGATCGTCAGAACATTTCCCCGAAAAATAGCGATATGCTTGTGACATTATGTCTGCGTGGAAAGAGGCTGCATGGTAGAAAATAATCACCCACACGGAGGAGAAGAGGTTTTTCAACTCTCCCCAGAGTTGGAAAGAGAATTAAAGCCAGCCCCAACCAAGACGTTGTAGCAACACTCCATTTTTAGTCTAACTGAAACATAGATTATAGCAATAAGAGTTAAGTACTTTCTGGAGCGTTTCAAGGAACTGACCATTCTTCTTTAGCGATGGATCGTGCATATATGAGTTTTACTCGAGGTTTGGGTTGAGCTTTATTTCCAACAGAGGCTCAAAGTAAGAGTTCTCTTTGAGAGTGCAATTTTCATGAGGAGTAATTGTCAGTAAGCTAGTATACTTGAAGAGGTAGTTGCTCCTGGCCTTGTGTCAAAACTAAGCTAAGCGTAGTAAATAACAAGCAGGTTAATCTCAAGGAAGATTATCGGTCAAAAAGCCTAATTAATACCACCTGACACGGTTAGGGTTCTGTGCAAATACTACATTTTGATCCGAAGTAATTTTTATTTTACTTTATTTTTTTTTTTTTACAGTGTGGTTCACTCTGTACAAGGCCAGGGGGACACTCGAGGTAGAGGCTTTATACGGATAGGTGGGGAAGATAGAGCTTGACCTTAGACTTGAGAAGGTTACGATTGTAATGATCGGGGGAAAATCCTATTGAAAGCCAGTTTCACAGGGCAGTGGTTCGTGAAAGTGACACAAGTTCGAGTTTTTTCTTTTCTTTATTTTTACTAAATATTCACCTAGGGCAGTGGTTCGTGAAAGTGACACAAGTTCGAGTTTTTTCTTTTCTTTATTTTTACTAAATATTCACCTAATACAAGACCCAAGAGCCACTCGATGTAGAGCGTTAATGACTGTGGTTCTTATATGAAAGGATGATTGGGAGGATATGTAGACTTGACTTGAATTGATTGTTATAGCGATCCGTGAAGTGATCCTGCACATATAATTCTGTAGGGATGCAAAAAACGATTTGGCTGGGATGAAGTCAAATGTGTCAAGTGACGGCCGCATGGTGGCGTCAGTTCATAGAGTGACGAAAGTGGTCAGTCGTTAGTTTGCACTCCTCGAGTTAGCACAAACATTTGCCTTTTTTTTGACACGGCCAAAGGCTAAATCTGGGGGAGCCAACAAACCTATAGCGATGTTTTCCTACTGGGAAAATATGTCCTAACCAAAGACAAAGGGAAACTATTTTCTATTTCGAAATTTTCATGTTGGAAAATACTCATGACTCACTGTTTTCCCGTTGGGAAATATGTCATCACAAGAGATATAGAAGAGAAATCCGACCGCTCGAATTCCGGTAGGGAAATATGAATGTGGCTCCTTTAAAAACATAGAAGAATCATCCGGCAGCGCTAATTCTCGTTGGTAATTATTACAAGTAAGACCCTTCATCTCTTCCACACTTTCACACTGCTTTTTGTTGTATACATGTGTTATAGTTTTTCTAGGTGAAATAAATGTAAATATTTGCATATAATTTTATGTCTTTGAGAATAAAGCATGTTTGTAATTCCTTTTCTTTCGGCTACTCTGTTCCGTTCGTGTAGTAAGTAAGGTGTTACTATATCAAGGATAGAATAATGACATTAATGGGGTGGAGGATCCCGTTCTTGAAAAAGACACACTTATTAATTCCAAACAAAAAATTTACTTCATTTTGAGAAAGTCTTAAAGGACAAGTTATACATAATTTGTTTTCCATTTTGACATTTATTTGCTCTGACATTTGTTCTGTTTATTGTTATCACGATTTACATTCGGACTATTGTCCTCATCTTTGTTGTTATCACAACGTTTCTGCCTTCGTGGCTTCCTGCATTCATTAGATGGAAATAAACTAAGATGAGGACAATAGTACGAAAGTAATAGAAAATAAATATATCACGCTCTCGCATTTATTCTATCAAAACTTGATGTACTTGAAAATTTTCAGTGGTTTACAAACACCACCACTGTCATGCGTTTTTGCTTTCATATTGAAAAGTAAAAAATCGTTTTCATACACACACACAGACACAAAAAACACAAACACACACACACACGCAGAGACACATTCACGCACACACATATATATATTCATTTTTTAGGCACTTCGTGGCGGTGTAATTGTTAGCAAGCTTGTCTCGCTAAAACGATTACGATTGAGTAGTGAGTTCGATCCTCAATGGGTGCTTCCTACTTTCGGCCTTGTGCCACATCTAAGCTACGCTTGGAAAATCACTATATATATTCATTTTTAATTTCGGCTTTGTTGATATTGAAACAGAACAGAAAAAAAAAAGAAAAAAATAATTTTTTGTGTCTTTTCTAAGAATACTTTCATAGTAATTGTTCGGATGAACTATTCGCTATGGTAGCTAGACTTTCTTTTTATTTTCATGGCGACTACTCTGAAGAGATACTTTCACTGGTACCCCAAATTTAAGCGTGCTACTAGGTTGGCATCTCGGTCCCATCGAAACAGTTAAATGTAGCCGTCTCTCAACAGCTTCTTCTGTCACACTTCCCGACAGTGGAACTCGCTTCCCCTTACTTGCTTCCTGATATAGCTATAATCTTCAATTATTCAAATGTAATGTCAATCGACATCTTTTGATCTCGATCCTGATCCCCGTCCTTCTTTATATTTTTCCTCTTTAATCCGTCTCCCCCCTACTCTGGAAGCCATTGTTTGCTACTGGCACTCCTGTCTTGCTTGCCGTGAAATACTTAAAAAAAGGAAAAAAAAAAGCACAGTACTAGACTGGCGTCGAGATCTCATAAATTTACAGTTGAGCTGGCTAGATGTAGCCGGAAGTTCTATGCTAACTGTTTTTTTTTATCCCACTTCTCGCTTGTGGAACTCTCTTCCGTCTCCATACTTTCCAGCGAACTGCATGTCAATCGCTACTGATTACTTTTTTTTCTCTCTTTCTGCTTATTATTAATGTTTACGTTCTTGATTATTCGATTCCCTGCAACCCATTGTGTTTTAGTGGCTTTAATGCCGTGCATGGGGTGATACTGATAAAAAAAAAATAACACTAAAGAGCACATCTCTGACATCGTCAAGGGAGATAAACACGTAGTTGTTCGAAAGACTTACATTTCAATAAAGAAGCTTTTTCATCGATGTTTCCTTCTTTTTATTATCCTCTCAGCGACCTAATCTTTTAGTTTGTCAGGGGAAATGCAAAATAAACTTCACGTATTTAGCTGAAAAGGAAAGAAAAAAAATACACGCTTTCATTGAATACATCTATCTTCCGATTATTCAGACAAAATTGTTTTTACAAACGATTTGAAAGAAGTATTGATTTCTTCTTCTTCTTCTTCTTCTTCTTCTTCTTCTTCTTCTTCTTCTTCTTCTTCTTCTTCTTCTTCATCTTCTTCTTCTTCTTCATCTTCTTCTTCTTCTTCTTCTTCTCATTATTTTATTATTATTAAATAAGCACATTTCAGAATTTTATAAACGTTAATAATAATAATAATGGACTCTTCCGTCAGTTTCGTATGAGGATCTGATAGCTTAGTTGATTCAGTTATGAAATTTTGTGCGATAATCTTAAACGTTTATATATATATATATATATATATATATATATGCAACATATATATATATATATATATGTTGCATATATATATATATATATGCAACATATATATATATATGCAACATATATATATATATATGCAACATATATATATATGCAACATATATATATATATATGTATATATATATATATATATATGCAACATATATGTGCAACATATATGTATATAATATATACACATATATATATTATTGTATGTATATATAAATAAAAAGAAAGAACAGTAAGATATATAATGCGGTGTTCTTATTGATATTTTTTATTTTTATTTTTGCAAAACAGTGCTCATTGTAAATTTACAGAGCATAAATATTATAAATTAACTGATTTAAAATATGTTTTTTTCGCTACACAGTAATAACCATGTTTCAAAAATGGAAGCTAAAATCTTCAAATTTAATTATAGAATTAAATTAAAAGCATTAGTTCCAATATTCGCTTGAAGATGAAACGGAACTAAAGTTTTGTGGGGGTCAACTATTTGCCCATAGCTGTGACCCTAACAGGTGCTTCCAGCCCGGGCCTGGGTGAACCGGAGAACACCAGCAATAAAGAGGTGGTTCCACGCTCCTCAAAACCTCCTTGCTGTTGGATGTGGTTTATCGTCTTACCAGAACTCGGATGTATGATATATGTTTTCTGCCAAGTGTATAAATAGCGGTATCATGCTACTGACTGCAGTGATTATTGAGTTACTATCCAGTCGAATTAGTGTGAATTATTGTGCGTTTATGATTTGGGTTTTTTATTTAGGATTTACTTGCGTTACTAACAAGGTATTCACTGAAATGGTTAATTATATTTGGTTGATGTTTACTTCTTTGTTAAGTATTTATTTGCGATTGCAATTGTTTTAATTTAACATTGAATTCTCGAGTTATACTTAATCATTAACGGCCACCGTACGTCACAAAAGTTCTGCCAGCGATTGACATTGCGACGTTTCGGCCACCCATTTTAAAGACTTCGTTAGGTATACACGCCAAAAGCGTCTACAATCGTTCAGCTGAGTGTTGTATTAAAAACAACAGCAAAATAAAGAATAGATTTCAATAGTTTCATGAAGTTTTACAAAACATTTCGGTCCTTTTATTTTTATTTTTTTTTAATATCTCTTTATTTATTTTAATATTGACAAGAGTGCGCGTGGATCAATGGTTATCAGCCTGGAAAATGGAATTGGTAAGCGGAGACTGAATTCCTGCTGAGTTCAGTTCGCACACATACCCTTGAGAAAAGCAATAAAGCATACCCTCTAGCCTTGGTTGTCAGCTACTCTACGAGAAGGACAACTCTGATTTCAAAACATAGTGAATCGTGATTCTGAATGTATAAAGCACTAAGAAGGACAATCATGTCTCTTTACAGGGCAATAATGTTGTGGAGACCCGTGATCTCCAACGTGAAATAATGATTAAGAAGTGAGGAAGAAATTACCGGTATTCTTTTGCTTGATGGTTTAATCCAGTTTTATTGTTTAAATCTTTTTCACGTTGTTCTTTTAACATATTCTGTTTACATGTTCTGCTTTGTTTTCTTCAGCGTTTCATTCGGTTGTCAGACGCTGTGACACGGCTCTATTTACCAAGGTGAATTCGGTACAACAAAAGGACTTACATGTATATGACGACACAAACAGAAGCCTTTCACGCGTAGACATCAAAACAGTTCGAGTTTTTAAAAAAAATAATCGCATATGCAGATAGATGTAATATGAGAGAGGGGTATATGATAGATAGATAGATAGATAGATAGATAGATAGATAGATAGATAATGCTTAGATAGATAATGCATAGATAGATAGATAGATAGACAGATAGATAGATAGATAGATAATGTATAGACTGAGATAGATAGATAATGCTTAGATAATGCATAGATAGATAGATAGATAATGCATAGATAGATAGATAGATAATGCTTAGATAATGCATAGATAGATAGATAGATAATTCATAGATAGATAGATAGATAGATAGATAGATAATTCTTAGATAATGCATAGATAGATAGATAGATAGATAGATAATGCATAGATAGATAGACAGATAGATAGATAATGCATAGATAGATAGATAGATAATGCTTAGATAATGCATAGATAGATAGATAGATAATGGATAGATAGATAGATAATGCATAGACTGAGATAGATAGATAGATAGATAGATAGATAGATAGATAATGCATAGATAGATAGATAATGCATAGACTGAGATAGATAGATAGATAGATAGATAGATAGATAATGCATAGATAGATAGATAATGCATAGATTGAGATAGATAGATAGATAGATAGATAGATAATGCATGGACTGAGATATGCAGTATCTGTCTATATTTCTGAGAAGAGGTATTTTAATTCTTTACATTATTTACATTGTTCGAACTGTTGTCCTCATCTTTATTGTCATATTGACGACGTTTCGGCCATTGTACGTTCCCGCTTTCTTCAGGTGATTGGAATTAGATAGATAATGCCAAGACTGAGGTAGACAGATAATGTATAAACTGAGATAGATAAATACATAACGCATAGACTGAGATAGATAGATAGATAATGCATAGAGTGAGATAAATAGATAGATAGATAATGCATAGAATGAGATAGATAGATAGATAATGCATAGACTGATATATATATATATATAGATAGATAGATAATGCATAGAGTTAGATAGATAGATAATGTATAGAGTGAGATAGATAGATAGATAGATAATGCATAGAGATAGATAGATAGATAATGCACAGAGTGAGATAGATAGATAGATAGATAATGCATAGAGTGAGATAGATAGATAGATAATGCATTGACTGATATATATATATATATATATATATATATATATATATATATATATATATAGATAGATAGATAGATAATGCATAGAGTTAGTTAGATAGATAGATAATTGATGCATTGATTGATTGATATAAATAATTATGTTTGATATGTTGTTGAACAGGTAAATCAAGTTCAGAAGAACTTGATTTGCCTTTTCAGCGGCATATCAAGTCCTTCTGAGTCATTTAATCACGAAATTTAATTTTCTTGGGTGTTTGGAAGTAATAAAAATGTTATTCTGCTTTCACAATCCAATACATAGTAAATAATTCTCTGCGTTTGTGCATATACATGTTTGTGTGTACATAATTACTATTTGTTCTTGTTTTGTTGAAGTTATATTTTAGAATACAGGTTGGTTTAAGAAATTGTCGGATATTATATGGCTTAATGTCTTGGAAGTGTTTCTATGTTGGTTCTTTGATAGTATTTTGGTTGGATTTGGATGAAGTCGCTACAATTTGTTAGCATGGCCGTATTTTTAATAATTTTACTATAAATGTGTATAGTTGGTAATTTTTTATATAAGAAATATATTGCTGGTATTTTTACTATAAAAATGAATTTTTATACTTTCATAGTGTTTTGCTTGTGGGTTCATTATTTACCCGTAGCTAGGACGCTAACAGGTGCTACTACCCCGGTTCAGGGTGGACCAAGGAACATCAGTAATAAGAGGTGGTTCCACGCTCCTCAAACCCTCTAATCTCCTGATTAGAAGCCTTGCTACTGGATGTAATTTATCGTCATGTCCAGGATTAGAGTTAGGTATATAACAATCTGAAATAGATATGCCACGCTGCTGTCATCAGTTATATGTAGATAGCTAGCTATATAAATGTTGTTAAGAAAATTTAGTCAAAAAGGTTGCCATAATTTTTAAATATTCACTAATTGTTATGGTCCAGGTTAGGACAAAGGAAGAACAACACGAACACAAGAGTAGAAACAACGAAGATATATTACACGAAATAATAATACAAGATGTGGAAGGTGTTAGTTTGACTGTCAGTCTGGTTTGGAGTAAACTACTATCGGCTCGACTCGATTCGTCTCTCTCTCTTTAGAAGCGTAGTATACATAGTGTTAGGAAGAGTTCATTCTGTAGTTATAGACCCATAACACTAATGACATTTCCTCATACCATATCGCTCATATTGAATAAAGACCATATTTCCAAGTAATATGAACTTACCTGCTTTGAAAATCAGCATTTGTGACCCTGGTTTTTACTTGGGTTTGAACAACATCCGCTGATGCTGACATATATTATTGTAATCCCTCCTACCGGTATTTACTTAGGGTGAAAAGGCGATGGAAGATTGTGTTACGCCAATCTTCAAATTGAAGAAAAACATCCTACAAAGAAAATCAGGATCCAAATAAGTTTTGCGGATAGCCTAACGGTTACCAAGAGATAAAATGAAATCGGCGGACTGGGTTGAAATTCCAGCTGTGACGGTTTGTATTTAACTTCTCACTAATGCCTTTGGAAAAGGCACAACTCTATTTCCTCTCTCCTACCAGTAGCTTGGATAACGTGTCAGACTAGGCTTTATAATATAGTTGCTAACTAATCTCGGTGAAGGACAGCTCAGTTCAAACTTCCGCTGCCTTACGTCCGCACGTGGAAGACTTCAGGAAGAAACCCGGAGGAAAAGTCAGGGTTTTGAACTCTCGTGTGGGTGTATCTCCAACAGAAGCCTGTCGCTATCGTGAAGCCAAGGGCAGTAAGTATAACTAATTTTCAGTTAAAATTATATTATCGGCATATGCAGGGGACCTTATTCGGGAATGAGAAGATAATGATGATGATGACGACGATAATTTTCCCCTTTAATTATAAACTTGTTGACATGTCTGAAAATGAATTTTTTTTTTAAGTGAATCGACCCAAGCAATGTGGGAGTGTCACTATACGCACAGGGTTATAGAAAGTGAGAATAAGAGTAAAGAGGAATGTTTGGGAAAAGGATAAAGAGAAGGACTGGGATCAGGGTTAAGGCATTAGAAGATGTCGATTGACATTACATTTGAATATTTGAAGATCATAGCTCTCAGGGAAGAAAGTGATAGGAAGGGAGTTCTACTGACGGGAGGTGCGAGAGAAGAAGCTGTTGGAGTAGAAGAGGCGGCTACATTTAGTCGTTTCGACAGTGAAAGGGTGGGACCGAGATGCCAACCTAGTAGCACTCTTAAATTCATGCAGTTTTGGAACAAGTGAAAGTAGTTCGTCGGAGTAGTTGCCATGAAAATACTTGTAGAAAAGACAGAGGGAAGCCATAAGTCATCTGTGAGATAGTGGCTGCAAACGGGATGCCAGATCAGGACCAACCACTTTGCGTATCCGTCTCTGGATTTTGTCGAGGACCTCGAGATGAACAGCAGGGGCACTAGACCATATATGGCAGCAGTATTCTATGCAAGGATGAATGGTAGATTTGTAGATTTGAAGGATGGAATCAGATTAGAAAAACCTTCTGGTGCGACACAGAGAACCAACTTTCCTTGCCGTAGATGAAGCTATTGATTCAATGTAGTTGTTCCATCTCAGGTTCAGTGAATTTATCCAAAACATCGTGTACAAACCTAAAGCAAAAAAGAAAAAGAAAATTATTACCTATTCCTATTGTCTGTTGATCTTGGATTGTTTTGCCTAAATCTTCTTTTATGTGCCGTGTCCCTTCATGACGTGGGCGCTCATGGTCCTCCACATTTTCCTGAAGCTCTTTATAAGTTTCGTATTATTATTGTTATCTCTCCCAAACCCTGTTCTGCCATCCATTTGCTCAAGCCCGTTAAGTATGTCACGCGTTGCTTTCGTCTGTCCTTCTTTCTCTCACTCCGTCCTGCGAGTATCAGATTTTCCAAGCCCTTCTTCTCATTACGTGTCCCAGTACTTTCAGTTGCCTCTTCCTGATGTTAAGTATAAGTTCCCTCTTTGTTTCCATTCTCTCCCAAACCGCGTTGCTGCTGACATGTTCGGCCCAAGGTATCCATAGTATTTTTCTAAAGAACCACATTTCTGTTGCTCGAGTCTTTTTTTCATCTTTGTGGAGATTGTCCAGCATTCACTGCCATACAAGAGGACAGATGTCACATGACAGTTCAACACCCTTTTCTTTGAAACCACCCCACTATCAATCCCCAAAAATATTTTGTCCTAAACACATGGTCTTAAAAATCACGATTTCTACTGGAAAATACAGGATCATTTGTAGATCTTCACAACCCACACTGTAGCTCTAAGCTGTCTTGGTATACTTTTCCACTTCCTGTTCTGGTATCCATTTTCACATGCTTGTTAGACGGATTATTTGATGTTTCTCTCTGCCTATGTTGTCATTAATGCCACGTGAGTGTCAAATTCTCCAAGTCCTCTTTTGTCATTAGGTATCCCGGAAATTTCAGCTATCATTTTTGTTCTCGTTGCTTACATGTTCCAACCATGACATTGTCAGTATCCTTCTGTAGAATCATATTTCTGTTGCCTCACGTTTCTTCTTCGTCTGTGAAGAAAGGAAATTGCCCAGCATTCACTGCCATATAGAAGGATTGACATTCCGTAGCAGTTCATCATTCTTTTCTCTGTTCCTAACGAATTTTTCCTGTTTCTTAATACTTTACTTAACTTTTGGGAGGCATCTGTTACTATTCCACTGCATTTTACATTGTCTGTTTTTTTTCTTTTTTCCTAGTGGTGTTCCCCCTGTACAAGACCCTGGAGCCACTCGAGGTAGAGAGCTACAGAGTAAGAGGTACAGTTATGTGCAGAAGATAACCGTTAATCCTAGACTTGGACAGGTTAAAGATTTTAGTGATCAGGGAAGCAACGTCTTGGGAATCGGTTCCACAATGTAGCGGTTAGTGGGAAGAAACTGCTTGATTGGAGCTTACATCTCACCAATGGTATGCGAAGGGAATAAGGGCGGTTCGCTACAATAGGCGTGGCATGACGGGTCTTAGCCGTGAAGGTTAGAACTGGGGGAACAACGGAATGTAGTTCATCTGAATACTCTCTATATAAATAGCGATAGAGCAGTGAGAGGCTTCCCGGATAGTAAAATGCCCGCACTTGCCTGATACTCGGATCTAGTTTCCATATTCATCCCTCGCTTGTGATATGTCAAGTGCGTATCAAATTCTCCAAACCATCTTTCCTCATTATTTGTTCCATAATGAAATTTGACTTGCTCTTTTTGATTCTAAGCACAACTATCCTTTTTGTTACCATTTTGCTTAAATCCTCCTCGTTACGCACATGTTCCGTCCATCGTATTCCCAGTATCGTCCTGTACCACATATGGTACTTCAGTTATCAGTACGTAAAAAACATTGTACATTTATTGGAAATTTCTTTGTTTAGCGGCATATCAACTCCTTATGGGTCATTTAATGCCGAAATTTAATTTTCTTGTGAGTATTAGTAATTTGTTCGTCCAATAATGTATTACTGATGATTTTAATATATTTTTCCTTATACAAAAAATATATTGCTGGTAATTTATTTTATTATGAAAATGTATTACTGGTATTTTTACGACAAAGTTTTTTATAACTTTCAGAGTGTTTTAACCTCAGTTTGTCGGTTAACTATTTGCCCAAAGTTAGGACCCTAACAGGTGCTACCACCCCAGGTGAGGGTGGACCTGAGAATAACAGCAATTAAGAGGTGGTTCCACGATGCTCAAATCCTCTCGATCAGGGGCCTTGCTGCTGGATGTAGTTTATCTTCATACCAGGACGATCTTAGAATTTAAAATACTGAAAAAAAAAAAATCTCAGTGCCATCATCTGAACGCGTAAGGTTTTTCAGTTTTTATTGTTACTACTTTGTGGAACAGTTACCGCGACGATTTGATTTCTTTTTTTTTATGGTTTATCAACATTCGGGGGTGGGTATTTAAAGCCGAAACATTTTTGGGGTTGTAAGAATTAGAATCTGGGATTTCTCATTCCTTCAGAGTCCCCCCACCCTGAGTCGATATTTCATCGAACACTACAATGATAACCAATCCAAATCAAGGGTCAATTATTATCTATCCATCATATATTCGTAATTCTCACTTTCTACTTCCCTAATTCTAACATATTCCTCATTCAGTAACGCTCTACTTTAAGTGGCTCTTGGGCCTTCTATTGTTTGAACTTTAGCAAAAATAAATAAATACATCGATAAAAAGCTTACAAAAATCTTTAAAAAAATCTACCGTTATTTAATTCCAAGACGAAATTCTTTAAATAGGCATCAGAGTGTGGGATAAATATCTGAAAATCTCTGTAAATTCTGGATAAATCACGAATAGTTGATGAAGGTGTGTGTGTGAGCGGTGTAAAATGTTGCTTTATTCCCTTATGGTTAGCTGTATGTCACCTGGTCGCAGTTGTATACTAAATAGAATTCACTTTCAGTAGCCTGTGAGATCAGCACGTTTTTTTCTTCTGTACTCTGAAAGTGAGTGCCTCTGATAAAAGATTGGGTTTGGCTTGCAATAAAGCAGACACTGAGAGGCAGCGTCAGATTGTGTGCCCTTTTAAGCGATCCATTCGTCGTTGAACCATTCCAACTGCAATAGAGCCAATTGTGACATGATAGAGGCAGACGATGTCGCCCCAGAGGAACGATGCTATGATGAGCCACGTTCTTTACGGTTATATAAAATTGGGGGAAGGGAGGGAAAATGCGTTTGCTTTGTTTGTTCGTTTCTTACATTCTTTCTTTTACCTCCTCTTTGTAATTCCGTTTCTTTTTTATTGTTTCTTTCTTTCTTTTACTTCTAAATATACTTTTTAATTGCTTTCTTTTTCTCTTTCTTTCTTTTACTCACCCTATATTTTTTCATTACCTTTCTTTCTTTCTTTCTTTCTTTCTTTCAAATCATTTTTCGTTATTCTTTCTTTCGTTTACCCTTTCTTTTAAATTGCTTTTCTTTCTTTTACTTCTCCTATGTTATTTTTAATTACCTTTAGTTTTTTCTTTGCTTCTTCCGTTCTTCCTTTTTTCTTTCTTTCTTTCTTTCTTTCTTTCTTTCTTTCTTTCTTTCTTTCTTTTACTTTCATTATATTTTTCATTACCTTTCTTTGTTTCTTTTACTTCTCCTATATTCTTTTTCATTACATTTCTTTCTTTCTTTCTTTCTTTCTTTCTTTCTTTCTTTCTTTCTTTCTAATCATTCTTCCTTATTCTTTCTTTCGTTTACCCTTTCTTTTTAATTGCTTTTCTTTCTTTTACTTCTCCTACGTTATTTTAAATTACCTTTAGGTTTTTCTTTGCTTCTTCCGTTCGTTCGTTCTTTCTTTTTTTCTTTCTTTCATTTTTGTTTTTTAAATTGCATTTCTTTTTCTTTTTTTCGTTCTTTTACTTATCCTATATTCTTTTTAATTGCCTTTCTCTCTTTCTTTTTTCTTTCTTATCTTATTTTAATGTTTTTTCTTTTACCTCTTCTTTTTAATTCCCTCTCTTTCTTTCGTTCTTCTTTTACCTCTCCTATTGTTGTTAATTGCCGTTCTTTCTTTCTTTCTTTCTTTCTTTCTTTCTTTCTTTCTTTCTTTCTATTTGCTTTTTCTTTCTTTTACTTCCCCAATTTTCTTTTTCCTTTTTCTCTCGTTTTTTTTTGCTTTCTCTCTTAAATCCAACTTTAGGGCTGAGGAAAAAATATTAGTCGTCCATGACACATCGTCTTGGGCTGCTCATTGTTTGGGAGTCAAATTGATCGGCAGATGGTATGTGATCCCCCCCTCACCACCCGTTCCTTAGCAAATCGATAACCAGAACAATGTTCGATGGTTATGCATGCGTACGAACGTGTTAAGGTGGGTGGTCGACCAAAACTTCATACGTGGCGGCTTTTACGTGCATTCATCTTAATGTGTCTACCCCTGTGAGTAGCAGCAACAATGGCAAAAATTATAGGCATTTTGAGGATTGCGTTTTAGTCTTACACACACACACACACGCACGCACACACATACGCATATATATATATATATATATATATATATATATATATATATATATATATATATATATATATATGTGTGTGTGTTCTCGCTGAAAAGGGACACAGGCGTGTCCGAAAATTCCAACTTTAAAATCTTTCTCTTAGTGCTTTAATTTAATCAAAAGGCTAATATATAATAACTATCATCAATCTTATTGACAATATTGTTATTATTTTTAGGGCTTTTATTCCTCAAATTTCATTCGCCAGCCTGTTAAATATCCCCCCTCTCTCACTCTCTTTCTCTCTCTCTCTCTCTCTCTCTCTATATATATATATATATATATATATATATATGAATCTAAAGAGCCAAGCAAACCTACCTAGGTTTCACCTACGCGGATCGTCAGGGTGCGCTGGCCATTCGCGTAGCTGAAACTTACGTAGGTTTGTTCATTTACAAGCCAAAACACCTAAGGTTTTTCCAGACGAGTATAATTACTTATATATATATATATATATATATATATATATATATATATATATATATATATATATATTGTGATAGAAAATTAATTTTATGTATGATGAAAACTCTCGTCTTTTAAAAATTATAGTTAGACGAGAGAATACATCATACACAAAATAGGGAGTTACTTTTCAATCACCCTCTCTCTCTCTCTCTCTCTCTCTCTCTCTCTCTATATATATATATATATATATATATATATATATATGTACAGGGTAACCAAAAAAGTTCTGTCCGTTTTTTGATTAGTCATTGAATGAAGTTGAAATATATACGAAATGCGTGTAGTAATTGTTTTCAAATTCGGACATCGGGAAGTAGGAACATCAGACGTTATAAAAAAAACACGCGCACCGTGCTCAGCCATCAGTTATAAGCCGGACAGCTGTGAGAAGGATGGAAGTGTCTAGAGATCTCGTTCTGGGCTGTTTGATTTACGACTTCAAAGTGTGTTTATCAGCAGCTGCATCAAGTCGCCGCATATGTCAAGCGTTTGGGGATCGTGCTGTGGATGAACGTACTGCAAGGCGTTGAATTCGAAAATTCAAGTCGGGAGATTTGTCTCGTTACGATGAGCCTCGCAGTGGACGACCACAGGTCTTGAATGACAGAGTCCTGAAGGCGGCCATTGAAGAGGACAGTAGTCTAACGTGTGGGGAACTTGCAAGACAGTTCAACGTTTCAGATGAAACAGTTAGACTAACCTGCACCGCCTAGGTAAGACGTACAAACTGAGCAAGTGGGTTCCGCAAACGCTGTTGGAGGTCCACAAGGGACAACGAATGGCAGCCTGCGTATCACTGCTTTCTCGCCACCGTACCGCATCCTTATTCAATCGAGTGCTTACCAGTGATGAAAAGTGGGTTCTCTACGAAACTCCCAAGCGTTACAGACATTGGTTGTCTCCTCAGGATGCTGTCCCTCACACCACAAGACCGCCTATGTACCCACGCAAGATTATGCTTTGTGTCTGGTGGACAGGTCGTCAAGTGGTTCATTATGAACTGCTACCAACGGGCCAAACGATCACTGGAGACCTATACTCGCAGCAATTGAAACGTGTGCAACAGACATTGCGCCAGAAGGAGCCAGCACTGGTGAATCGCAAAGGTGTGCTTTTCCTCCATGACAACGCCAGGCCGCATGTCGCGCGAGTGGTCAGGGATACCATACAGCAACTTGGGTGGGAGACTTTGTGCCATCCACCTTATTCACCTGACCATGCGCCATCCGATAATCACCTCTTCCACTCCCTGGATTATCATCTACGTGGGAAATATTTCACCAATGAAGCAGACTTGCGCAAAGCCCTCACGGATTTCTTTGCGTCACCCCCACCCCGAGTTCTACCGCAAGGGCATTGAACAGCTGGAGACACGTTGGCAGAAGCTGCTGGATGCCGATGGCGATTACTTCGAAGATTAAATATAAGTTACACACACTGTGAAGCGTTTTCTTTTTTCCTTTAAAAACGGACAGAACTTTTTTAGTTACCTTATATATATATATATATATATATATGTGTGTGTGTGTGTGTGTGTGTGTGTGTGTGTTTGTATGTATTAACAACGACAGATATATATATATATATATCACATCCACTCAAGGGAAACCTACGAAACGCGCCACATGCCATAAAAATTTAATGATAATAAAATATATATACAATTCTAAAGATGAAAAATGAGAGGGTAGGAAGATGAACCCAATAACAAACTAAACATGAACACAAAATGAACTAAACATAACTGATGCTAGTAGGGCCCGTCCAACCTTCAAGAAGGAGAGAGGCCGCTGTATTCTGCCCATTGGACAAAATCAAGAAGCTCTTTCGCTAAGGGAGTGGGAAAAGGAGAAAATATATACGGACATGGGGAATAAAAATCTGACCCAGTCGAGATAAAAAGAGGGCCGAAAACAAACTGGGGAGGTTGAGAATCTCGACTTGGATTATAACCAAAGAGGCAGCTGGGAACAGGCCAGTAACAACACTTACTCACATTAACTAGGTACACAAAGGCTTGTCTAACCTAACCACGGGGAGGGCTTCACAGGAAACCACCCCGATGTGACGTAGGTTGACCTAAAAGAGAAAATCAAGGCTAGCCCCGTTCAATTCAACATTAAATGTCTGTAGTTGAATTACCAGCAATATATTTTCATCGCAAAACAACAATCAGTACTACAGTAAAGTATAACAATACATTTTTCTAGTGAAATTACCAGCATTAAATAGTTTTTTAAAATTGCCAACAATATATTTTATGATCTACAAATTATATTATCTGAAAAAAACAAACCTTTACTCTCAAAGTATAAAAGTATGTATGAAATGTCTGTAGTCGAAAGCATAAAATTGCATACAATAAAATATTTATTATTTAATAAAATATTTAGATTTCAGCATTAAATAACCCCCAGAGATGTTGATATGCCACTAAACAAAATCAAACAACGAACATGAAAGAACTCTTTCGTGATATTAATCCTACACTTTCTAAAAGAAATCACACTGTACTCCGAAATACAACTTGGACAAAACTACAACATAAAACGCATTTATCACCACCTCTAGTAATTATGTCCACACAAACATGTATATGCACAAAAGCTGTGTATCATCTACCATGTACTCAATTGTGAAAGCAGAATAACATATTTTTATTACTTCAAAGCTCCCAAGAAAATTAAATTTTGGTATTAAATAACCTATAGAGGTTGATATGCTGCTAAACAAAATCAACCAACCAAACTCGTTGGTTATCTAGTAGCACGGTCATATGCATTTAAGTCCTTGCTATAATTGATTTTATTTATTACTAGTTGCTTTTGTTGTATGGCTATTGCTACAAGGATCATCAATAAGTCTTTTCTGTTTGATTTTGCAAGAAGTAGCTATCTAATGTTACGGTGGAGTAATGGATAGCGGCTTGGATTGAAAAATCATCGAGCCGAGTTCAAATTCTAGTCGAATCTATTGCATTCACTTACGTGCTAATACCCTTGGGAAAGGTGTGAATCCTCTTCTTCTACTTCCCACCAGCTATGGGTAACTGGTCTAGGAGAAAGACAAATCTGAATTCAAAACCTACGGAGGGTCGTTTGGGGACCCTGTGTCACGTCGTGCACCAGGTCTCTGTATTCGGCTCTTCAAAGAGTGTGGATGGTCCTGCACGAAACCTTCACCACAATAATCAAATCTCATGTTCTTTCCTAGGAACTGATCTGTTTGGCCCTCATACGTCGAATTCGACGGGAGAGGCATTCGCAGACAGTACTGCTTCGCTGTATCACAGCTCCTCAGTGCGATTAGACATCCGAATGCCTCAAGCCAGGACCGAAACTCAACAGAATTGGTGTCAGTCAGAGCTTCTACCACTGAGATATCTTCACTGGGCAGAGTTAGACAGCTAAATCTAGCGTATTGTTTCTACGAATATATATATATATATATATATATATATATATCAGATTTAAGAAACAGTAGATATTTTATATATAGTGCTCAATATTAAAAATATTAAAATAATATTAAGAATAGAGCGTTAGTGATATTATATTAAAAGATTAGTTAACATTTAAATATCTATTTTATCCTAATGTCGATGTTTCTTGTTAAAATTTCCAGTCTTCAGCAGTTGTGGTTTTAAACGGTATTTTAAACGGTATAATACCGTTTAAAACCACAAGCCCTGAAGACTGGAAATTTTATCAAGAAACGTCGATATCGGGATAAAACTGATATTTAAAATTTAAGTAATCTTTTATATATATATATATATATATATATATATATATATATATATATATATATATATGAAGAAATATAGTCTTAAAGTGTGCTATATTTATGGGATAAAGTGCTCAATATCAGAGATAGAGCGTGTGTAAATATAAAAGTGAACATAGAAGTCAGCACTTAGAGGCGACAGTCTGTTTCATGCTAGATGCAATCGTCAGGCCACGATGATTGCATCTAACATGAAGAAACAGACTGTCGCCTCTAAGTGTTGACTTCTATGCTCACTTTTATATATATATATATATATATATATATATATATATATATATATATATATATATATATATATATATATATATATATATATATATATATATTATGAAATGGACAATTATTTTTAAGATATTTTTATGTTTATACATTCTTTTTATAGATACAAATATTTAAGTAAATGCTCTGTTTATAATAAACAGTATTAAACTTTTACCGGCCTAAGATACATGTTCGAATCCTGCCGGAGAACGAATATTTTCTATGAAAATTTCTCGGACGTTCAGGCCAGTAAACGTTGTTTAATACTGTTTATTATAAACAGAGCATTTACTTAAATATATGTATCTATAAAAAGAATGTATAAACATAAAAATGTCTTATATATATATATATATATATATATATATATATATAAAAATATATATATATATATATATATATATATATATATATATATATATATATGTATATATATATGTATTTCAAAAATTAGGAGATTAGCCAATTACGTTACCATGATTTCAACCATTAGGTATCCACAGGCTATATAGGCCAAATGGTTTCATAACGCTTATAAATTTGGCCTATATCGCCTGAGGATACCTAAAGCTGGAAACCATGGTAGCGTAATTGGCTAATCTCCTAATTTTTGAAATTTATTTGCACAGGCACACACACACACACACACACACACACACACACACACACACACACACACACATATATATATATATATATATATATGATGTTTTTATATTTGGGTAGCAACTTTTCTTTTAAAACTCTTTCGCTAAATATGACTCATTCGAATTCTATCCATGCCCAACAGGCGATGGCTCGGAATTAAATCTCCTACTACAATTCAAAACCACACAAATAAAACATGTCACGCAGTCAGAATATGAAAAGAAACTAACAACATGAAAAACACCCCCCTCCTTGAAAGTGGCCGAGGACAATGAACGGTATGGACAGATTTTGTACTCACTCACTCGTACCAAACGGAAAAAATGTAAGAACGTTGGAAAAACTAAATAAAAATTAATAAAATTTACCTTGCACGTCATATTTAAACGATCTATCTATCTATCTATCTATCTATCTATCTATCTATCTATCTATCTATCTATCTATCTATCTATCCTAATGCTCAAAGGTTTGAGGGCACTCCTGGTAATTTTTAAAATTGTCCCCCAAATAGTTATTTTGCACTAAAAGAAGAGAAAATTATTTTACATGTTCAAAAACATGAGACATGATTTTTTAATAAAAAATTTATTATGACAAAAAGAAAACAAGCATATTATGATTAAATTTTTTCGTGTCAAAATTTCCTCCTTTATTACTGCAGCGCAAATATTTGGGATTCGTTGCAGAAGTTTCTCAAAGTAAAAGTTTGATAATTGATTCTATATTTTTTTCAATGACACTAAGACCTCTTTTTCATTTTTTTTCACGCTTTTCTCAAGTTCACTCCATTCTAATTGTGGGAGCGGCTTTAAACTTTTCAACTGTAGTTTATGATATATTCAAGCGATGTGTAAATATATTTCAATAGGCATGCAGAGGTTACATAGTTTGAATGCGCTAATTATCATAATAATATGGATTTGAAATGTGCAATGTTTTGGGCCAATCACAGTGCTTAATGCAATTAACGTCGGTAATCGCCTTGTTGGTGTTTAAGATTCCATTATGTACTCGGCAGTCTGCGACGTACTTACTGTAAAAATAATGGAAAAACTAATTTGCTAAAAACAAAAATGCTTCGTATACAAGTCAACTGCAACCTCTCAATGTTTGTATTACCAAATCATCTAAGACCTTAACGACGGAAGAATGGATGAAATGGATACAGTAGGAAGATATTACTACGACTGCTATTTGACTAAGAAAAAAAATCATTGCTTGTTCATGTCTATATGTGGGCAAAGAATTTGTGTAAAAAAAAAGAAATGATAGTGTTTAAGACATTCAAAAAATGTGGTTCTAGGATCACGGTGGATGAAACCAAAAAAAAAAGATTCTATTTGATCATAATATCGGATCCAATGATGAAATGCCATTTTAATTATAATATTGGATCCATTGATGAAATGTTTGATTCCATACTGAAGGATAGTGAATGCAATGATGATGACATTTTGTCTAATCATAAGATTGGATCCAATGATGAAATTTCATTTTGATCATAATATTGGATCCAATGGTAAAATGTCTGATTCAATGCCAAACGATAGTGAATGCAATGATGATGGTATTTTCTCTTCAAAATTACATAGTCCCAACTCAACATAAATAAACAGTATTTGGAACTAGTATGGAGTAAGGTCCTTTATTTGCTAGTTTCAGTGATTGTACGAGATTTTTCATGGATTTGGTCAAGTTATCAACAATCGTCTGAGCCATATTTTGCCACTCCTTTAGGAATGTTTCTTTAAGGGTTGCCACTGATGTGATTTTGGTTGCACCCTCTCGAAGTCTTCGGTCAAGGTGCTCTGAAACGTGCTTTTCCTTGTAATTCATTCCAGGCCTTTGCGACTTTGGTCATATCACATGGCGCTCCGTCTTCTTAAAAAAGGTAGCCATTCTTGTCCATCTGATTTGTTTCAAATAGTGAGAGTAGTGTTTTCTCTAATATTTCACAGTATTTTGAACCATTAAGCCACTCATCAACAAGAATCAGCTCAGACTTCCCTCCAAACCAGACAGCGCCTCACACCATTACTCCAATCCCTCCATGTTTCACGGTCGCCTGCAGACATTCAGTGTTCCAAGTCTCATTTTGATTTCTCCAAACATAAACCTATCACGAATTCGAATGCTGGAAGAATTTACTTTCATCTGACCAAATTACAGACTGCCAAAATTCATAATCTTTGCTCTCGAATTCTCTCGCACAGTCCATACGCCTATTCCTGTTAATCTCTGAAATCAAGGGCTTCTTTCTTGCAACTCTTCTTTGATAGCCTAGCTCTTCCAGAATCTTTCTGGCCGCATATGATGACATTTCTATGCTGTTGGCGACATCTTTGACACTCTGACAATGGTTTCTAATGACTTCTCTCTTCAGCGCCCTTTTCATTCGCTCAGACACGATGCTTGGTCTTCCTGAACATTGTTCCACATGACAATGGCCTTCTTCATTAACTTTCTTGAAAATATTATTAACCGTTTGATGATTAACGAGGAAAAAAACTAGCAATTTCTCTATTTGAGTTGCCACACTGATGTCATCCTATTATTTGCCCTCCTTACTTCCACAAACTTTCATTGCAAAATATAAGTCAACTCTCATTCATAGATGAGTGTAGCTTGATACAAACACGGTATAGTTTGAAAAGAGACTTTATTACACAAGCCAAAATTGCTGTAATCAAGGGTGGGTAAAAACTTAAAATAGCCCACTGTATTCAGCGCCTCAGAAGGGCTATACGGGGTTTTGAATTCAGATTTATCCTTCTCCTACACTGGTCGCCAACGACGGCTAGGGAGTCCAGTATAAGCTGTTATTTAACCCCTTTGACAGGAGAGAAATGGATTCGTAGCTTTCCGAATGTCTTTTTCTCGAACGTGAATCAAACGACCTCAGCCGGAATTTGAATTTCCAAGACGCTAAACGTTATACTACTGAACACCCGCATACGTGTTTCCTGTCAGTATATATCGCCGTACTTGCCTTTCTGTCAAATGGGGAGATTCTGTCTGGGCAATGAAACCTTCATTGCTCGAAGACGGATACATGTCAATTTTGAGTCTGGAGAAAGGAATGAACAGTTCGGATTTTGGAAGTATGTATGTATTATTTTATATGTAAGTGTCAGTTCGTGGGCACACACACACACACACACACACACACACACACACACACACACACACACACACACACATATATAAAGTGAGAGAAAGAGAGAGAAGGAGATAGATAGAGGGGGAGATAGAGAGATAGAGAGAGGCGCGTTAGAACGTTCGCATTCTGACTATGAGACAAGGGTTCGAATCTCACCAGGGTCGATTTGTCAGTAAGGCGATTCCAGCATGTGGCACCTTTGGAAAATGCCTGACAACCATACCCCACGGGTGGACCCAAGTCTTGCGAGTGAAATTGGGTAAACGGAACTCTTGTGAGCCGTTATCGTGGCCGAGGGCTTGAGCGTGTTGGCCTTGTTCAAATTGTTGAACGCGCTAGATAACACGCTCTCTCCCAGAAACTGTAACTAAGGTCTGCTCAACATAGTTGCAGTATAAACCACAGGTGGGTTCTGTGGGTGTTGAACAAACACAAATGCACCGGAAGAAACGTCTGCCGCCCTAGTACACGGGTATCCCCGAATACGAGTGGCCAGTTATTATATATATATACATATTATATTATATATATATATATATGTGTGTGTGTGTGTGTGTGTGTGTGTGTGTGTGTGTGTGTGTGTGTGTGTGTGTGTGTGTGTGTATTATAAACAGTTACATTAGACACCGAAACAAATATGCATTTTTGTCAGGGTAACTTGCATGTTCCAATGTAACAGTTTATAATAAGTAATTATTGCTCTACTCTGGTATTGAGTCATTTTAAAAAATTAATATCATGAACGTTTGAATTTATATTTTTTCCGTTCTTTTACATATATATATATATATATATATATATATATATATATATATATATATATATATATATATATATATATATATTTGTGTATTTAGGCAGCAATCCTTATTTCATGCACATTTCATTAAAAACAACAGACAAGGTGCTTTTATTTAGTTTTTTTATACAATTTCTCATGCGATCTAATAATTTTTTTTTTCGGGTGATAAATTATATAAAATCTGTGCGAATGTTTTTTTTATCCGAGTTCTTTCGGCCGTTTTTAAGGATTATATTTTAACTGTTAAAATTAGAAATAGTTTGTTGTATGTATGTTTTATAAAATGTTTTCATTTTTTTGTTTCAAAACACGGTCAAGATATTATGTCCATGTTCAAAGTTAATATTATTAAATGTTGGTTTGTTTGTTTTTATTAATAAGGCTTCCATTATTTTTAGCTTTTTTTTTTTGCATGTAGATGATGCTATTATATTAGTGTTGTTGACAAGTATGTTCCGAATAGTGTCCGGTAGGTTTCCATGAATATTTAAATGAGATCTAATTCGGACAGTCGTTATATAATTTATCATCCGAAAAGAAAAAAAATATATTAGATCGTATGAGAAATTGTATAAAAAACTAAATAAAAGCACCTTGCCTGTCATTTTTAATGAAATCTGCATATATATATATATATATATATATATATATATATATATATATATATAAAAGGAAGAGGTTATAGTAGTTCCAACGAGAGAAAAGTGTGTATATTAAAAAGAAGAGAGAAACCGCAAACGTTTTTTGGTTGTAATGAGGATTTTAAAAAATATTATGCTTTATTTTCCATAATTTTGCTACACGTGTTTCCGATCTCGCGACCGTCATCAGGCAAAGGGTGGAGATTTCCACATATTATTAATATATATATATATATATATATATATATATATATATATATATATATATATATATATGTTTACTTATGTACCCACATACTGACACATTCATATACAATAATACATTTATTACAATAATACTTTATTTAACTCATTCTGCTTTAGTGCTGAAAAACGTTTATTTTACTGTGATGGATGGTTGCAAGCGAGATGGGAGATTGGATGTGGTTATTTTATTACCACAATATATATATATATATATATATATATATATATATATATATATATATATATATATATATATATAAGTCTCTGTGTGTGTGCGCGCGCGCGCATATGCGTATGCGCGCGCGCTGCTCGATGTTTCCAAGTACTTCCTCGATGTGTGCGCATACGCCTGACTGTATGACTAAGCAGTTGACTATGAATTGTCTCCTCTTAACGGTCGAGGATTCGCTATCGGCCAATAGATTTTGTCGGGCTGCTTCACTCACCGAACGCAGCTTATTGTGATGTTTCGACTGGTTATCTCTGATCTTAGTCAGGTGAAATTACGTGTTTCAGTTGCCGGATCAAGATAACGAAGGAAATTTAGCTGTATGTGTGTGTGGTGGGAGGTAGTCGGAGACGTTCTTTTCCCGGGGAGCAACTAAGATTTTACTTGAGTGACGAAATCATAAGAAAAGAAAGGAAGAACTGTGCAATTTC
>OZ038508.1:26584041-26661541 GCA_964036315.1 Acanthosepion esculentum | reverse complement strand
AACAGTCTACCCCAGTGAGCGAAATAAAGGGTTCAGTTCGACATTCCAACCACCTGAAGAAGGCCGGAGCGTACAACGGCCAAAACGTTGTAATAAATATGGCTACAAAGATGAGGACAATAGTCCGAATAATACAAACATGTATCAGGTTGAGTCAAATCATTTTTTCCTGATTTTCATTGATTTTTACTAAAAAAAAACCCTTAGTAAATGGAGAAATACATAAATCTATATTCCCTAGCTTCACCCGTGTGTCCGTAATGTGAACAACAGTAATTTTTTGACGGGATTGTTTTACCCGACATTATTTTCTCCATGTGATATCGTGAATTTCATACAACGGTAATTGCTCTGAGGAGTTGCGTTCGCTTGTCCCCAGTCCTCGTGAATTTAAACGCCCCACCAGGCTGGCATCCCGCTCCCACCCCTACACCGTGGAAACTGTTAGATGTAGACGTCTCTTCTACTCCAATAGCTTCATGTCTCGCACATCTCGCCTATGGAACTCCTTTCCCGATTACTGTTTCCCTGACAAATACAATCTCCAACGGTTTAAGTGTAGCGTCAATCGACATCTCCAGTTGCCTTGATCTATACACTTCCCTTCTCCACATCCTTTCATTTTTCATTCCTATCTGCTCTCGCTCCGGATCTTTTGTGGCCCCCTTGCCTTGATCGACCCACTGTCTTTCTTTTTCTCCACATCACCTCCCGTGCCACTCCTATCTGCTCTTCCTCCAACCCTTCTTTAACCCCTTGCGTGATAGTGGCCTCCGGCCTTGCTTGGGGTGATATGATTAAAAAAACAAAAACAAACTTGTCTTATCGTTACTGATTTAATTAATATTTACTTTCATATCTAACATGTAAACATTGGTTGTTTATTCTTTACTTTTATTTTACAGATTTGATGATGAGTGGTGAGAGAAATTGCAATTAGAGCCACTTTACATGTGGGGGAAAAAAAGGACTGAGTCCAAGGGCAGCCGTGTCCCAAAAAAATCAGGATGTGAAAGACCCAGGAACTGTCAATGAACGTGTGGCACAAAATTGGTTCAGACATTTCAAGAAGGGTGTTATGGTCAAGGTTAGGACCAAGGAAGAACAACACGAACACAAGAGTAGAAATAACGAAGATATATTACACGGAATAATAATAAAAAATAAATAATAATAATAAAAATAATAAAAATAGATAATAAAAATAGATAAATAAATATATAAGATAAGAAAAAAAATATCAATAAGAACACCGGATTATATATTTGTATTGGTCCAGGTTAGGACCAAGGAAGAACAACACGAACAGAAGAGTAGAAATAACGAAGATATATTACACGAAATAATAATACAAGATGTGGAAGGTGTTAGTATGACTGTCAGTAGAGGAATGTCACCGTTATTATAAGAAATTTGCACATCGGATCAGTTATTTTAATATCAAGTATGAGGTGCAGTTCAATTTACATTACATGAATCATTCATACAAAAAGCACATAGTGAAGTTAATGATATAAATGGCAAGAATCACTCTCGCAAACAATTTTTATAATAAAATACACTAACCTCGAACCAATTGATGAATGTTATGATCCCTGTTTATAAATTCCAATTGTATAAGGTCTTTTTTTACTACAAGCTTTCGATTGTTCATACAATCATCCTCAGGTATAGAAGTAGATATAATGACAATAAAATAAGCAAAATAAATTAATCCAAACAAATTACCAAATCACACCTGTTAGAATAGACGAAATAAAAAAAAGGAACAAAATCAATAAATAAATTAAATAATAAACAAATTAGCAAACTATTATGGCCAAAATATTAGACTATAAAAAATCAAAACAAAAAAATCGGACGAAAAATAGCTATAACTGTTATATAACGATAAAAAAAATGAATAAAAAATAATATACTGCGTTACTTAAAAATCGAAAACCTAAAAGAGAAAATATACAGTGTAACAAATAAATAACAAGTATACTAAATTGATCTAAATACATCCAAATATATAAATAAACTAACAACCGATACCGATAAACTAGCCGTTTAGAAAAAACAAATAAAGATAATCAATCCAAATAAATAAATTAAAAACTGTTCCCGCCAAAATAATAGTCAGAACAAACCACAACAATCAACCCCAAAATTCAACAAATAGCTTTATCTTCCCAAACAAAAACAAAACTATTAAATAAGCTATATAAAAAAAATTTTATTACGTTAATAAAAACACCGATCAAAATAAAAATAATAAATAAATAAATATATAAGATAAAAAATAAAAATTAAATTAAATAAAAACAAGCAAAATAATTTGACCCAAATGAAAAAACAAATAAACGACTTCCGGTAAAATAACCGCCAAAATAGACTACCCACAATAAGCTATATAAACAAATTTTTACAACGTTAATAAAAACACGGATCAAAATAAAAAAAATAAAAATATATATAAGATAAAAAATAAAATTAAATAAGAACAAGCAAAATGATTTGACCCAAATAAATAAATAAACAAATAAACGACTTCCGGTAGAATTACCGCCAAAATAGACTACCCACAATGCACCACTGACCCGTATATATAAATAGCCGAGAAAAATAACAGCACTCGTGGCCTGACGATTGCATCTAGCATGAAACAGACTGTCGCCTCAAGTGTTGACTTCTATGTTCACTTTTATATTCACACGCTCTATCTCTGATATTGAGAACTTTATCCCATAAATATAGCACACTTTAAGACTATATTTCTTCATATATATATATATATATATATATATATATATATATATATATATATATATATATATATATATATATATATACCTTCAATTCAGAAAAAAGTGTTGCACAAAGTCCAATATCTACTAAACCGAAACGGAATATGTGTTACAGGTCAGAAGAACTGCTTTTTATTTTTAAATCTATCGTTGTAAAAATTAGATTAATCATTTCTTTATGAATTTACTGTCGGACATTGTTTTCGTAATTTATTTTGTAAACAAATGGATGTACTGAATGAACTTGGTGGTATATTAATCATAGGAGATACATATATAACAGCACTCTTCTTTTCTTTTAACTATTTTTCATCCAATACAAGTCCCAAGTGCCACTCAAAGTAGAGGGTTACCGAATAAGGTTGTTGCATGAAGGTAAACGCAGGAGGTAAGTAGTGCAGATTATGTCGACATGGAGGTTAGATAACTGTTGACTTTAGACTTAAAGATCGTAGTGATCGGAGAAGCACCTTCTCGGGAGTCTGTCCCCAAAATAAGTCTCTGAGTGGAAGTTCCTTCTTACCAATGGAATACGAAGGGAATGAGGGTGATTCGACCCTGTGTATGCGGCATTGTGGGTCCTTAGATATAAAGGTCTCAACTGGTGAAACTAGCACATCAGAACATTTTCCGTGGAAATATCGATAATGTAGAGAGAGGCTTGCGACATTTCACCTGTAGAAAGGTGTTGTAGGTTGGTTGTAGGGTTGAAAATAATTCATCATTCACAAGGCCACGCACGCTTTGGAACTCTGGGAAAGACAAGGTTGGGCAGTTCCAGTCCACATATGATCGTAATACTCCATTTTTACTCTGGTGTAACTCATGATAAAGGAGGGGTCAAGTACTATCTGGAAGAGTAAAATGGATCTTTCAATGCATCTTCGTTTGAATAAATTAAATTCACTTTTTCTAAAAAAAGGTCATTTTCCAGGTCAAAATTGTGAGCACAAAGTTTTCGGTGTCACCCATGTGCAGTGAATGTGCTTAATTTTAAGTTCATATTGCGTTCATATGTATTTGTTTTAAATCTCGCGTTGTTTCAATTTATTCTGGAGATATTATTTAATACTAGTAGCATGGCCCGGCGTTGCCCATGCTTGATTAAAAAATCGTACGACTCATACAGCAATCGCTATCACTTGACTTAAAATATTTTTGCCCTTCCTTGCCTTTAAAGGAGTGCCCTTTGCCGTGCTGATGTTGCTACATGCCTTACTTCTTGCCTATCTCACACTGCGAATTTTTTTCTAAGCTCTATACTAAAAATTAAATCTGTTACGAAAAAAGAACTAAACAAAATGAACACAAAACGATCAGCTTTAAAAATGGAGTCGTAACTGGAAAAAACGAATGAAAAAAGAATGTTACATATAAAATAAATACTTTTTCACACCCAACCCAGTTCTGCGGAATCAGAATCAACGTTGAGTTTAAGCAAGCGAATGGGCCAATTAGAGTAAAGTGCCATGCAGATTTAAATTTTTCCCAATTGTGACGAATGCAGCTATTGTTTTTTTTGCATCCTAGCATGCTAGTTAACATTCGTGTCAGTCAGCTGTTTGCTCTCACGCTGGCCAATACAATCTCCCTGTCTATTCGTGGCAGCCAGCTATAGGCTCTCACTCTGGCCAGTAGAAAATGGCCGCAAACTACATGAAAACTGCCGTAGAAGCATGAAAAAATCGATTATTTCCACTATCGATGGGAATTGGGAAATGCAAAGTCGGTCTTTCCCTTTCCACTAACTTGGAGCATGTGCATGTAAATTTTAGTGCAAATCCGTCGAAAATTGCGGCCGTGCATTCGCTACACACACACACACACACACACACACACACACACACACACACACACACACACACACACACATCCTGCCTTTTATAGATAAAGATTCCATTTGGTAAACAAATTTATCTGATGTAAAATTAGCTCTTTGTTCAATGTTGATTAAATATGTAACTGTTTTTGGAAATTTTCTTTTTAAAGGATAATATTTTCTATATTACAAATGTCTTACACACACACACACACACACACACACACACACACATGCGCGCGCATATATATATATATATATATATATATATATATATATATATATATATATATATATAACAGGGAGAGAGAGGGATTTAGAGTTTATATCTATATTTTGTTCATATACTTATTTGTGGTATCGTCTTTTTTTCACTCTTTTTCCCTCATACTTAATCAATGCTCTTGCCTCTTTCCTGCCTGTGCGCATGCGTATTTGCTTTGTCAGGAACTTGCAGCCGACCGACGGAACACGTGGTATTGATGTGACCAACAATTCCCGGCCGTATAAACAAATCAATCAATTTGCCAACGAAGCCTATCATCCAATAAAATCTCTGACTCTGTTGGCCGACCATTTGGGCAGGTCAGGACTAAACACAACCCCGAAAAGTTACGTAGGGAAAAGAGGCAGTTGGAGAGAAGCGGGCCGCAGAGGAGGATGGTCGCCTAAACAGCTGCAGAATGGATAGAGAGAGAGACAAGCTAAAAGGCTAAAGACTGAAAGAAGAGGGAGAAAAGGGTCAAGAAGTAAAAAGAGAAAAAGAAAAGGTGGCCGAAGAAATGAAATAACGAGTGAAAAAGGATAAAAGGTAGCTGACGAATAAGAAGAAAGCGAATTGGTTCTAATGAAAAAGAAAAAGAAAAAAAGAGGAGAAAGAGGAAGAAGTAGGATGAATATAAATAGAAGGAAAAAGAAGTGAAAAGGCGTGTGGAAAGAAGAAAGATAAGGCAAAGGAGAGAAAAGAAGAATTACATAAAGAGAAAAAAGAAAAAGGAAAAGGAGAGGAGGAAAGATAAGAACAGTGATTGAAAGAAGAACAACAAGCTGGTGGAGGCCGAAAAAGAGAAGGAGAAAGAGAAATAGACGAAGAAAAGAACAAAAAAGAAATGAATACTTCGCAAAGAAATGCGGAAAAGTAATTATTCTAATCGTAAAAACAATAGGCAAATATTAACAATGACTAAAAATAAAGCCATAAACAGTAATAATTATATATATATATATATATATATATATATATATATATATATATATATATATAACGATAACTACCAACCAATCATTAATAACTACGTTGTTAAATCGCTTGTGAACTTTCACTGAAAACATTTTCTGAACAAAAAACACTCATTATTATGAAGAAAAAAACACTAAAGAAATTTCTGATTGGCTATTTCTACTAATTAAGCAATTTGAAATCGCTTGTGAAAAGAACCACGCACCCCCCATACACACAGGGCGTGTCTCTCTGTTTCATTGAATGTGACAGATATATAGTAAATTCTACGCTGTGGTAGATGAGGTGTGGTGGTAATTCAATGTTGAGAAAACCAGCCCGTTGCCAACATTGTTAGATTGAAGCTCTTTATATAAAACAGATTAATTCAAGTCGAAACAGTAGTACCATGTTGACTGTCTCCAACGGAGAATTAGCACCGCATCTCATCTAACACAGCTTAGAATTACTACTACTTCCAGAGAATGAATCTTATAACACAAACACAGGGAAGCATAGTAAGAACGGCCTATTCCAAATGCTGAATGAATTAACTGAAAGCGCTTAGGACAATAATCAGTATGGGCACTTTCAACACTCTCTTAGTCCTCATAAAAGAGAAAATGTAAGAACACTAGAAAAGCTGAATGAAACACTTTATAAAATTTACCTTGTCTGTCACATTCAATGAAACATATATAAAAGAAAGGTTGTAGCCTACATAATTATATTCATCAACATAGTATCATAAACGTTCAGCGTGGCTAGACACGCGATTGTTTCAAGCCATTATCGAAACTCGACCGATCTGGGCTATCAGTGAACGCAACAGAGAAAGGAATTTTTAGTGGATTATGTTATACGTGATATAAGCATTAACAGCTGCTAGAGTGCTCTATTCATTGCCAAGAGCTTAACATTATAGCATATATATATATATATATATATATATATATATATATATATATATATATATATATATAGACAATATTAGTGGTGAAGATACACATACATATGCAATTATATATGCACATACACATATATATATATTATAAAGAGATCATCTTACATTGAATCAATTACCAATATTAATGCAATTAATGGCGAATTCTCTTCGCTAACAGACTTAATATAAGCATTAACTTACTAAGAATCCACTGAATAATTCGATCCTTATGTATAAAATTGTTGTCAGATGGATCTAGTGTATTTTTTAGAGCAGCAAGTACTTTCAAGAACTTCATGTCCTCATCATCAGGCTGTAATTTTTTCCTTTAAAATCAAAACTCGAAGACGAAATAAATGTGTTGCAGACCGAAAGATGTTTTTTAAGAATGTGTAACTTATTAACGGTTATATAATATTGGAACGTGCAATCACAACACTAAAGTTCAAATATTTCCAGTGAGAATTTTTAAGCTTTTGCTCTAGCAGGGGTTTTTAATATCTTTTTTTCTTTGGATCTATTTCCAAAGGTTCTGTAAACTTCCTTTTTCTGGACGATTTTCTTGGTTCTGGCATTGTTTGCGGTCTTTTTATGTCAAATGTATCGAAAATCGTGTCCATCACCTCTTCTTGAGGTGGGCCGTTAGCATCCTGTAAATGTCTCTTCCTTATTTGGTTTACATGTCTTCTTTGTGAGAATTTTTGTCCCTGTATTATGTAAACCATATTGCCGATTCTTTTCTCAATTGTCCCTTGCTCCGAGTAAGATGTATTATTTTTATATGCTTTAAAAAAAACATTTTCTCCTGGGAGGAATTTTCTTTTTGGCGCGTAGGACTGTGTTACTTGTTTCGTTTTACTTGGTAGCAATTTATCAAATGCAGATCTGATTTTTCTAGCGAACATCACTTCTGCGGGTGATAATGTCGATGGTGTAGCATTATTTGGCGTAATTCTATATACCTGTAGAAATTGCTGTAATGCTTTTTCCGTAGGCACATAATAGGCTTTTCATAACGCTCTTTTGAGTGTATCAACAAATCTCTCCGCTTGCCCATTTGATCTTGGGTGATAAGGCGGGGATTTTATGTTTGACTTGATAAATTTCGCAAAACTCTTGGAAGTCTGCTGATGTGAATTGCGTTCCATTATCTGTGACTAGGAAATCCACTACTCCAAACCGAGCGAATAGTTTGTGGAGGCAATTTATGGTCGTTTTCGAAGTAGGATTTTTGCAACGAAACACCTCCGGCCATTTACTATAACTATTAACTATGATTAAATAGTAAAAACCATCAATTGGTCCTGCATAATCTGCATGTATTCTTGACCACGGACGATCAGTTTCTGGCCATGGCTTATGGATGATTGGCGGTGCTTTGGCTGCTTAATTACAACCCTTGCACATTTCCACCATCTGAGTAATATCCTGGTCCATGTTCTTCCAATATACATAGCTTCGCATTAGCGACTTCATTCTATTTTTTCCAGGATGGCCCCTGTGGAAATCCTTTAGAATTCGCTTTTTTAGTGTTTTGGGAATTACAACCCTTTCGTTGTAAAGTAGCACATTCTCGCATAGAGAAAAGCTGTCCGATATTTGCTTATCTTTTTCTGATATTTTCGCTTTTGTTTCATTTATGAATTCGTCATTTTTGGCTTCATTTTGTATGTCTTGTAGTGTGACTGGGAGGTTTCTAACTGTATAGCATAGTACTGTCCTGATGTCTTCTTCATTTCTTAGGGCTGCGATTACCGTATCTTCCAATAGTTCTGTTTTTGTTGGTATAAGTCTCGACAGACCATCCGCATGCCCGATGTTTTTCGTTGGTAAATACTCCAATCTGAAATTGTAGTTCAGAAGAATTGTTCCCCATCTAAGTAACCTATTTGCAGTGTAAACCGGTAGACCTTTTTTCGAACCAAAAATTGTTAGTAACGGTTTGTGATCTGTGTGTAGTGTAAAATATCTGCCATAGATATACCTATGAAACCTTGTGACTGCGAAGATAATTTCCAGACCTTCTTTCTCTATTTGTGAGTAATTTTTCTCCGCAGGTAGCAGCGTTCTAGAAGCATGTGCGATGGGTTTTATTGTCCCATCTGTCATTTTATGCAATATACACGCTCCGACTCCATAGGCGCTCGCGTCACTTGCTACAATAATTTCTAGTTTAGGATCGTAGTGTGCCAAAAATAAATCGGAAGTTAACGTTTTAATTATTTTGTCAAATGTTCCCTGGCATTGATCTGTCTACTGCCAAACTTTTTCTTTCTTTAGCAGCTCGTTCAGTGGTGCGCGAAGTTTATGCATTTGAGGAATGAATTCCTGGTAGTAACACGCTAAGCCTAGAAAACTTTGTAGATCTGTTATGTTCTTAGGAACTGGCATTTTTTTTATTGCTGTTGACCTTTCAGCATCTTGTCGTCTTCCTTCTTGATCTATTATATGGCCAAGGTATTTAATTTCCTTCATGAAAAGATCGCTTTTACTTTGAATCCAAAGCTTTGTATTCTCTTAAACACCTCTTGTACATGTTGCCAGTGTTGTTCAACGCTTTTGCTATTTATCAATACGTCATCCAAGTATGCAATCGTGTACTCTAGTCCGGCAAGCATCGTATCCATTGTCTGTTGGAATATAGCCGGCGCGACCTTAATCCCAAATAGTAATCTTTGGTATCGCTACAATCCTTTGTGTGTGTTTATGCACAGTAGTTTTGAACTTTCCTCATCGACCGGAATTTGAAGTACGCTTCACTTAAATCTATTTTTGAAAAAAGTTTTCCTCCATTTAATTTAGTGAATACTGGACTGGGTAGAGGATAATGGTAGTCCCTTATTGCTGCGTTCAAACCTGTAGAAAAATCAGCGCAAACTCGAATTTCTCCTGATTTCTTTTTGACGTAGACCGTCGGAGCGGCCTATTTATTGTATTCTACTTTTGTCAATATGCCAGTGTTTTCGAGTCTAGTTAATTCTTGATCAATTTTTTCTATTGACGCAAACGGTACGCTCCTTTTTTCTTGAAGATAGGTTGAACGTTATCTTTTATTTCGATATTTGCTGCCATTTTCTTACATCTTCCGAGACCTGCTGAAAATACTTCGGGGAAACTCGTTTTTAGTTTCTCTTTTAATTTGTTTGCCTCGGTTGATAAACTTTTTACATTTTGGCAGTACGTACTTATTGGTAGATCCCACAATTCGAATTTTTGCATCCAGTCCGTTCCGAATAGGTTTTCTGTATTTCTTAAGACGTACATGTGTAGTTTTTTCGTCATTCCATTAAATGTCACATTAGTAATTACTTCACCCTCAAATTTTATCTTTCTCCCCGTAACTGATCTAGCAATTTTATCCGTTTTTAACATGGCAGGTTTGTTCAGTTTTCTCCATGTTTGTAGGTTTATAATAGTTAAGTCTGAGCCAGAATCCAGCTGTAGCGTGACTTTTCTATTTTGCATTGCAACTTGTACGTATTTTCTTATGTTAGTCTCATCTACTTGGTCAGTCCTCGTAATTCTTATTCTGCTTTTGCTTTCTCTTCTATTCCAACGATGAGAACTTTTATGGCCTATTTTTTTTACATGATAGACAAGTTTTAAAACGATATGTACAGTCTTTAAACCAATGCCAAGTCCCACAGCGATAGCATGGACTGGGTGGTAGTTTTTTCTGATATTGATTTTTAGAATTAGAAAATTTTGTTTTACCTGTTTTTGAGGGGTGAAAATTGGTTTGTTTCTGAGCAGGGAAAATTGGTTTGTCTCCGTACTTTATGTATGTGTGCTATGCCAGCTTCTTCTATGTCTTTTGAGTCTTTCTTCACACTGATGCATCTCTGGCAGTCTTCGGCTAGTTTTTGAAGTGTAAAATTCAGTAAGGATTCTGCGTCTCATTTCCGCGTCTTTGGTTGAAACTAGGCCTTGGACGTAAATTAAGCATTTGAAATTGTCCGCGCAGAGTTCCGATAATTTAAAATCGTCACAATATTTGTTGACAATAGACGCGAAAGTTATGTAATCTTCGCTGTCCTTTTTTGTAAGGTTCAGACATTTCCATCTTTTGTGGAATAGTGAGGTATTATGGCTGAAAAGGTCTGTTAATAGTTTTGTGGCTTCTTTGAAAGTTATTTCATTTGTTTTCCTTGGAAGGATATAATCTACGAATTTGGTATATTCGCATGTGCCTAATATTTCTTAGTAATAGACGTACTTTTCGTGCGTCCAACCAATCTTTGCAGTCAAATTCATATAGATCTTCGTACCTTCGGAAGTAATTTGCAAAAGTTTTATCTTCGTCGGGTGCGTACGTGAAATCTTCGATAGTAATCCAAATAGCGTCTTGTGAGAGAACTGTTTCGTTCTCCGAATGTTGCTCTTTATTTGACATTACAGGTAGCAATAATTCTTGTAATTCCAGATGTTTTTGTTCGTATTTTTGTTGCTGTTCAAATTGGATTTTGATAAGTTCCACAATGGTTGACTTAAAATCTTCCATGTTAACGTAATTTTGTGTACGTATTTTACTTTAGTGTAACCTTATATTCTAAAACCTGTGTACGCTAAAAAAAAATTCCTTTGTTGCCAGTAAATTTGATATCCAAAAAGAAATTTCTTTTTTTTTTTGTGTGTTCGTGTTTTTTTAGAGTTTACTCGTCGACCACTGTCATGTGCGACGGATAGCAAAAAAGTATGTCCTCCGCGTATAGAGTTCGTTTTTCCTTTAGGTTACCTCGTCGCCACTTGTTATGTTCGACGGATAGCAAAAAAGTATGTCCTCCGAGTAAAGAGTTCGTTTTTTTGGGGTTTCCTCGTCGCCACTTGTTATGGTCCAGGTTCCTTGTACCGCGGTGATGGTCCAAGGTAGAACCAATGAAGAATAACTCGAACACAGGTATGGATTAACACAGATATATTACAAACAGAAATATATACAAAGAAGTAGAAGTATTAGTAATGAATATCAGATTTGTTTAGAGTGAACTATGTTGTCTCGACAAGTATCACTATTCCTGTTACGAATGCAGATAGCCAAAATACGCATATACTGGGATTAAGCTCCGCTTGACGACAGAAGCAGGTCAATATGTCGACATGACCCAGACCCTTAGTAACAGATGCCTAGACAAGGGACCGGACGTGGGGTCATGAAGCAGCAGGAGCCGAAATTCGCGCCAGATGTGGGTCACGTGTGGATTAGAAAAATTCAGTTGCTATCTTGTCTCTGAAGGAGGAAGACACGAAATCATAGCTCTGATAACTGATGAAGACTCATTTTGATAATGACGGAACTTGTCCGATTCATCATAAGCAACTCCGGATAAGAAATATAAGGCTGTATATTTCTGTTCGTTAACTCCAGATGGGAGAAGATAAATCGAGGTATTTATCACAGAATAGACAAGGAAATTTGTAGACTGTAGCCAACAATTGAAGAAATAAAAGAGAAGAAGAGAGAGACAAAAGAGAAGAAGAAAGTATGCATTTCTGTTGCAGCCAGATCGTGGTTGAGCTGAAGTGGAGAAAGAAGAAGAAAAAAAAAAGAGAAAAGATAATAAGCGGGAGATAAGTGACTATATTTTGGACCCGCGCTAGAAAGATACACATGCATACATGAACATTGTTATCGCAAACATCTTTCCACATGTCAAAAATAGTAATATAAATCCTATCCCCATATCTCTTTGGTTATGCGTTAATTTCTGCATCCGTAGTCATTCGTGGTTATTCGTACATATCATTATATGTTTTGCTTGCATCCATTCGGGTTGTTTGGATTTGAGTGACTTTTGATATCCCAAACATAAGCCTTGAAATTATGGTCGTCGGACATTTTATTCATGCTTACATTTTTTTTCTTTTATCTTTATTTCATGTATAGGTATATATTAAAATTCTTATACCTAATTTTCTTACGCCTTATTGTTCATTCTTGAATTGTGGATCGGTATTCGTGTTGAAATCGAAGCGAACCTGGGGAAAGATTATTGTTCGATTATTTCAATCGAACAGTATTCTTCAAATATTTTGTTTACTAATTGTCCCTTTTGTCATGGTCTGAGAGAGATAGTCCGTATCTTTCCACAGACGTGATAAGGTATATATCTCCTGGTGGGCGTATGATTGCATTCTTGATTATTCGTCGAGTAGGACATATAACAATTCCATTGTATTAAAGTAATCGTCTGACGCGACTCTGTCTCTGACTGACTCTGAACTGATGTTCAACAACACGCCCACGTGTGTCGAATGTGGCACAAGGCCGGTTTAATGTGGGCTCACCGAGCCCGTAGGCTCGGCCAAAAAAATGCCCGTAGAACCCGTATAAACGGGATTGGGTTGGTCAACCTCCCCGAACGAGGCTCTGCCCTTCGGCGGAGTCTCGTCCGGGTTCCCCTCTGCCCTGAGGCAGAGAGTTCGACCGTCTAGCCGAGTCGTCCAAAAAAGACTGACTCTGAACTGACTAACTCCCTCTTGAGGCGCAGTATTTATGATGTCCGGAATAGTCCATTATTATTATGGGTAAGTTCCCATAACAAATATAAAATATATGCTGCCTAATATAATACGTATATATATATATATATATATATATATATATATATATATATATATATTGGTGGCATCTTGCCGGTTCGCTACAAGCGATTCTTAAAATTATAAAAGGTTAGTGAACATGTTGGATTATCCGAAAATAATCTCATATATTAATAGCCGATATATCATAGCTAAAAACATAATTAATACCATTGCAGTGAGTATTGAGGAGGCTAAAAGAGGGTTTCTGTCATGAATAATAATTTATTCTGATAAATGAAATGTGGTAAATTTTCTCGCTATAAATTTGATAGATCTTTCCGACTGCAGCGATTCATTTAGAATATGACTAAGAAACCATAACACAGATGATGACACTACAGTAAAAAAAAAACATCATACTTCTGAAATGAAAGATGATGAGAACAGAATTTCAATCAGGAAATATCTTAAATGAATAAATGTTTTGTATTAAATTAGAAAAATGGTTCAATTCTTTTTGATACTATAAAGTGATTTATTTGCATTTTCAGATTGAAAAGAAAATATGCAAGATAGATTTCTGAAGATTATCTGCGTTTATAGAACTGGGTGCTGGAAATTTGGGACGCCATTATTGTATATAACCTTCTTAACCCCCCACCCAAAAAAAACCCCGAACTCACAAATCGTCGGGCGAAGTTATTTTTGGATCAATCCAGCAACGCTTTTATCAACTGGGCCGGAGACGACAACGGCTGAAACGTCGTGAATATGACAATAAAGATGAGGTCAACATTTCGAACACTGTAAATAGTGCAAATAGTTAGACTACCTCATCTCAGAGATATAGAGAAATCTTGAATAAGGCCGGAGCGTAGAACGGCCGAAACATTGTGAATATGACAATAAAGATGAGATCAACATTTCGAACACTGTAAATAGTGCAAATAGTTAGAATACCTCATCTCAGAAATATAATCGGATCTTGAAAAATGGCTAATTGATATTCTTGTCATCAATGGAATTGCGCGAGTTGTATCGTTGCATGGAACAGAAAATGATTCGCGTAACTTAAAATATTTTAATTCGCTTAGAGAAGAGCGCCATTTAAGAAAATAAAAAGTAAAGACAGTGTTTAACAATATTTCGACAGTATGTCTGTCTTCAAATTATCTCTTAAAACTGCGCCTAGTAAGATCTTTTGAACAGGCTTTAATATTGCTGACAACTAGTAGGTATTTATTATAAGTAATATGTATTATAAGTAATATGTATTATATTGTAAGTAATTTTCGTTTAATCCAAGTACAATTTTGTAATTTAAAATAGTCCGTTATTAATTAAAGAGTGTACAATTTATAAGCTCCTATGAAAATATATCCGTACACTATTTACATTATTCGGGGTATTGTCCTCATCTTTGTCGCCATATTTATTACAACGTTTCGGCCGTTGTGCGTTCCGACCGTTGTGCGTTCCGGCCGTTGTGCGTTCCGGCCTTCTTCCTTCAGGACACATGGCACAGTGGATAAAGGCGTTGGTTAGATCCAGTGACAGGACCTAAACAGTGTGAGTTCAATACCCGGTTAAGGCAGTGGAGAACTTGGAGAAAGGAATTAATAGGAGATAACTGATAACTGACATCCATTAAACATGGCATGTGGAACTAGAACAGTCTACCCCAGTGAGCGAAATAAAGGGTTCAGTTTGACATTCCAACCACCTGAAGAAGGCTGGAGCGTACAACGGCCGAAATGTTGTAATAAATATGGCGACAATGATGAGGACAATAGTCCGAATAATGTAAATAGTGTACATAATACCTCATCTCAGAAATATAGACAGATACTGAAAGGCCGAAACGTCGTAATAAATATGGCGACAGAGATGAGGACAATAGTCCGAATAATGTAAATAATGTACATAATACCTCATCTCAGAAATAGAGACAGATACTGAAGGGCGGAAACGTTGTAATAAATATGGCGACAAAGATGAGGACAATAGTCTGAATAATGTAAATAATGTACATAATACCTCATCTCAGAAATAGAGACAGATACTGAAGGGCGGAAACGTTGTAATAAATATGGCGACAAAGATGAGGACAATAGTCTGAATAATGTAAATAATGTACATAATACCTCATCTCAGAAATAGAGACAGATACTGAAGGGCGGAAACGTTGTAATAAATATGGCGACAAAGATGAGGACAATAGTCTGAATAATGTAAATAATGTACATAATACCTCATCTCAGAAATAGAGACAGATACTGAAGGGCGGAAACGTTGTAATAAATATGGCGACAAAGATGAGGACAATAGTCTGAATAATGTAAATAATGTACATAATACCTCATCTCAGAAATATAGACAGATACTGAAAGGCCGAAACGTCGTAATAAATATGGCGACAGAGATGAGGACAATAGTCCGAATAATGTAAATAATGTACATAATACCTCATCTCAGAAATAGAGACAGATATATCCGTATGTTATCCTCATAAATGTTACATATTTACAAACAAAATTATGTTTTCTGCTCAAAGTTTCCAAAGCACAAAACGTCTGTGTACACTTTGGAATGTCTGAATAATCCTTGGCACTCCGTAGATTTGAAATCTATCATTTCAGAGTCTGCTTATGCATTTGGATTATATGTCAGTTTCATTTAATTCCGTTCGATAACTGTCCAAGTTTTTGTTCCCTTTCTGTGGTCAGGTATTGAACTATCAATAAAATCGATAAAAGCGTTGGTTGACTGATCCAAAAGGTGACTCGACCCAAGGAGTTGTGAGTTCAATACCATAGCAAAAACTTGTAGAGTTGAGTTATCAAGTGGAATTAACTGAAACTGAGATATCTAGAAGCATGGCACGTGGAATTAGAGAAATATACCCCCCCCCCGAAAAAGACTGGAAAAGACAAAGCAAAATCCGAATATGTGAGTTTACTATTTTTTCGGATTTTGCTTTGTCTTTGCCACATTTTCATCATACCGTCGGATATACATCCACATATTTGCTTACATATATATATATATATAATTGTGTATTTAGGCAGCAATCCTTCTTTTATGCACATTTCATTAAAAACGACTGACAAGGTGCTTTTATTTAGTTTAAAAGCGCCTTGTCAGTCGTTTTTAATGAAATATATATATATCATATTATATCTCATTTTAACAAATATATTTACCAAAATTACACAAAAATATCTTGAAATACTAAAGAGTGAATGTATTTAATAAAATTGACATCGGCTTCAACCACAGCCTCCAGGCAACTTCTGAATCGTCTGCAACTATTCTGGACGGTATTATATATGTTATATAATGAGCTACAGAAAACTTTCCGGTTTACTGATTTCGGCTTTACACTTGAGCTAGTTAGATCTAGCCGTAAGTTCATTGCTAACAATTTCTTCCCTCGCACTTCTTGCTTGTGGATCTCCCTCCCGGCTCCATTCTTTTCAGTCTATGCCAATCGCTATCAACTGTCCACCTTATTACTCTCTTCTCTTTCTGCTCATCATTAATGTTTCTGTTCCTAATTTTCCACACCCTGTAACCCCTTGTGTTTTAGTGATATTACTGCCTTGCTTGGAGTGATAACTATTAAAAAAATAGCCCTTATTAGAAATGGTGAATATGACAATACAACCCGCTCATCGGCCTATCGCCTCCAGTGGGGCTTACTATTCACATTGTGTAATTTTGATCTCAAGGAATATCTATAAATCTACCATTTGTACATACTTAGAATATTGCTGCCACATATGATCCGGTGCCCCTGCTTTTTACCTTGAGCCCTTTAAAATCCCAAAAAGATCTGGTGGCTCGGCTCCAGTCACTTTTCCCACCGCCATAAGGTTGCCTCTTTGTGTCTTTTCTATTAATAATTTCATGGTAATTGTTCGGATGAACTCTTCACTATGGTACCTTGGCTTTTTGTATTTAAGTTCAGCACTAGACCGGTGTCCAGATCTCATCAATTTACTGGCTAGATGTAGCCGTAAGCTCGATGCTAACAGTTTCTTTTCTCGCACTTCTTGTTTGCAGAACTCCGTTCCAGCTCCATGATTTTCATGTAACTTTAATCTGCAAAAAATTAAATGCAATGTCAATTACTATCTACTGTCCTCCTGATCGCTCTTTTCTTTCTCGTGATTCTGTTCCTAATTTCTCCACATCCTGTAACAGCTTGCGTCTTAGTGGCTTTACTGCCTTGCTTGGTGTGATACCGATTAAAAAAATAAAGAATTACTGAACTTATTTTTAATCTGTTACTTACATTACTCCAAATGTTATTGCAGTGGGCACTTCGTATTTGAAATAGACGCCCCATTTAATATTTATAATAATGTTTGAAATATTAGGTTGGTGCAAAAATAATGTCGTTTTTTGACGTTCAACTTCATGTGAGAAAACGACATTATTTTTGCACCAACCTAATAATATAAATGTCAAATTAAAAATAAATCCAGTAATTCTTCTGAAACTGCTTTGTTTACGTTTCGGATGTAAAACTAGGTAGTTATAAGCAATGAAGAACGTTATTTTTTCCAGAACAAGGCGTGGAATACAGAATGGCAAAATGGAAATATTGGCGAAAATGAAAGGTAAATAAAGGAATTAGTATAAGTAAAGCAAAGAAAGAAAGATGGAAATGGAAGAAAGAATTGAATATAAGAAGAGAGAATGTAAGAAAGAAGAGAGAAAAAAGAGAGAAAAACATTTAAGGAGAGAGGAAAAAGTAAGAAAGAAGAGAAGAGAAAAAATGAGAGTAAAACATTTAAGGAGAGAGGAAAAAATAAGAAAGAAGAGAAAAAAAGAGAGAAAAACATTTAAGGAGAGAGGAAAAAGTAAGCAAAAAGAAAAAGGAAAAAGAACAAATGTTGAGAAGAAAGAAAGCAAAAATAGTTGAAATAAGGGTTAAAAAGTAGAAAGGCATGAGAAGAAAAAAAGGTAGGAAAGAAAGAAAGAGAAGAAAGGAATAATATAAAAGGAAGACAAAAGAGAAAGAAAATGAGAAAAACAATTGAAGAGAAGGATGAAGGAAAAAAGGAACACATGTAGAGAAGAAAGAAAGAAAAGAAGGAGGAAAGTAGTAGAGAAGTCAAAGGAAAGAACAATGCCAAAGAAAGAAAGAAAGAAAGAAAGAAAGAAGAAGAAGAAGAAGAACGCGTGAAACACTCAAAGAAAGAAAGGAAAGAAAGAAAGAATATAAGAGAAAAGAAAGAAAAAAGAAAGAGAAAACGAGAAAAACAGTTGAAGAGAAGGAAGAATCAGAAGAAAAGGAAAAGGAATATATTTAAAGAAGAAAGAGGGAAAGAAAAAAGAAATCAAACAAGAAGAAGAAGAAGACGACGAAATGCGTGAGACATTCAAATAAAGAAAAGAAAGAAAGAATATAAAAGGAAGAAAAGAGAGAAAAAATGAGAAGAATGATTGAAGTGAAAGAAGAAGCAGAAGAAAAGGAAATGGAACATATGTAGAAAAGAAAGAAAAAAAGAAAGAAAGAAAGAAAGAAGAAATGCGTGAGACACTCAAAGGAAAGAAAGAAAGACAAATAAGATAAAAGGGAGAAAAAAGAAAGAGAAAATAAGAAAAACAATTGAAGAGAAGGAAGAAGAAAAGGAAATGGGACGTATGTTCAGAAGAAAGAAAGAAAAGAAGAAGAAGCAGAGGAGGAGGAGGAGGAGGAGGAGGAAGAAGAAGAAGAAGAAGAAGAAGAAGAAGAAGAAGAAGAAGAAGAAGAAGAAGAAGAAGAAGAAGAAGAAGAAATGCGTGAGACACTCAAAGACAACGGAACGCAGCTGAAATGTTTCATTGAAGTACAACTAACATGCAAATGTCGATAACAACATGACAAAAGCAAATAGGGGCAAAAAGAGACGGAAAAGGAAATAGAGAGATGGGAATGGTGGGGGGAAAGAGAGATATATGAACAGAAAGGCAGAAAAAGAGAGAAAGAAGGGGAGGGAGGCTTCAGGAATATGTTTACTTATTCGTCCGGTTTGTATTTAGTGGTCAGTCCAGGTGGAGAGAAATCGCGCGAACCGAGGAACATGGCGAGATTTTCCCTTGAATGGCAATGGCATGGATTATTTGCGATGCACAAGCGTCTGAACTGGGAATTCGTATCACCGGTTGGCTTGACCTCTTCAGGGACATGTAAACAATAAGTTTAAATACTGACTTGTAGGGAAGAAGGGAAGATACAAGATGTTTGCATTGAGCGATTGATAGGTAGATACAATATTATAGATTGATAGGTAGGGAACGAAGGAAACTAATACACAGACCGAAATGAATACAAGCGAACGAAAAAGCACAGTTGAAAATAAAAGAATAAAAAGGACTTAAGAAAAATTATGAGCTGAAAGAAGAAAATTTGAACATAGATATAAATATATTTACCCCTCTCTCTCTCTCTCTCTATATATATATATATATAATATATATATATATATATATATATTATGAAATGGGCAAATTCCGGCAATTATTTTTAAGTTTATACATTCTTTTTATAGATACAAATATTTAAGTAAATGCTCTGTTTATAATAAACAGTATTAAACAACATTTACCGGCTTGAATGTCCGAGAAATTTTCATTGAAAATATTCGTTTATTAATGTTTGAGCCTTTTATATTATATTCTTTCTCTCTGCTGGACAGTGAGTTCTACCTGGATTTTATCCTCTTGGGAATTTATTTGTATATATATATATATATATATATATATATATATATATATATATATATATATATATATATATATATTTAAGACATTTTCATCTTTATACATTCTTTTTATAGATACAAATATTTAAGTAAATGCTCTGTTTATAATAAACAGTATTAAACGACATTTACCGGCCTGAATAGAAAATATTCGTTCTCCGACAGGAATCGAACCTGTATCCTATACGGGACCGTCATTTAACCTGACGTGCTCTTAACCGATCGATCCACAGATAATCGTTCGCTTAGCAAGGTCGAATTTACTGCCTTTAAACTTCAATCATCCATGATTCTCGCACGCACATTCATATCTGCTCAAAGCGTATCCAAATGTAAGCAAATGACGTCACACATTATGAAATGGACAAAATCCGACAATTATTTTAAAGACATTTTTGTCCATTTCATAATATGTGACGTCATTTGTTTACATTTAGATACGTCATGAGCAGATATGAATGTACGTGAGAGAATCATGGAAGATTAAAGTTTAAAGATAGTAAATTTGACCTTGCTAATCGAACGGTTCTCTGTGGCTCGATCGGTTAAGAGCACGTCAGGCTAAATGACGGTCCCGTATAGGATACAGGTTCGATTCCTGTCGGAGAACGAATATTTTCTATTCAGGCCGGTTTAATACTGTCTATTATAAACAGAGCATTTACTTAAATATTTGTATCTATAAAAAGAATGTATAAACATAAAAATGTCTTATATATATATATATATATATATATATATATATATATATATATATATATATATATATATATATATATATATATATATATATAAATTCCTAAGAGGATAGAATCTCGGTAGAACTCCAGGACAGAGCAAGAATATAATATAAAAGCCTCAAACATTAATATCCCATGATTATAATTTATTGAATTGTAATCACAATCCAATTCATCAGACCTACAAATTCAAAAAGAAATCGGAAAATATAACTCCCGATTTCTTTATGAATTTGTAGGTCTGATGAATTGGATCGTGATTACGATTCCAATGTAATAAATTATAACAATGGAATATTAGCGTTTGAGCCTTTGATATATATATATATATATATATATATATATATATTCTGGAATAGATAGATTATGTGGCGATCGAAGTAGATATGAACATAGATATAAACATTCTGAGATAGTTAGATCTGAACCTACTGGGATACACACACACACACACACACACACACACACACACACATATATGTGTGTATATATCCCAGTATGTTCAGATCTATATCAATCTCTCTCTCTCTCTCTCTCTCTCTCTCTATATATATATATATATATATATATAGATAGATAGATAGATTATCAGGAGACCGTAGTAGCTATGTACATAGATATAAAGATTTTAAGATAGATAGGTCTGAATATAGGTAGATAGATAGATAGATTATAAGGCGATCGAAGTAGATATGAACATAGATATAAACTGTCTCAGATAGATAGATCTGAACAGATGGATGGATACATAGACTATAATGAGACTGAAATACACACACACACACACACGTATATATATATATATATATATATATAATATATATATCAATTATTTCACAGCAAACAAGTTAATAAAGCTACTAAAAAACAAAGAACTATTGAGTTTAAGCGAATAATAGAAAAAGAAAAAGTGTATTAAGTAGCAAGAACAATAAAAGAAGAGGAATTAAGAAGGCAGAAGATAACCACTGACGTTGCATTTGAATGTTTATGATCAACGTTGGCTAGGAAGCAAGAAGACGTAAGGGTGTTACGCAAGCGAGAAAGTGTTAAAAATAGAATATAGTGTGTGTGTGGTTACATTGATAGATAGTTAGATATTGAGGAAACTGAAATAGAGATGTAAGAGTAAACAAACACCCACATAGATATGTATGAGTAGAAGTGTTTGTCAAGGTTTACTATGGAGGTAACAGTTTTTGACTACTCTTGTCTTGGCAAGTAACCTAGAGGAGTATGTTTTGTCCAGGTACTGACTCACCAGTTTCTATCGCGGCATATACTAGTCAGAGATATTTTGTTAATTTATCCGGTGAATGGACAGAGTGCAAGGAAAAAGGGATTCATGCCTTCTGAAAATGCATCCGCGTGAAGTAAACATATGTGGCCGAAAGTCAAACTATGTTTGTTTATTTTATGCCAAAAATGTTTATTCTACTTTTCCGTCTCTTTATAGTCCGCCTGATATTTTGTTGTCGTCGTCGTCGTCGTCGTCGTCGTCGTCGTTGCCATGGTTTTTAAGGAGAATCCCAGCAAAAAACAGGAGGGAAATCTCCAAAGAAATGGGCATCAGCAGGCGAACAATCGGGAGTGTTGTCAAGGAGGATATAAACTATAAATCTTAGGTGCTCAATAGAGGCCACTTGCTCACCGTACCACTGGTCGATCGAATGCTGTCCTTATTCTCATCGCCAGACTGCAATCCTCTCGACTATTTTGTGTAGGACGTCTTGGAGAGGGGGGTAAACAGCAGGCTCTACAAAACCAAGGACTCTCTCAAGGCAGCCATCGGTGATGCCATGGCCAACATGAATAGAGACGCCGTCGCGAAGGCCAACTACAGCTTACACTTCTGCATGGAGAAAATAGTAGTCGCCGATGGTGGTCACATTGGGTGATTTTTGTACCTTACATACGAGTCTAGCTGTGTATAAAGTTTCATTGAAATATATTAATTTGTTATATAAAAAACGTATTTTTTTTTATTATCCAGCAATTTTTTTCCGGATGTATCTACATCACATTGACTGTATATATGTTAGATTTTAAAAGTAGCTCCCAAAAGAATCTGTCTAAGATTGCACACCGTAAAAAGATGTGCTCAATGCCATAAAATAGCAGAGTTTTAATATATATATATATATATATATATATATATATATATATATATATATATATATATATATATATATATGTGTGTGTGTGTGTGTGTATTTAATATATATTTTTAATACTTACACACACACACACACACACACACACACACACACACACACACACACATATATATATATATATATATATATATATATAGGTATATATATAAAAAAAAAGAAAGAACGGTAAGATATATAATCCGGTGTTCTTACTAATATTTTTTATTTTTACAAAACAGCGCTCAATGTAAATTTACAGAGCATAAATATTATAAATTAACTGATTTAAAATATGTATTTTTCGTTACACAGTAATAACCATGTTTCAAAAACTGAAGCTAAAAACTTCAAATCAGAATTAGCAAACCCAATTACACACTGTAAGAAAGATGCTGAATGCCATAAAAAATGACAGAACTTTCATATATTTTAAATCAAATCTCAGGTGGGCAGTGACCAACCATAACTGCCGGTTTCATGCACTTTCATGCAATCATCAGGTGGTCGGTAACTGTAGTTTGTAAAATAGGAAGCCTTATATCACCAGGCGAGTCCAAGATGGTAAGCCTACCAAACACGCCAGCAGGAGAGTAACGTATCCAGCTAAGATCAAAATAGCCAGGAAAAAAAAATGTATTCCACCAGAAAAGGCTTGCCTGAGTGACAAAAAAAGTGCTCACTGTCATAGAGATCAATATCACCATTGTAGAGGAGCTTAGTGATTCAAGAAAAAAAAAGTTCTTTACAATGTCAGGCCACGAAAGTCACCCACATCAGAGCATTTACAATTAGAGTTAGCTCAATGCCAGGAAAAAAAAAAAATGATGACTGTGTGAATGCACATGAAACTGGCAGTTGCGGTCGGTCACTGCCCACCAGAGATCAGATTTAAAATATATTAAAACTCTGCAATTTGTTATGGCGTTGAGCATCTGTTTTACAGTGTACAACTGAGGACTGCTTATACACACACACACACACACACACACATATATATATATTTATATAGTATAATGAGAAGCCACGTATACTTTCTTAATATGTATATAATATAGAAAAAAACAACTGAAAATAATCTTTGTTAGATATAGTTAAAATTTTTTTTTAAACAACATCTAAAATATTACTACAGTTAGATTTACGTTAGAAATATTCAAACACAGTTGCGTTCCATATCACGTGACGTCCGCATCTCGCGACGGACGCTACTTAATGTAAACAAACTTCTGAAAACAGCCATTTCTGAAGAAAGATCGGGGCCGATCAGAAATATCAAATATATATATATAAAAAATATAAATAAATACTTTCACAAAAAACATTCAATTTTTTTTAATTTGCAACTTTTCAGTTGTTTTTTCTATATATATATATATATATATATATATATATATATATATATATATATATATAAAACAACTGAAAAGTTGCAAATTAAAAATATTGAATGTTTTTTTTGTGAAAGTATTTATTTATATTTTTTTATATATATATATTGTTCTACAAATCGGTACCCGAGGAAAAAAGGAAATTAATAAAGAAAGTACCAATAACATTAAAACAAGGCAAAAACAATCTTCAAGTGGTTAAGCTCCAAGTCCAAAGAAAAAAAACAAAACAAAATAAATTAAGATAATCCTAAGGAACCAAGCAAACCTACCTAGGTTTCACCTAAACGGATCTTCAGAGTAAAGCATGAAGATCCGTTTAGGTGAAACCTAGATAGGTTTGCCTGGCTCCTTAGGATTATATATATATATATATATATATATATATATATATATATATATATATATATATATATATATATATATATAATAGTTGTAGTTATTGTTTGAATTTTACTTAAAATGTTCATTATATAATGCTAAATTTATATATGTAATATAAGTAATAAGCCAGTTTTATGCACTTTCATGTAATCGTCGGGTGGTCGGTAGCTTGTTAAAAAGCAAGGATTATACCCCCAGGCGAGTTCAAGATGGTAAGCCTACCAAACCCGCAAACGAATGCATTAATTATGAGTTTCTTTTTGTAAGTATATGAAATATTTATACATAATTACACATATCATTTCCTGTGATAAAAACTGTTTTTTAAAATTTTGTATTATAATAGCATTTCATATTTTAAACTTTTCTTTGCATTGGGTGCTGTATAGAGATTTAAAATTATGTATCAATCTTTTTCTTATGTTAACAGTTTATACATACATACATACATACATATATATATATATATATATATATATATATGTATGTATATATATATATATATATATATATATATATATATATATATATATATATATATATATGATTATCAAGCACATATACTAAAATATTGTGTTATCCCAAAATGCAGATTCTGTGATAAATATCCAGAAACAATTGATCATCTTGTATCAGGTTGCACGATATTGGCACCCACTGAGTATAAAACACGGCATGACAGAGTGGGCCAATATCTGCACTGGAAAACTTGCAACTTCTACGGGAAGTAAACTGAAAGAAACTGGTATGAACACCACCGAGACCCGGTTACGCAGATAGGACCTGTTACAATTCTATGGGACTACACAATACACACTGACAGAACAATCAGATAAACCGCCCAGACATTGTTATTAGAGACCACAAACAAAAAAGTGCCTCCTTATTGATATGGCAGTCCCTGCAGACTGCAATGTATCTTTGAAGATATTCAAAAAGCTGTCAAAATACAAAGACCATGAAATAGAAATCTCAAAAATGTGGTACATGGGAACATCAACAATCCCATTTGTAGTTGGAGCCTTAGGATTGGTTGGAAAATATTCCAGTAGACTAATTGAAGGGATTCCTGGAAGACCATGTCCGAAAGAGATACAAAAAATTGTTCTCACAAGTACAGCCCACACTTTATGAAGGGCTTTACCTATGTAATTTTTTTTTGTCAGTGGAAAGTGTCATGATACCATTTCTAACCATAAGTCCCTTATTAATTAATAAATATAGAACACTTAAAATCCCATAGTTAATAGTTTATATTTCATGAAAACTATGAAAAATAGGTTTGAATCTTTCAGACCTTCAAATCACATACATACATACATACATACATACATACATACATACATACATTATATACATTGGAATTGTAATTACAATCCAATTCATCAGACCTACAAATTCAAAAAGAAATCAGAAAAAAATAACTCCGGGAATAAAAAAATAAAATTTAGTAAGAGTGTATGTATGAGAGTGGGGGACGAATGTGAGGGGTAAATGAAATTTCTAGAGAGGGGTAACAGACGAGAGAAGAACAGGAAGGCTTAAAAGTCAAGGTGGGGATTAAAATTTAATAGAGAGAAATTTTAAAGAGAAGTTAGATGACGGTTTAAATGAGTGATATACAGATAAATATGAATTATTTTCCGATGCATAATTCATTACTGAATCTCTGACCTAAATTAAATTAAAAACCGACACCGGAAATGGGTGTATACATTTGTGGTGACACTACGCACAATAAAAGACGATATAATCTAAACTTAAAAATCAAAAGATGAGGAAGAGAGAGAAATGAAAAAAAATATATATATCGATAGATTGATAAATAGACACGATGGAATAGGGAAAATATTCCATTATCTATTAACAGATAGATAGATAGATAATGAACAGATTGAGATAGATAGATAGATCTATAGAGAGAGTGAGATGACAGACTTAGATACGAACAAACTGAGAAATATTGGTAGATAGATAGATAGATAGATATGAACAGATTGACATAGATAGGTATGAACAGACTGAGATAGATAAATAGATGGATAGGAAGACTGATATATATATATATATATATATATATATATATATATATATATATATATATATATAAGACATGTTTATCTTTATACATTCTTTTTATAGATACAAATATTTAAGTAAATGCTCTGTTTATAATAAACAGTATTAAACAACATTTACCGGCTTGAATGTCCGAGAAATTTTCATTGAAAATATTCGTTTATTAGTGTTTGAGCCTTTTATATTATATTCTTTCTCTGTGCTGGACAGAGACTTCTACCAGGATTCTATCCTCTTGGGAATTTATTTGTATATATATATATATATATATATATATTTAAGACATTTTTATCTTTATACATTCTTTTTATAGATACAAATATTTAAGTAAATGCTCTGTTTATAATAAACAGTATTAAACGACATTTACCGGCCTGAATAGAAAATATTCGTTCTCCGACAGGAATCGAACCTGTATCCTATACTGAACCGTCATTTAACCTGACGTGCTCTTAACCGATCGATCCACAGATAATCGTTCGCTTAGCAAGGTCGAATTTACTGCCTTTAAACTTCAATCATCCATGATTCTCGCACGTACATTCATATCTGCTCAAAGCGTATCCAAATGTAAGCAAATGACGTCACACATCACATAGATATGAAAAGACTTAAATGTATATAAAAAGAACGCATAAACATAAACATAAAAAATGTCTTAAAATAATTTTCGGACTTTGACCATTTCCTAATATATATATATATATATATATATATATATATATATATATATATATATATGCGCGCAGACTGAAATATATATGAACTGAAATAGATAGATAGGCAGACAGATAGACAGATAGATACATCGGTAGATGGGAGCAGACTTAAATATATAGATATGAGCTGATATAGATAGATAGATAGATATGAGCAGTCAGATAGATACAAAAAGACTGATAGATACTTACATATGAATAGACTTAGACAGATAGAAAGAAAGCAAGAAACCCTTTGAGAAAGAACGAAAGAAATATATAGAAGGAGAATTAAATTGACGAAAACAAATTAAAAATATATTATTTATTCGGTTTTTGCCTTCAGACGTCACATACTTTATCCGCTTTTATTAATTTTTACATCTACGTTTAGATAAAACCCTAAGAAAATGTAGACATAAATTAGCTCTCTCCTTCTACCTACAGGACTAAATAGAAAGTAGCCGCTAATTACAGGTTGTTTACATCTCAGTTCCCTCACACAAATATCGATATCGTGGATTGAAACTGCCAAGTTCTTTTGTAAGTCCACCAGTGTTTAAATGTATTATGCGACTTTGGCAGTAAAATCGGGTGAGTCAAAGCAGAAAGGTATTTTTCTCAAGAAATCTCTAGGACACGTAAGAAAGTCGGACGGAAAAGTCAAGGTGAAGAAGAAAGAAAAAAAAACGTTGGATAATTTAGTGGATGGAATTGAAAATAAACAGAAAAACTTGGAAAGACAAACAAATCCATGGACATGTCATTAAATCAGGCGAGGAGTTGTTTTGATGACTGAGAAACAAGAGTTGTGTAGATAATGGAAGGATAAAGAAGAGAAGGTATTGAAGGGAAAATAACCGGAGGAGGAAGACAATGAGACCGAGAAAGAAGACGAAGAAGAAGGGCACGAAGAAGAAAAAAAAAGAAGGAAAATGAAGACGACGAAGAAAAAGAAGAAAAGCAATAGCAAGAATAAAAGGCGAAGAAAAAGAAACAAATAAAAAACGGAGTAAGTAGGACGAAAGAAAAAGACAAATGAAGAAGAAGAAGAAGAAGAAGAAAAAGACAAATGAAGAAGAAGAAGAAGAAGAAAAATACAAATGAAGAAGAAGAAGAAGAAAAAGACAAATGAAGAAAAAGAAGAAAAAGACAAATGAAGAAGAAGAAGAAGAAAAAGAAAAAGACAAATGAAGAAGAAGAAGAAGAAGAAGAAGGAGAGAAAGAGAAAGAAAGATTTTCAGTAAAAGAATAGCAATACGAAGGATTAAACGAAGAAAAAGAAAAAATAGAAGAGAGCGGAGTACGACAAAAAAAAAAGAAGGAGAAGAAAGGAAAAGATGAAGACGAGCAAAACGAAGAAGAAAATTAAGATTTATAGAGGAATAAGGAAAAGGCAGTCATTAGTCATTAGACTAAGAAGAAGAAGAAGAAGAAGAAGAAGAAGAGGAAGAAAGGAAAAGAGGGAAAAGTTATAGACGTATAAGAAAAAAGCGGTTCTCAGAGCAAAAAGAACAGAAGAAAACTTAAGACAAAGAAGGGAAAAGAAGAAGGGATAATAATAATAATAATAACAATAATAATAATAATAATAATAATAATAATAATAATAATAATAATGAGAAGAAGAAGAAGGAGAAGAAGAAGAAGAAATTATAGACGGATAAGAAAAGCAATCCTAAATACAAAAAGAGAAGAAGAAGAAGAAGAAGAAGAAGAAGAAGAAGAAGAAGAAGAAGAAGAAGAAGAAGAAGAAGAAGAAGAAGAAGAAGAAGGAGAAGGAGAAGATTTATAGACGAATAAGAAAAAATCGGTTCTCAGGGCAAGAAAAAACAAAGCAATTTTTCTTTGTTTCTATTGTCTCAAGACACCTCTTCATCTGTGAGGAAACTGTCCTGCATTCCCTGCCATATAGGAGGATTGATATTACATAGCAGTTCAGCACTCTTTTCTTTGTCTCTGTTGTCTCAAGTCTCCTCTTCATGTGAGGAAACTGCCCTGCATATACTCCAATATAGGAGAATATTTATTACATAGCAGTTCAGCACTCTTTTCTTTGTCTCTGTTGTCTCAAGTCTCCTCTTCATGTGAGGAAACTGCCCTGCATATACTCCAATATAGGAGGATTGATATTACATAGCAGTTCAGCACTCTTTTCTTTGTCTCTGTTGTCTCAAGTCTCCTCTTCATGTGAGGAAACTGCCCTGCATATACTCCAATATAGGAGGATTGATATTACATAGCAGTTCAGCACTCTTTTCTTTGTCTCTGTTGTCTCAAGTCTCCTCTTCATGTGAGGAAACTGCCCTGCATATACTCCAATATAGGAGAATATTTATTACATAGCAGTTCAGCACTCTTTTCTTTGTCTCTGTTGTCTCAAGTCTCCTCTTCATGTGAGGAAACTGCCCTGCATATACTCCAATATAGGAGAATATTTATTACATAGCAGTTCAGCACTCTTTTCTTTGTCTCTGTTGTCTCAAGTCTCCTCTTCATGTGAGGAAACTGCCCTGCATATACTCCAATATAGGAGAATATTTATTACATAGCAGTTCAGCACTCTTTTCTTTGTCTCTGTTGTCTCAAGTCTCCTCTTCATGTGAGGAAACTGCCCTGCATATACTCCAATATAGGAGAATATTTATTACATAGCAGTTCAGCAATCTTTTCTTTGTCTCTGTTGTCTCAAGTCTCCTCTTCATGTGAGGAAACTGCCCTGCATATACTCCAATATAGGAGAATATTTATTACATAGCAGTTCAGCACTCTTTTCTTTGTCTCTGTTGTCTCAAGTCTCCTCTTCATGTGAGGAAACTGCCCTGCATATACTCCAATATAGGAGAATATTTATTACATAGCAGTTCAGCAATCTTTTCTTTGTCTCTGTTGTCTCAAGTCTCCTCTTCATGTGAGGAAACTGCCCTGCATATACTCCAATATAGGAGAATATTTATTACATAGCAGTTCAGCAATCTTTTCTTTGTCTCTGTTGTCTCAAGTCTCCTCTTCATGTGAGGAAACTGCCCTGCATATACTCCAATATAGGAGAATATTTATTACATAGCAGTTCAGCACTCTTTTCTTTGTCTCTGTTGTCTCAAGTCTCCTCTTCATGTGAGGAAACTGCCCTGCATATACTCCAATATAGGAGAATATTTATTACATAGCAGTTCAGCACTCTTTTCTTTGTCTCTGTTGTCTCAAGTCTCCTCTTCATGTGAGGAAACTGCCCTGCATATACTCCAATATAGGAGAATATTTATTACATAGCAGTTCAGCACTCTTTTCTTTGTCTCTGTTGTCTCAAGTCTCCTCTTCATGTGAGGAAACTGCCCTGCATATACTCCAATATAGGAGAATATTTATTACATAGCAGTTCAGCAATCTTTTCTTTGTCTCTGTTGTCTCAAGTCTCCTCTTCATGTGAGGAAACTGCCCTGCATATACTCCAATATAGGAGAATATTTATTACATAGCAGTTCAGCACTCTTTTCTTTGTCTCTGTTGTCTCAAGTCTCCTCTTCATGTGAGGAAACTGCCCTGCATATACTCCAATATAGGAGAATATTTATTACATAGCAGTTCAGCACTCTTTTCTTTGTCTCTGTTGTCTCAAGTCTCCTCTTCATGTGAGGAAACTGCCCTGCATATACTCCAATATAGGAGAATATTTATTACATAGCAGTTCAGCACTCTTTTCTTTGTCTCTGTTGTCTCAAGTCTCCTCTTCATGTGAGGAAACTGCCCTGCATATACTCCAATATAGGAGAATATTTATTACATAGCAGTTCAGCACTCTTTTCTTTGTCTCTGTTGTCTCAAGTCTCCTCTTCATGTGAGGAAACTGCCCTGCATATACTCCAATATAGGAGAATATTTATTACATAGCAGTTCAGCACTCTTTTCTTTGTCTCTGTTGTCTCAAGTCTCCTCTTCATGTGAGGAAACTGCCCTGCATATACTCCAATATAGGAGAATATTTATTACATAGCAGTTCAGCACTCTTTTCTTTGTTTCTGTTGTCTCAAGTCTCCTCTTCATGTGAGGAAACTGCCCTGCATATACTCCAATATAGGAGAATATTTATTACATAGCAGTTCAGCAATCTTTTCTTTATCTCTGTTGTCTCAAGTCTCCTCTTCATGTGAGGAAACTGCCCTGCATATACTCCAATATAGGAGAATATTTATTACATAGCAGTTCAGCAATCTTTTCTTTATCTCTGTTGTCTCAAGTCTCCTCTTCATGTGAGGAAACTGCCCTGCATATACTCCAATATAGGAGAATATTTATTACATAGCAGTTCAGCAATCTTTTCTTTATCTCTGTTGTCTCAAGTCTCCTCTTCATGTGAGGAAACTGCCCTGCATATACTCCAATATAGGAGAATATTTATTACATAGCAGTTCAGCAATCTTTTCTTTGTCTCTGTTATCGCAAGCCTCCTCTGTATCTTTGAGGAAATTGACTAAGATCATTGCTGAACTGCTATGTAATATCAATCGACATACACCTGATGAGGTCCGGAAGAGACAACGGTCGAAACACTGTGATAACAACAACAAAGATAACAGTCCGGATATTAATAATGTAAATGATATTGTCATTGTTTTAACGTAATTTTCTTGTTTCTTATTACTTTCCTTAGTTTCTAAAAAACACTTTCGCTTTTTCTAAGCGCCTTGGCTTTTCAGCCACATTTTTCGGTACCTTTTCCTTCAATACCCAGTTTAATTACCTGCTTAATTTTGATGTCCCCTAATACAGAGCACATCGCTTGGGCTGTCCTTTTGTTGATATCCATGCACCCTGTTTTCTTATAGTTAATAATTAGACTTTTTTCTTGCTTTCTTTTTATAGGAAGACATTTCAGTTTCACTTCCTAGACTGCCATCAACACATTGATATCTGAATTAAGATTATGGTCATCGATAGTAAATGATGGTAGGCCTTCTTATCTACGGTAGATCACTGTGGGTAGATGCAGAAAAAGTGGCTTGATTAAAAAGTGAACTTATTTTCCAAGATCTCCTTCCTCTTTATATGACCTAGAAATTTCAACTGTATCTTCCTAGTACAAGGTTTTGCTTCCATTTTCTCTAAAACTTCGTCGTTGCTCACATGTTCGATCCATGGTATTCTCAGCATCCTTCTGTAGAACTACAATTCTGTTGTCTCAAGTTTTTTCTTCATCTGTGAGGAAATTGTCTAGCATTCACTTCTATATAGCAGGATTGATATTACATAAGAATTCAATACTCGTTTACTGTTTTTAACAATTCTTTTTCTGTTACTTAATACTTTGCATAGCTTTTGGAAGGCATCTTTCACTATCCCAACGCGCGTTAGGATTTTGTGTCGTGCTTTCAGCCCTCTATTAAAAACTCTTCCTGATATTTAAATCCCAGATCCACATCCTTCTTATTTTATAAATCTAACTTCATCCGATTACCACCAAAAGAGTTTTTTAAAAAAAAAATCTATTATCATAGATTAGTTCTTAAAATACATAATGGCTGACAGCTCCTTTACGAGTTTGTACGTCTGCTAGATGTGCTGGAGATCTCTCTAAAAAGATGCCTTCTCAGGCACATTTGTATCAGTTCAACATCCACAGTGCCTACCTGTGTTTTATACTGCAAATTTCAATAAGAATAAATAAGTTCACCATCGCCCGGCTCACTTTCCTCCGTTTTTCTGAACAGGAGCAGAAGTTTATCGTTTGTTTCCTGTTTAGGATTGGGTTTCGGAGTTTTTCTAAAATCTTCTGATTCTCTTTTACTCCCAGTCGTCCCCCTTGCGTCTTAGTGGCAGTATCGCCTTGCTTAGAGTGAGCTGATTAATAATGATAAAGAAAAAAATTATGCTGAGCGGTTACAGTTTCTGGGGGAGAGAACGCCTCGTCTGGCGTGATCAACAGTTTGAACATTACCGGTATGTTAAAAAATTCTGTCACAACGACTTGAAGCTTCGTACTAGTACATCTATCGACGAACAGCTTCCGCTTACCCAAAATTCACCCACAACGCGGGATTGGGGGGGGGGCGGTTTCAACACGTGATATGGTTTTCAGGCACTTTACAAAGGTGTCGCTAGCTGGGATCGACCCGCCAAGAGGATAACACCAAGCAGTCCCCTTTCTAACAAATCGACGATGTTGAAATTCGAATCCGTGCTCACCACTGAGCCACGTATTCACATAGTCATAAGGCGATGGGGTATTCCTTTCTTCTAAACCAAAAACGTATTTTACAAGCACATTGTAGATCGTTAGAAAGGTGATTTTGATAACGAGGGAAGACAGGCTAATGAATAAATTCTGATTAAACATGAATTTTGAAATATTTTTCTTATTCAGCATTCGTACGTTATTTATGGAATGATCTGGTATTATTATTATTATTATTATTACTATTATTATTATTATTATATTTTCTTTGATTCCTGGTGTATAGTCATTTTCCCGGTACCAACCAGAGACCTAAGTTCAGAAATGGCATCATGACATTTTCTACTGAAAAGTTTTTAAGGAAAAAACACACACCTAAGATCACACATATTTTACATAGATAAAGCCCTTCGTAAGGTGTGAGCTGGACTTGTGAGCACAATTTTTTGTATTTCTTTAAGGAATGGACTACCAGGAATCCCATCAATGTTCATCGGAATCTTTTCCAAACAATCCGAGGGTTCCAACTACAAATGGAATTATTGATGCCCTCATATTGTAATTTTACTATTATTATTATTATTATTATTATTATTATTATTATTATTATTATTATAATTATTATTATTATTATTATTATTATTATTATTATTATTATTATTTCCTATGATTCTTGGTGTATATTTCTTTCTTTCCGGGTCCCGACTAGAGACCTAAGGTCAGAAATGTCATCATGACATTTTCCACAGAACAGTTCTTTTTTCTTTTTGTTTTTAAAAGAAAAGACACACATATATTACATAGATAAAACCCTTCGTAAAATGTGGACTGTATTTGTGAGAACAATCTTTTGTATTTTTTTAAGGCTTGGGCTACCAGGAATCCCTTCAGCGTTTCTATTGGGATCTTTTCCAATCCAAAGCCTGCAACTGCAACTGGAGTTGCTTATGTCCTCGTGTGCCACATTTTTGAGATTTCGCTTTCAAGGTCCTTGCAATTTGATAGTTTTTTGTTTTTTTGTTTTTTTTTAAAGATATTCAAGGATACATTACAATCTGCAGGGACAGCCACGTCAATAAGAAGGTACAAATTATTATTATTATTATTATTATTATTTCCTTGGGTTTCTGTTATCTACACATTTCGTTCCGGGTCCCAACAAGAGACATAAGGTCAGAAATCGCTTCATGGCATCTTTTACTGATCTTTTTTGTAAAAAAAACAAAACAAAAAAACTAAGTTCACACACATTGTTCATAGATAAAGCTCTCCGTAATGTGTGAGCTGCACTTGTGAGTACAAATTGTTGTATTTCTTTAAGAAATGGGGTCCCAGGAATTCCTTCAATGGGTCTATCGGAACCTTTTCCAAACAATCCGATGGCTCCAACTACAATTGGAATTATTGATATCCTTATATTATAGTAGTATTAGTAGTAGTAGTAATATATTTATATCCGGAATGTTGCCGTTTTTTTGTTGTTGTTATCACAGTGTTTCGACCGTTGTGTCTTCCGGACTTCATCAGGTGTATGTCGATTGATATTACATAGCAGTTCAGCAATGATCTTAGTCAATTTCCTCAAAGATACAGAGGAGGCTTGCGATAACAGAGACAAAGAAAGTATTGCTGAACTGCTATGTAATAAATATTCTCCTATATTGGAGTATATGCAGGGCAGTTTCCTCACATGAAGAGGAGACTTGAGACAACAGAGACAAAGAAAAGATTGCTGAACTGCTATGTAATATCAATCCTCCTATATGGCAGGGAATGCAGGACAGTTTCCTCACAGATGAAGAGGTGTCTTGAGACAATAGAAACAAAGAAAAATTGCTGTTTTTTCTTGCCCTGAGAACCGATTTTTTCTTATTCGTCTATAAATCTTCTTCTTCTTCTTTGTTTTTTTTTATACGCTCCATACTTAATGTCATCAAGTGTTGAAGACATTCGAATGACGGAATGAGCTGAATGAATAAATGGTTCACTTAACCGAATGTTTCCCTTAAAAGTATGTTAGCAGTTCCTATCACGGAACGTTCCGCTCCTGAACCGTCACAACCCCACCCTGTGCTGCAATTTGGGTTAACGAACACATCACGGAAGTGCATTTTAGTCGCGTTACAGTCGTTGCACGCATCACTGTAATTTGCCTTTCGCTCGACGGGAGATAGTTCGCTCTTGTGCCATTGTCGCAAAGACTTATAATCCGCCCACTCTTAAGTCCTTTACGATTGCCTGCTAGACGTCGTTCTACCCACCGGTCATATCTTCCCCACCTCCATTCCACAGCTCGCGTCCGAACCCCACGATTCATCTGACCACACCACCTGAGTCCTGCTTGGGAAAATCCCTGCAACGGCTTTCATTTAGAACCGGGATAATTTTGCTATTATTTGCATTGAGTTAGCATTGCTCGACAGATGCACATGCGCGTACGGCTGGAAGAGAATTGAAAATGGCTGCCTGGTATTCATTAAACGGAAAAAGTGAGGTCGGACTGTAGAAAAGGAGAAAAGACATATCTAGTAGAAAAATGAGTAGGAGGGGGAAGTAAAAAAGACGAGAAAGAAGGAAAAGGAGTGAAAGGCGGAGTTTAGTAATATAAAGATACGTAGAAGGAGAGTAGGAAAGGAGAAAAGAAAAACGTCGGCAAGAAAGGCTGAGTGTGATAAAGAAAGAGAGAGGGAGACACTAAACAGTGATCAGAGCGATAGAAAGAGAGGCAGGAATAGACGAGAAAGAAAATTGGGGAGTTAAAAGAAAGAAAGAAAGAAAGAAAAACAATTAAAAATAATAATATAGGAAAGGTAAAAGAAAGAAATGATATTAAAAAGAAGACGTAAAAGGAAGAAACAAAGAATGAAGGAAAGAAAAAAGAAAGGAAAAAGAAAGAAAAAAGGCAATTAAAAGGAAAAACAGGAGAAGTAAAAGAAAGAAAAAATAAGTGAGCTAAAAGAAAGAAAAAATAAAGGAAATAGAAAAGAAAGAAAGAAAGAAAGAAAAAAGAAAGAAAAAGGCAATTAAAAAGAAAGACACAGGAGAAGTAAAAGAAAGAAAGAAAATAATAAAGTTAAAAGAAAGAAAAAATAAAGGCAATAGAAAAGAAAGGAAGAAAGAAAGAAGGAAAGAAAGTGAGAAAGAAAGAAGGAAAGAAAGTGAGAAAGAAAGAAGGAAAGGCAGAAAAAAAAGAAAATATGACGCAATGTAGAAAAATGTTAGAGAAAAAGAATATGACGCAATAAAAGAAAGAAAGAAAGAAAGGAAAAAGAAAAAAGGAAAAATGAAAAAGGATAAAATTAAAGCAATAAAGGAAGAAAGGGAAAAGGCAAAAATATGACTGAATAAAAGAAAGAAAATAGAAAGAAAGGAACAAAGATTAAAGGAAAACGAAAGCAGGCAAGAAAGAAAAAAGAAAGAAAGGTAGGAAAAAATATGACGCAGGAATGAAAAAAAAAAGAAAGATAGAAATGAAGGAAGACAAAGAAAGAAAGAAAGAAAGAAGGAAAGGAAGAAAGAAAGAAAGGAAAAAGAAAAAAGGAAACAGGGAAAATTTAAAGCAAGCGAGAAAAAGAAACTAAAAAAAGGCAGAGAAAAGAAAAATATGACGCAAAATGAAAGAAAGAAAGACAAATGAAATGAAGGAAGACAAAGAAGGAAAAGAAAGAAAGAAAGGTAAAAAAAGACAAAAAATCGTAATAAAAGAAAGAAAGATAGAAAGAATCGAAGAAAAACAAAGAAAGAAAGACAAATAGTCGAAAAGAAAGAAAAAAGAGAAAGGAAAACAGGAAAGGAAGAAGACAGACAGAAAGAGAGGGAGAGAGATAGAGAAAACTAATGACGAAAACAAAGGAGAATCAAGGAAAGAATGAAAAGGAAAATCTATTTCGTGAGCCCCCCCCACCACCCTACACAATTTGGACTTTGTTCTACAGCGCTTATTGTTACGAATATTACCGACAATGCGATTTGACGAACGAACAAATAAAGACGTTTGCATAGTAACAATCACTATACGGAATGGAATGCTCTTTCGCGGCCAAATGAGTCCAGGGATGCCGAAAGGAGGCGGGAGGAGTGAAGACACATCTGCGTAATGACAGCAGGATTTTCACCCGACACTGGAAGGGAAAGTAGGGGGATATTGTTGCAAACCATGTTTATTTGTCCGTCTGTTTGTTTGTTAGGGATATTCTGTCCATCTCTTTGGATTACTCAACAAACGACTTAATCGACGTCGGCCTGTAAAGAAATCTAGAACTTGATACATGCATACGACAACACAAATATGACACTCCTGATTCAGCGTGACCTCCACTGAAGTTATTTAAAAGGGCGTGTACATTAAACTCCTCTAATGTCTTCTTACAAAACACTTTATGATTCAACATTGCACTCCCTATAATTTCATTAATATTTGTTTGAATCCATATTTTTGCATGTATGTTCCGTCTGTTAATTTTTCATATATGATTGACTTGCCGGCAGACGTCAAACACGTTTCTCATCTATGACCGTTCGACTTCTTTCAAGCAAATCCAGAGGGAAAGAATAATTATACATTAATCATTTGAATTATTTTATACATTGATCAGTTGGGACCAATATCCTTTTATTTGTTGTATTTGTCACAAGGTTTTCATCGTTGCATCCACCGATCTTCCTGAGGAATCTGACTCGTTCGATAACGAAGATTGGCTCACAAATTTCGACCGTTCTATCCTCTGACACCCTGATACGTCAAGCACGTTTGGTTATGAAGATTACTTCACAAATTTCCACTGTTGTATCCTCCGACCATCCTGATACGTTAAACCCGTTTGGTTACAAAGTTGACCTCTCAAATTTCGACGGTTGTATCCTCCGACCATCCTGATACGTTAAACACGTTTGGTTACGAAGATAACCTCACAAATTTCGACTGTTGTATCCTCTGACAATCCTGATACGTTAAACTCGTTTGGTTACGAAGATGACCTCACAAATTTCGACTGTTGTACCCTCCGACCATCCTGATACGTCAAACACGTTCAGCTAGGAAGATTACCTTACAAATTGAATGTTGTATCCTCCGACTATCCTGGTACGTCAAGCACGTTTGGTTAAGAAGATTACTTCACAAATTTCCACTGTTGTATACACCGATCATCTTAATACGTCAAACACGTTTGTTTACGAAGAAAAAAATTCCTGGGTCAAGATATGTCTGCATCTCTATCAGTCAGCCTCGAGGACGTAGTTCCTGATGTCCAGACAAAAATACCAACTTGTACAAGCAGATTACCTCACAAATTTCGACCGTTGTATCCTACGACCTTCCTCATACGTCAAACACGTTCAGCTGCGAAGATTACCTTACAGATTAATTGTTGTATCCTCCGACTATCCTGATACGTCAAACACGTTTGGTTACGAAGAAAAGATATTTATGGGTCAAGATATGTCTGCATCTCTATCAATCAGCCTCGAGGATGTAGTTCCTGATGTCCAGACAAAATTAGCAACTAGTACAAGCAGACTTATAGAGCAGGGGTCAGAAACTTTTATTAACTATGTGCCGACTTAGGGTTTTAAAATCATTCAGTGCGCCAACGGCATACGTATTTTTATACAAGTCAAGGTCAATATACCTGTTCTACAATATATTATATATTGTAATATATAGTATATATACTTTAGTATATATTAAAATTGTAACAGCTAAATATCTTTGCGCTGTAGTAGTTATTGGTTCAGACTTCGTGATGTCATTTACGGCTGCGTGTCACTGGAAATTTACACACGCTCTATCACTGATATTGAGCACTTTATCCCATAAATATAGCACACTTTAAGACTATATTTCTTCATATATATATATATGTATATATATATATATATATATATATATATATATATATAGTCATCCACAGACAGACAGTTTCGATGTATCACAGCTCCTCAGTGATATATATATAATATATATATATTATAAATTAACTGATTTTAAATAAGTTTACTGAATCAGAGAAATAAATTAGCTATTTGTGCCGTTATTGTCATAAATTTTGCTTAAATAATATTTAAATATAAAATTTTAAAAAATGTGACCTGGTAATATACATACTGATACTTGATATGAAAAAATAATTTTACATACTGTAAGTATGTAAAAGTAATACATTTATATGTATAATATACATACATTTACTTGTTTTAAAAAGAAATATAGTCTATTAAAAATTAAAAGTGAAAATATTCTAAAATTGTAGTGAAATAAAACGTATTCTAACCTAAACATCCCCCAAAACTCATTAAGTATACAAATAGAAAAAATGCCGTAAGAATTTTTTGCCGTTAACAATAAAATTAAAAAAAACCCAGACGACATGCATTTAACGGATACCAGAATTCGTTGAAAAATACATCCCTACCCTACCTAAACATAACCCTTTTTTCGAACGTAACCAATAACTGATACAACAAAAGTTAACGAAAATAAACACGCTACCACCCCTTGTCTGGATGAGTGGATTTCTCTGTATCCTTGGAAACAGTGAATTATGAATTTTTGCTGTGCCTTTAAAACTCAGTAAATTTAAAAATAAGTTACTCCAAAATTCACTTGAGGATGAAATGGAACTAATGTTTTTAATTTAATTACAAAATTAAATTTGAAGCTTTTAGCTTCCATTTTTGAAACATGGTTATTACTGTGTGGCGAAAAAATATTTTAAATCAGTTAATTTATAATATTAATGCTCTGTAAATTTACATTGAGCACTATTTTGTAAAAATAAAAATATCTATAAGAACACCGGATTATATATCTTACTGTTCTTTCTTTTAATTTATATATATATATATATATATATATATATATATATATATATATATATATATATATATATATATATCAAAAGATAATTAGTATGGTCAAGACAATTCTTAAAAATCTTTATATTGAAAGTTTTATTTTTATTTCTTCCTCTTTTAATATTTAAAGTTTTTCCTTTTATTTTTTCCTATCCATTTTCCTTTCGTCTGGATAAATTGGCTCCATTTATAAAGAAAACATCAATCTGAAGAGATGAATCTATTTTTGTATAGTCATGAAATAAATTATAGCTGAATGGATTTTTAAGGATCGTCTGGACTCTTCATTATATATATATATATATATATATATATATATATATATATATATATATATATATATATATATATATATATATATATATATATATATATATATATATATATATCACTGGTAGCAAGACCTTGCCTCTCATGCACAAAGTAATCTTCAGATGCCGAATTGAACGAACTGTTACATAATTTTATAAAATTTTAAAAATTTTTGTATCTAAAATAAACGGGGAATATTCTTTTTAAATTTTGTATTTAAAATAAATATAAGGAAAAATTATATATATATATATATATATATATATATATATATATATATATATATATATATATATATATATATATATATATATATATTACATGAATCATTCATACAAAAAGCAGATAGTGAAGTTAATGTTATAAATGGCAAGAAGCACTCTCGCAAACAATTTTTAATAAAATACATTAACTTCGAACCTGTAAATGAATGTTATGATCCCTGTTTATAAATTCCAGTTGTATAAGGTCTTTTTTTACTACAAGCTTTTGATTGTGCATACAATCATCCTCAGGTATAGAAAAAGATATGTCTTTTTTTACATCCAGGTAATAACAGGACAACGATAGTTAAGATGTACTCCGAAATAGGTTTTTTTAGAAATGTGTTAACGGCTCCAAAATTTCTCACAATTAACAATAACAGCTCCAAAATTTCTCATTTTATATATATATATATATATATATATATATATATATATATATATATATATATATATACACATATATATATATAATTATATATATATATATATATATATATATATATATATATATATATATATATATATATATAATTCATATATTACATGAATCATTCATACAAAAAGCAGATAGTGAATTTAATGATATAAATGGCAAGAATCACTCTCGCAAACAATTTTTAATAAAATACATTAACCTCGAACTTCACTATCTGCTTATTGTATGAATGATTCATGTAATGTAAATTGAACTGCACCACTTACTTGATATTAATCTCTCTCTCTCTCTCTCTCTCTCTCTCTCTCTCTCTCTATATATATATATATATATATATATATATATATATATATATATAATGATGCGTCCAGACGATCCTTAAAAATCCATTCAGCTATAATTTATTTCATGACTATACAAAAATAGATTCATCTCTTCAGATTGATGTTTTCTTTATAAATGGAGCCAATTTATCCAGACGAAAGGAAAATGGATAGGAAAAAATAAAAGGACAAAATTTAAATATTAAAAGAGGAAGAGATAAAATTAATAATTTCAATATTAGGATTTTTAAGAATTTTCTGGACCATACTAATTATCTATTGATTATATATATATATATATATATATATATATATATATATATATATATATATATATATATATATATATATATATATCCACAGACAGACTGTTTCGCAGATTATTAGTTTGGCTAGACGTCCGGTTGCCTCTAGGTACAATCGAAACCCGACTGAATTGGCGTCAGTCGGAACTTCTACCACTAAGCCGTCGGCTCACGAAAGGATGAAGGTGAATTTTAACGTGTTTATTTTTAGATTTAGATAAACACACAGTGACTGACAGTGACTCAATTCTGCCGAAGAGTCGTGCAATATTAGCTTAAATAGTCACTGTTTACAAACTCACACCTCAAACTAAAGAGCTCAACCGAAATTTCTTGCGTACCAAATTAATAAAAATTATTCCTTTCAATTTTTTCTACCTGTACGGTTCTTATTTCGTTTGTGAGGCTTATTATATTTCAAGTAACATTCTCCCCGGCACGATAATTTTGTTCTTGATTATTTAACATACTAGTTTATACCAAATAGAAGTGCTGGAAAAATCATTGGATTTTCTACCAATTTTTTTTCTATGTCAGGTTCTATTTTTGTTATGGCACGTGTTTTATTTTTCAAATAATTTCCTCAGCTCCATGTTTGTTCTCTCTTGTTCACCAAATACAAGTGCCGGCAAAAGTAAATTATTTTATTCCGTCTCCCCCTCCACACCGCCCAACGGATGTTAATTTTTGTCCTATTAATTAAACTTACTCTTAAAGACAAAATACCAATGTCAGTATAATTAGAAGCATTTTTTTCAGTTCTTTCACCCGCGTATTATATTAGGTCTGTCTGAAATGCCATATTTATCACAACGTTTCGGCCGTTGTACACTCCGGCTTTCTTCAGGTGTTTGCAATGTCGAACTGAACCCTTTATTTTGCTCGCTGGGGTAGACTGTTCTAGTTTCACATGCCATGCCTAATGGATGTCCGTTATCAGTTATCCACTGTGCAATGTGTCCTTGATGATAAAGGCGTTGATTAGATCCATTAGAAATAGCGATCTATTAGACGTCACGCCAATTCCCGTGTATACATTTCCTTTACCATCACTACTATTCAAAATGAGATCACTTGTCTTTGTTCACTGGTGATCTGTGTTCAAACTCCAGTATTGTCAGCAACAATTTATTCCTATATAACAGATGCTCACAGGACAAATTAAATGCAAGAGAAAACAGAGGAAAACAACGCGTAACCTACCTAGAGAGTTTGAGTAAATGGATGGCAAAAATAGGTTTAGAAGAGATAACAAAAAGATAAAATTTATTATCTGTCTATATTTCGGAGATGAGGTATTATGTACATTATTTACATTATTCGGACTATTGTCCTCATCTTTGTCGCCATATTTATTACAACGTTTCGGCCTTTCAGTATCTGTCTATATTTCTGAGATGAGGTATTATGTACGTTATTTACATTATTCGGACTATTGTCCTCATCTTTGTCGCCATATTTATTACACCGTTTCGGCCTTTCAGTATCTCTCTATATTGCTGAGATGAGGTATTATGTACATTATTTACATTATTCGGACTATTGTCCTCATCTTTGTCGCCATATTTATTACACCGTTTCGGCCTTTCAGTATCTCTCTATATTGCTGAGATGAGGTATTATACACATTATTTACATTATTCGGACTATTGTCCTCATCTTTGTCGCCATATTTATTACACCGTTTCGGCCTTTCAGTATCTGTGTATATTTCTGAAATGAGGTATTATGTACATTATTTACATTATTCGGACTATTGTCCTCATCTTTGTCGCCATATTTATTACACCGTTTCGGCCTTTTAGTATCTGTGTATATTTCTGAAATGAGGTATTATGTACATTATTTACATTATTCGGATTATTCTCCTCATCTTTGTCGCCATATTTATTACACCGTTTCGGCCTTTCAGTATCTGTGTATATTTCTGAAATGAGGTATTATGTACATTATTTACATTATTCGGACTATTGTCCTCATCTTTGTCGCCATATTTATTACACCGTTTCGGCCTTTTAGTATCTGTGTATATTTCTGAAATGAGGTATTATGTACATTATTTACATTATTCGGACTATTCTCCTCATCTTTGTCGCCATATTTATTACACCGTTTCGGCCTTTATCCACTGTGCATGTGTCCTTGACACATGGCACAGTGGATAAATGCGTTAGTTAGATCCAGTGACAGGATCCAAACAGTGTGAGTTCAATACTCGGTTAAGGCAGTGGAAAACTTCCAGAGGGAAAATTAACAGGAGATAACTGATAATTGACATCCATTAAACATGACACGTGGAACTAGAACAGTCTACCCCAGTGAGGGTTCAGTTCGACATTCCAACCACCTGAAGAAGGCCGGAGCGTACAACGGCCGAAACGTTGTGATATGACAACAAAGATGAGGACGATAGTCCGAACAATGTAAATAGTTTAAAAAACTGAAAAAAATTAGTGATTTTCAAAGTTTTGAATTTATATTGAGTTCAAAGTAACAGAAAAACTTTGTGAATTTAACAATTTTTTTTACTTTAAATTCAGTTTAAAATATCTCCCAACTTTTGTGAATTGAAAAGATCAGTTTTATTTCTTCAAAATGCCAAGGAATCAGAGTTAAAGTGAGAGGTTTCTTGAGGTGATTTGTTTTTTTTTTTAATTAAATTTAATATCCGTTATTTTTGAGAGCTTCGAAAAAACTCGTCATCTCTCCCCGAGAACAAAAGAATAAAAAAAAAGGTCTTTATGTATCTCTGAAACAATGGAATAATTCCAATAGGATAATGCACCTTGTCATCAGGTCCAAGTTGGCCAGAATTGGTTTGAGAAGCATTCTGGAAATTTCTGGTGGATAGTTTCGTCACCAGGGCCGCCCGATACTAGCCCAACCGTCTGTTTATGTGACGTGGCGGAGAGGTCTATTCCAGCATATGTAAATACCAGGAAACCGTGGACAGGGATTGAGTTAGAATAGCACAGCATTTATCGACAGGTTATCTGACTAATTGCTGTATCAATACCACGTCGGGTTATTGTACTTCTCCGACAAGGAAGTTCATTCCACGATACTACGCAGCTATCCATAATGTTTAACATTACAAGGTGACTGTCAGTTTCACGTTTCTTGGTCTGTCGATTGCACTGAAGCGTCAAACGGACAGTTACCATGTTTTAGTTCCTATGGCAACGCTGTCTATATCTGTAAACGTTCTTGTTGTGGATTCCGGGAATGGAATCCTGCACAAATAAATAAACAACGCCAGTAATTGAGATAGAAAAATAAGTGTATTAAACGTAAGAATACAGACTTGAAGTGAAGATTAGTAGTCCAGAAATGCGGGTTAGTAGAAAGTATATGTACAAGTCTCTGTAAGTGAAGCCGTAATTGTCTCTGTCGCTGGACTCTCGTATAACTCTCTGTGAACACCCTGTGTACTGTCTCCATATCTCTCACCCTGACTCAACGTATCTCAACCCGCAGGTATTATCTCTGTCAGTATAAGTATACTTTGGACGAGTCCATCTTGTGTAAAAGGGTCTGCCCCACAACAGTTCTAATATAGAGGACCCATATACATAACAAGTTTTAAACAATATATATATATATATATATATATATATATATATATTAGCAGCATGGCCCGGCGTTGCCCGTGCTTGATTAAAAAATCGGACGACTCATACAGCAATCGCTATCACTTGACCTAAAATATTTTTGCCCTTCCTTGCCTTTAAAGGAATGCTCTTTGCCGTGCTGATGTTGCTACATGCCTTGCTTCTTGCCTATCTCACACTGCGAATTTTTTCTAAGCTCTATACTAAACATTAAATCTGTTACGAAAAAAGAACTAAATAAAATGAACACAAAACAATCAGCTTTAAAAAAGGACTCGTAACTGGAAAAACCGAATGAAAAAAGAATGTTAACAACAAATACTTTTTCACACCCAAACCAGTTCTGCGGAATCAGAATCAACGTCGAATTGAATGAGCCAATTGGAGTAAAGTGCCATGCAGATTTAAATTTTTCACACTTGTGACGGATGCAGCTAACGAGCATGCTAGTTAACGTTCGTGTCAGTCAGCTGCTGGCTCTCTCGCTGGCCAATAGAATCTTCCTGTCTATTCGCGGCAGCCAGCTATAGGCTCTCACTCTGGCCATTAGAAAATGGGCGCAAACTACATGAAAACTGCCGTAGAAGCATGAAAAAAAATCGATTATTTGCACTATCGATGGGAGTTGGGAAACGCAAAGTCGGTCTTGGCCTTTGCACTAACTTGGAGCATGTAAATTTTGGTGCAAATCCGTCGAAAATTGCGGCCGTGCATTCGTTACACACATACACATACACACAGACACAGACACACACACACACACACACACACACACACACACATCCTGCCTTTTATAGATAGAGATATTCTGCTATTCCGCGACCGTTATCGTCGCATAGCAATCTTCTATGTCAGCATAACAAAATAGCATCTTCAATGGTGAATATCGCTCTTTAAATGTCCGTATAACCACTCTGAAGATGGCGCATATGAGCCGAAAGCTTAGATCAAGGACCAACTTAGTAAAAAAGTATCCAAATGTTGGGCAATTTTTGTCTTCATTTTCGCCCGATATTAAAGCAAACAGACGAATTTTAGAACGGCTCATGATCAGACATAATAGACGTTCATTGTCTGTTGTATTTAACAATATACGTTTTAATATATATATATATATATATATATATATATATATATATATATATATATATATATATATATATGGGTGTAACAGTAAAACTGCCCAAATCGTCCATCCCACAACTTGTTTAATATCTAAAGAACCACTAAACTAATTGAGTTTCTTTTTTCCAGGTCTTCAGATGAAACATTTAGCCATCTTGACACGGTTTCTTGTAAGAATCACTGAAAAAACAGTTTGATTTATTCATCTAAAGAGAGAATAGGTTAAAATCATTTTGTGTCAGACCCACTATCTTCCCAAATGAACAATGGTGAGAGGAAAAAGATCATTCAGGCTTTCAGTAATGGTAACAGTATTCATTCACTGGCTTCCATCTAGAATGACCATTCAAGAACCATCCAGAGAACGGTAAATAAGTTTAAAAAAGACAGAACAGTAGAGGGGAAAACTGGATCAGGAGGTCACAACATGAAGAGGGATCATCATTTCAACTTAGAGCTGAAGAGATCAATTAGAAAAGATCCAACTCAATTCATAAGACTGTTGGCACGCGAGAGAGGAGTTTCCGCTCTGACAGTCCAAAGAGCAGTGAAAAAAGACTTGAAATTGAAATCGTACGTGAAACCTGTGAGGTTCCTTGTTACTCCAGGACAGAAGGTTTGAGAGGGAGATCATCTTAAATAAGTCGGAAAATGATCCTGGAATAATATATATATATATATATATATATATATATATATATATATATATATATATATATATATATATATTTGAACTTTATATCAATTCTTCATGAGCTTCCGATCTTTAGCTAGGATTAATTAATGATGGACATGTCATTTTCGTTTATGATCGATTTCATCACGATTCTTCTGTTAAGCTTAGAGAGTAATTATACATTCTTATTACCCAAAGTAGAGTCCGATAGTGTTATAAAAACCTCGGAGTATTCCTGTAAGATATATTTAATCATTTCTAAGATTAAACGGTTGAAAACTTAATATAATAAATGAACAATTTTTCTTTTTACAACCGGCATATATATATATATATATATATATATATATATATATATATATATATATATATATATATATATTGAGATGAACAGCCAGTGGCAGCAGTCTGTTTCATGCTAAACGCAGTCGTCAGGCAATCTATATTTAATAGGGACTTAAAAGTAAAGGATCAGAAGAACAGGATACAGAACAACATAAGCAAACGAGGAATTGCTATGAATAATGTTAAATATTAAAGTTCCATTTCGCCATTTTAAACGACCTGTTAAAGAAGAGTAATCGTTGCTTCCCTTCATGTTGGATGATCTATTCTGCAACAAATACACAGGCGACTTCTGCTGTAGTTTTATCGTACGTTCTCTGCCGTGTAAATATCAACTCACTCCTAGCCGATCATTTGGATGCTAACTTGAGTAGTTTGAGTCTGACGAATTTTCTCCACCGAGTAAATATAGACTCACCCCTAGCTGATTATTTGGTTGCTAAATCGCGTGGTTCAAGTTTCAAGAAGTTTCTCCGCTGTGTAAATATAGATTCGCCTTCGGCTAATCATTTGGATGCTAACTTGAGTGGCTCGAGTTTGACGAATTTTCACCGACGTGTAACTATAGACTCACCCATAGATGATTATTTCGATGCTAAATTGCCTGGTTCCAGTCTCAAGAAGTTTCTCCGCTGTGTAAATATAGATTAGCCCTAGGCTAATCATTTAGATGCTAACTTGTGTGGCTCGAATCTCACTAATTTTTACCACCGTGTAAATATTGACTCCACTCTAGCTGATCATTTGGTTGCTAACTTGAGTGTTTCTGGTCTAACGATTTTTCTCCACCGTGTAAATATAGACTCACCCCTAGCTGATTATTTGTTTGCTAACTTGAGTGCTTCGAGTCTCACGGATTTTCTCTGACGTGTAAATATAAACCTACACCTAGCTTATTATTTGGATGTTATATTTTGTGGTTCAAGTCTCATGTAGTTTCTCTGCTGTGTAAATATAGATTCGCCTTCGGTTAATCATATGGTTACTAACTTGAGTGCTTCGAGTCTCACGGATTTTCTCTGACGTGTAAATATAAACCTACACCTAGCTTATTATTTGGATGTTATATTTTGTGGTTCAAGTCTCATGTAGTTTCTCTGCTGTGTAAATATAGATTCGCCTTCGGTTAATCATATGGTTACTAACTTGAGTGCTTCGAGTCTCACGGATTTTCTCTGACGTGTAAATATAAACCTACACCTAGCTTATTATTTGGATGTTATATTTTGTGGTTCAAGTCTCATGTAGTTTCTCTGCTGTGTAAATATAGATTCGCCTTCGGTTAATCATATGGTTACTAACTTGAGTGCTTCGAGTCTCACGGATTTTCACCGCCGTGTAAATATAGACTCACCACTAGCTGATCATTTTGTTGCTAACTTGAGTTATTCTAGTCTCACGGTTTTTCTCCACCGAGTAAATATAGACTCAATCCTAGCTGTATTTTTGGATGCTAAATGGTGTGGTTCAAGTCTCACGAAGTTTCGCCGCTGTGTAAATATAGATTCGCCCTCGGTTAATCATTTGGATGCTAACTTGAGTGGCTCGAGTCTGGCGAATTTTCTGAGCCGTGTAAATATAGACTCACCACTAGCTGATCATTTTGTTGCTAACTTGAGTTATTCTAGTCTCACGATTTTTCTCCACCGAGTAAATATAGACTCAATCCTAGCTGTATTTTTGGATGCTAAATGGTGTGGTTCAAGTCTCACGAAGTTTCGCCGCTGTGTAAATATAGATTCGCCCTCGGTTAATCATTTGGATGCTAACTTGAGTGGCTCGAGTCTGGCGAATTTTCTGAGCCGTGTAAATATAGACTCACCACTAGCTGATCATTTTGTTGCTAACTTGAGTTATTCTAGTCTCACGATTTTTCTCCACCGAGTAAATATAGACTCAATCCTAGCTGTATTTTTGGATGCTAAATGGTGTGGTTCAAGTCTCACGAAGTTTCGCCGCTGTGTAAATATAGATTCGCCCTCGGTTAATCATTTGGATGCTAACTTGAGTGGCTCGAGTCTGGCGAATTTTCTGAGCCGTGTAAATATAGACTCACCACTAGCTAATTATTTATTTATTTATTTTTTTAAGCTTATCACCCCAAGCAAGGCTGGAAGTCACTAGCACGCAAGGGGTTACAGAAGGTTTGGAGGAAGAGCAGATAGGAGTGGTAAAGGAGAGGATGTGGAGAAAGATAGTAGATCGATCAAGGCAAGGGGGTTACAGAAGATTTGGAGCGAGAGCAGATAGGAATGAAAGGTGAAAGGATGTGGAGAAGGGAAGTGGATAGATCGAGGCAACTGGAGATGTCGATTGACGTTACACTTAAACCGTTGGAGATTGTATTTGTCAGGGAAACAGGAATAAGGAAGGGAGTTCCACAGGCGAGATGTGCGAGACATGAAGCTATGGGAGTAGAAGAGACGTCTACATCTAACAGTTTCAACGGTGAAGGGGTGGGAACGGGATGCCAGCCTCGTAGGACGTTTAAATTCATGAGGCCTAGGAACCAGCGAAAGCAGCTCCTCGGAGCAATTACCGTGAAAGTATTTGTAAAAAAGACAGAGCGAGGCAACGTCGCGTCTGTGAGAGAGAGCGACTGCAGACGAGATGACAGCTCAGGGCCAATTACATTGCATATCCGTCTCTGGATCTTATCAAGAACCCTGAGGCAAACAGCAGGGGCTCCAGACCATATATGGCAGCAATACTCCATGCAAGGGCGAATGGTCGATTTATAGATTTGGAGGATCGATTCCGGGGAGAAAAATGTAAATTGTGTGGTTCAAGTCTCAAGATGTTCCTCCGCTATGTAAATATAGATTCGCCCTCGGTTGATCATTTGGATTTGGTTCGAGTCTCACTGAACATACGCAAGCCTCGTTTCATGCTGAGAAATTTTCTCCAAACGTAAATGAATGGATGCCTACTATAACTCGATGCGTCGCTAGTCCAGTTCACTAGTGTATGAGTTTGTCTTTTCCCTGACTAAATTAAGCTTAGTAATTTACTAATATTAATCTGTATAATTCTAAATGACTGTGATTGCGGGTGTGATCGTGTAGTGCGTCCTTCCAGTACATAATCATTTAATTTTACCTGCTTTAAATGAATAAGATATAAAGAGTACGAGTTGTTTATACAGTATTTTTATTTTAAGTTTCTTCAAAGAGAAACTTTTATTAAATTATGACATTTCTCAGTTAAAGACAGACACAAAATGATTCCACTTTGCTGTTTCATCCAGTTTTTTTGTAGCGTAATTATTTACATTTCTGTTTTCTTTAAACAAACAATATTTTAAATATTTAAAACATTTATGGTATATTGAATTTTTTAAAAGTTAATCTGATATAAAGTTCAAGTTTATCCCAGAATTTAAAGGCTGTAAACAATCAGTAAAACGTTAAACATGAACATGTAAACCAGATCAATGATATGAACGAATTGAAACATTTCACTGAATCATAATAAAATTAACTTTCATTTCAATGGGATGTTGAAATCGACTTCAGTGTTTTATAACCTGAACCGTCAGTGACCCAATTGGTCACGAGTAGTTTAGTATTATATATAACCCACTTCAGTCACTTTCGCACCGCCTTAACTTCCACGTGTCTTCTCTATAATGCTTTCATGATATTTGTTCTAAGGGGTACTGCTCTATGGTACCTAGACTTTATTAATTTAAGGGCAGTATTAGATTTGCGGCCAGGTCACATTATTTGAATGTTGAAATGGCTTGATATAAATGTAACTTCTATGCTAACAGTTTTTTTTCTCTAGCGTTTCTCACTTCCATTAGTTTTTTTTTCCGGCTTCTTGCTTTCCGGTTAACTTTGATCTTGAAAAATTTATATCTTCCACCTTCTTAATTTCTGTTCTTTTCTTCTTTTTCGACTTAATGTTTTATTTCCTCATATTCAGTAAGCCCTTGCGTCTTCGTGGCTTTATTTCCTTACTTGGGGTAAAATGAATAAAAAAAGTCGTGCTACCAGTGCGAAACAAAATGGGCAACACGAAAATTAAGTTGTTTATGTTTTATTCCAAATGTTTTATGATAATGTTTGACCTCTGAATCCCAAAATGTAATCCGCATTTCTCGATCACGTAATGTTTTTGTGATAAGTTAAGTTTTAAAAAGTCTGATCTTCTGACTAAATCGATTACATTTTTGTGACATTATCGATTGAATTTTGTTAATATTTCTTATACGAAATAAGGTTTTGTGAGAAAAAGTGTTTTTTGACCCAATTTATTAATTAAATGTTATGAATATCGATTACAATAAATTGAATACTAGACATTGATAAATGTAAGTAAATGTAAATTGCATGTTACGTCATCATTGTTCAAAATTCAGGGCTTCAAATTCTGTTTATACGAACCTCTAAAATGGTTAGCGGCAGGTGTGTCTCTCTTCAAAGTCCAGCAGTCATCATCCATCATGACGACATCCCAGCGTCCCTGATACCTGGTCTCCATCTCTTTCATGTCCTGACGGAATCTCTTCTCGTGTTCTTCGCTCATTGATCCCAGAAACCGATCCATATGTGAAAATAAATAATGCATTTTGACGCTCATGTTGCATCCGAGGTTTTTGAAAGCAGTCAGCATATTGATGACAAGTTCTGTGGAGTTCCCGGCTTTGTTGTTGCTAAGAAAGTTCTTCACAACCAGAACAAAAGCTTTCCATGCTTCCGGTTCCACTTCGCACATTGAGTTTTCAAACTCTGGATCACTGATAAGCTGACGGATTTGAGGACAATCAAAGATATCTGCTTACGGCTTCTCCATCGTCAGTCCTGGAAAAGCCTTGCACAAGTAAGAGAAGCAACCACCATCCTTGTCCAGAGAGTTGGTGAACTGCTTGATCAAACCGAGCTTAATGTGCAACGGTGAGAAAAGTGTCCTGTCTCAGTCCACCTTATTGATGACGTTTGTTGTTTTGCAAGGTAACAATTCCTCCCGAATAGGTTAGTCCTTTTTCGTGTAATGCTAAGCAGTGACCCTACTATCCCAAATGCACTGATATTATGGGTACTTGGTGATCCCGGATTGTTGTACCAACAAAACGTTCATCATCTTCAGGTCAACGCAAATAAACCACTCATGCTGATCATAATGAATTTTCTCCGGCACATACTTCACTGCTTCATATTTCACCTTCAATGTAGTCAAGTGAGCGTGGGATACAGAGGCAAAATGTTTGCTGATGTGCAGCAAAACACTTTTCACTGATTGCTTGCTGCTGTCAATGAACATTTTCCAATCTTTGGATTCGTCATGTGCTACTCCAATTTTGTGCAGAAGCGGCGCAATATCTGAAGAGTGCACTAAGTCCTTCTCTTCAGGGTAAAAAAGGAAGTACTCTTGATACTTGTTGCGATAGAAGGTGATGCGAGGATTGCTAGAAAATAGTTTTATTCCTTCAATCTGGATGCCAGTGGTTCGGCAGAGGACTTTGACGATATCGCTAAGTAGATCATTTAGATCCTCTGAGGTAAAAGGATGTGGGACATCATCATCAAATAACACTTCTTGTTCTTCGTGCTTGTTCGTGCAGATTGAAGATCAGGTTTTCTGACCTGAGGCTTTCTGTAGATCCCAGCCACACCATTTAGATCCTCTGAATTAAACTGATATCGGACATCATCATCAAAAATCACTTCTTGTTCTTCGTGCTTTTTCCTGCTGTTTGAAGATCAGGTTTTCTGGATTGAGGCTTTCTGTAGATCCCAGCCACATCATTTAGATCCTCTGAGTTAAATTGATATCGGGCATCATCATCAAAAATCACTTCTTGTTCATGCTTTTTCCTGCTGTTTGAAGATCAGGTTTTCTGGCTTGAGGATTTCTGTAGATCCCAGCCACACCATTTAGATCCTCTTAAGTAGGATTAGGTCGTGGAACATCATCATCACAAAACACTTCTTCTTGTTCTTTGTGCTTTTTCCTGCTGATTGGACATCAGGTTTTCTGTATATCCCAGCCACTTGAACAGCACAGAAGTAGCAGTCAGTGCTATGGTTTGTTGACTCCTTTCAGGGTAGTACCAGTAGCATGCAGAAGTGTAGGGGTGGAGCTTGCGATTGCCTCAGGCCTACATATCGGGTGTGTATCCAATGAATGAGCGAAATATAAATTCAGTTTACATTTAATTTGTATAAAATGTTTTATTTCGTGTTTCATTTATTTTTACATATTGAATATGTCTTCCTACCTCACATTTTTGCGTAATGGCCCCCTACTTGAGTCTTAAAGATATACAATCAAGAAATTGGCACCAGCAAACATCACGAAACCCTCTGAACGTCACTGGATCAGACCGAGAGCTTCCGAGATGCGATACGAAAGCAGTTTAATTTTTTTAAATTTTTGCAATTGACAGTGAATTGACGATGCTGGTTTTATAACCGTTTAGTCTGTAAAATAAAGCAGCTGTCGCCAAGCTTCATGGAAATCTGTTTTTCGACTTGTGAGCCCGTTCTCCAACGTGCGAATACTTGGCAACTTTCTTATTCTATACGTTCGATCGGTGTAAAGTTCAAGTCGAATCATTATCGATCTGCAAATCTATATTCATCACAGGATACCATAGAACTCGGTTAATAAGGCTTTATTCAACCACCCTCATGTCCCACCCGTCACATACACGCTGTCTACATCTTGGTCAAGCCGTAGAGGTCACTAAACACACTTCTCCAGTTCTTAATGCATAACTGGCTATAATTTGACGTGCCATTTGCTAAAGTGGTTATCAGACGCAAACAACCTTTAAAAGATACGCGTTCAGGAGGTTCAATAACACGCTCTCCTGACAACGTCCTACTTACCCGTCTCGTAATGCATGGTTCCGCTTGACCGGTCCAGTCGATCCGCAAACCAAAAGCGGCCTTATGCCAAGCAGCTCGACATCGGACAGCTTCTTCTTCTTCTTCTTCTTCTTCTTCTTCTTCTTCTTCTTCTTCTTCTTCTTCTTCTTCTTCTTCTTCTTATTATTATTATTATTATTATTCCCCTTTAGCTCTTAGTAAAGATTGTCTTTTTGCTATCTCCCCTCATCCATATTCTGCCATCCATTTACTCAAGCTCGTCAGGTAGGCCAACTGGCGCTAATTTCCCATGCCCCTCTTCGCTTCAATATGTCTTGCGAATGCCAAATTTTTCAAGGCCTTTTCCCACATTATGTGTCCTAGAAATTTCATCTGTCTCTTTCTGGTGTTAAGTATAAGTGCCCTTTTCTTTTACACCTTCTCTAAAGCTTCGCCGTTCTTCACGTGTTCAGTACATGGAATTCTTAACGTAGAATCATATAGCTACCTAGTCAAACAGTTAGTCTTTTATGATTCAATATATTTAGAAAGAATGGTCAGGGATAGGGTGATCAACGGACGTTTTTTTCTATTATATTCACTAACGTGAATTAAACGAAGACACGAATATCTAGTGACCAAGAACACATTGACTGGTCATGGATGGCAGGTATATATGAAGAAAGAAAACAGCGAGTGTAGATAGCAGTAGAAACGGAAATTGAGCACCATTTCTGCGATTGTTTGGCAAAGGTGTCAGGATAGTTCACGAGTTTTACCATTTCATACAACGAGAAGGTGCTGCACAAGAGTTGGCATCCCCAGTTACGAAGCGAATCTGCTTCAGTTTTGAATTATGCCTTGTTCGAATTAACCCGCTCCAAACGGGAACGATAGAAGAAATTTAAATTAAAATATCTTTGTTTCTAAGTTAAAGTGGCATTTTTAAATGCGTTCCGACTTTTCGAACGCAATTTCCTAATTAATCTAGAAAGGTAAACCCGTGGATTAAATATTGATTTCAAAGTTGAGTTCTGACAGCAAATTTCTAGCCGTCATTTGTAAAAATGTTTCCCGCCAAAATGTGTCGGGGACATAATTCTTTTCATATTTTTTTTTTTTTGCTGGCGTGTCTGATATCACTGTTCGTATCTGGATGGATCTTTGTTCAGTCCCTGTATGTAAAAAGGCACACCCTGACATAGTAATCTTCCCTCCCGTTCATACCGGCATCAATTCCCCGGCGCAATGTCGACTTTATGTGAATCCGTTATCAATTTTATTTAGATGTTGGCGCCATTCACGACTGAAGAAGCATGGGTTCGGGGAAAAGCCGAATCCACAAACCACGCGCCTGGTCGATATAAACGGATAATGGCGAAGGTCTTTATCCCGTGTAGGACTGCGATCCTTGCTAGATAGCAATTGCAGAGAGATACGGAAAATCCAAAGAAGCGAGATAAATGTACTGTTGACTCGACATTAATGGGAAACCATGCATATTACATGACAAAATGTCGGGTTCTATTTTTCCTTTCTTTTTTTCGAGATTAGTTTCCCGTATTCATACCGGTGAACGTCTTTAAAATCTGTCTTGAAATTCTTGAATCTTGCTTGAAGTCTCACCCTGTAAAAGTCAGATGCGAGAAATATAAATATTTCTATGCATAAAAAGTTTTAGATATTACAATATTTAGACTGCAACTGGCCCCTTTTTAACTGTTATCTATCTATCTATCTATCTATCTATCTATCTATCTATCTATCTATCTATCTATCTATCTCGGTCCGTTCAGTATCTATCTATCTATCTATCTATCTATCTATCTATCTATCTATCTATCTATCTCGGTCCGTTCAGTATCTATCTATCTATCTATCTATCTATCTATCTATCTATCTATCTATCTATCTATCTATCTATCTATCTATCTATCTATCTCTTTCCGCAATTGTCAGAGTCAAGTATCAATCAGTAAGCAAAGGAAAGCGATAATGCACGAAGAAAATATATATCTATCTCATCTTTATTTTAATCTGTTTATATCTATCATATTTACCATCTAACACAACATCTATCTATCTATCTATCTATCTATCTATCTATCTATCTATCTATCTATCTATCTATCTATCTATCTATCTATCTGAATATGTTTATTATCTATCTTTTTCTTTCATTTTTATTACCTTAAATTAAATGTTTTGCTCGTAAAAAATGAAAGCCCTTCCATTTTCCTCGTCACTCAATAAAGCCTGAGTTCTTTTACTTTTATTCTCAGGGTCTGTCTTAAACGATTGCAAGTCGTATAAGTTTATTTGGTTTGGAATTGGCCATGATTGGCCGAATTCTTTTATTTGGTCAATTTATCAGATTGGTGTGATGGGAAGGAAACAATGGAAAGGAAGACACGCAGTCAAGAATGAAGGAAAGAATGAATGAATGAAGTAAGGAAGGCAGGAAGGAATGGTGGAAGGTAAGAATCTAAGAAGGATGGTAGGAAGAAGGAAGGAAGAGATGAAGAGAAGAGGGAAGGAAAGGATGAAGAGATGAGAGTAAGAAGGAAGCGATGAAGGAGGGTAAGAAGGAAGGAAGGAAGGAAATGAAGAGAAGAGGAAAGGAAAGGATGAAGACAGGAGAGTAAGCAGGAAGGGATGAAGGAGAGTAAGAATGAATGAATGAATGAATGGTGGAAGGTAAGAAGCTAAGAAGGATGGTAGAAAGAAGGAAGGAAGAGATGAAGAGAAGAGGGAAGAAAGGATGAAGAGAGGAGAGTAAGAAGGAAGGGATGAATGAGAGTTATAAGGAAGGAAAGAAAGAAGGAAGGTAAGGGAAAGAAAGGATGAAAAGGGGAGAGTAAGCAGGGCGGGATGAAGGAGGGTAAGAGTGAATGAATGAAGGACGGAAGGAAGGAAGGAAGGAAGGAAGGAAGGAATGGTGAAAAGTAAGAAGCTAAGAAAATTCGGTAGAAAGAAGGAATGAAGAGATGAAGAGAAGAGGGAAAGAATGGATGAAGAGAGGAGAGTTAGAAGGAAGGAAGGAAGTGAGCAAGAAATGGCTGAATGCAGCATGGAATGGAGGGAGAGAGGGAAAAGGAAGGAAGGAAGGAATGAAGGACGAAAGGAAGGAAGAGATGATAGAAGGAAGGAAGGGTGAAGGAAGGAAGGGGCGAAGGAAGTGAGCAAGGAATGACGCAATGCAACATGGAATGGAGTGTGAGAGGACGGAAGGAAGGAAGGAAGGAGGGAAGAAGGAAGGAAGGGACGAAGGAAGTGAATAAGAAATGATGGAATGCAGCATGGAATGTACAGAGAGAGGGAGAAAGAAAGGAAGAAATGAAGAAAGGAAGAGATGATAGAAGGAAGGAAGGAAGGTAGGAGGGAATGAAGGAAGAAGGAAGGAAGGGAGGAAGGAAGTGAATAAGAAATTACGGAATGGAGCATGGAATGGTGGGAGAAAGGAAGGAGGGAGGAAATGAGACAGAGAGGGAGAAAGAAAGAAAAAAAGGAAGGAATGGCGGAAGAAAGTAAGAGATGATAGAAGGAAGATAGAAGTGATATAAGGAAAGAAGGAATCGAGGAAGAAAGAAAGAAAGAAGGAAAGAAAGAAAGAAAGAAGGAAAGGAAGAAAGAAGGAAAGAAAGAAAGAAAGAAAAAAGGAAAGAAAGAAAGGAAGAAAGAAAGAAAGAAGGAAAGAAAGAAAGAGGGAAAGAAAAAAAGGAAGGAAGGTAAGAAGGAGTGAAAAGGAAATATATATGGCATATATTTGTTGGTAGAAATATTTTCAATAAAAAAACCTTCCAAAAAACCGAAACGTTGTGAATATGGCAATGAAGATGAGGATAACCGTCCGAATAATGTAAATAATGCAAGTAATCATAATACCTCATCTCAGAGATGTAGACGGATCCTGAAGAAGGCCGGGTTTTACAACAACCGAAACGTTGTGAATATGGCAGTGAAGATGAGGATAACCGTCCGAATAATGTAAATAATGCAAGTAATCATAATACCTCATCTCAGAGATGTAGACGGATCCTGAAGAAGGCCGGGTTTTACAACAACCGAAACGTTGTGAATATGGCAGTGAAGATGAGGATAACCGTCCGAATAATGTAAATAATGCAAGTAATCATAATACCTCATCTCAGAGATGTAGACGGATCCTGAAAAAGGCCGGGTTTTACAACAACCGAAACGTTGTGAATATGGCAATGAAGATGAGGATAACCGTCCGAATAATGTAAATAATGCAAGTAATCATAATATCTCATCTCAGAGATGTAGACGGATCCTGAAGAAGGCCGGGTTTTACAACAACCGAAACGTTGTGAATATGGCAATGAAGATGAGGATAACCGTCCGAATAATGTAAATAATGCAAGTAATCATAATACCTCATCTCAGAGATGTAGACGGATCCTGAAGAAGGCCGGGTTTTACAACAACCGAAACGTTGTGAATATGGCAGTGAAGATGAGGATAACCATCCGAATAATGTAAATAATGCAAGTAATCATAATACCTCATCTCAGAGATGTAGACGGATCCTGAAGAAGGCCGGGTTTTACATCAACCGAAACGTTGTGAATATGGCACTGAAGATGAGGATAACCGTCCGAATAATGTAAATAATGCAAGTAATCATAATACCTCATCTCAGAGATGTAGACGGATCCTGAAGAAGGCCGGATTTTACAACAACCGAAACGTTGTGAATATGGCAGTGAAGATGAGGATAACCGTCCGAATAATGTAAATAATGCAAGTAATCATAATACCTCATCTCAGAGATGTAGACGGATCCTGAAGAAGGCCGGGTTTTACAACAACCGAAACGTTGTGAATATGGCAATGAAGATGAGGATAACCGTCCGAATAATGTAAATAATGCAAGTAATCATAATACCTCATCTCAGAGATGTAGACGGATCCTGAAGAAGGCCGGGTTTTACAACAACCGAAACGTTGTGAATATGGCAATGAAGATGAGGATAACCGTCCGAATAATGTAAATAATGCAAGTAATCATAATACCTCATCTCAGAGATGTACACGGATCCTGAAGAAGGCCGGGTTTTACAACAACCGAAACGTTGTGAATATGGCAATGAAGATGAGGATAACCGTCCGAATAATGTAAATAATGCAAGTAATCATAATACCTCATCTCAGAGATGTAGACGGATCCTGAAGAAGGCCGGGTTTTACAACAACCGAAACGTTGTGAATATGGCAGTGAAGATGAGGATAACCGTCCGAATATTGTAAATAATGCAAGTAATCATAATACCTCATCTCAGAGATGTAGACGGATCCTGAAGAAGGCCGGGTTTTACAACAACCGAAACGTTGTGAATATGGCAGTGAAGATGAGGATAACCGTCCGAATAATGTAAATAATGCAAGTAATCATAATACCTCATCTCAGAGATGTAGACGGATCCTGAAGAAGGCCGGGTTTTACAACAACCGAAACGTTGTGAATATGGCAATGAAGATGAGGATAACAGTCCGAATAATGTAAATAATGCAAGTAATCATAATACCTCATCTCAGAGATGTAGACGGATCCTGAAGAAGGCCGGGTTTTACAACAACCGAAACGTTGTGAATATGGCAATGAAGATGAGGATAACCGTCCGAATAATGTAAATAATGCAAGTAATCATAATACCTCATCTCAGAGATGTAGACGGATCCTGAAGAAGGCCGGGTTTTACAACAACCGAAACGTTGTGAATATGGCAGTGAAGATGAGGATAACCGTCCGAATATTGTAAATAATGCAAGTAATCATAATACCTCATCTCAGAGATGTAGACGGATCCTGAAGAAGGCCGGGTTTTACAACAACCGAAACGTTGTGAATATGGCAATGAAGATGAGGATAACCGTCCGAATAATGTAAATAATGCAAGTAATCATAATACCTCATCTCAGAGATGTAGACGGATCCTGAAGAAGGCCGGGTTTTACAACAACCGAAACGTTGTGAATATGGCAATGAAGATGAGGATAACCGTCCGAATAATGTAAATAATGCAAGTAATCATAATACCTCATCTCAGAGATGTAGACGGATCCTGAAGAAGGCCGGGTTTTACAACAACCGAAACGTTGTGAATATGGCAGTGAAGATGAGGATAACCGTCCTAATAATTAAAATAATATAAACTGAAACAATTCTGTTCATCTGAATTCCAAACTTTGCTTTTATCAACGTTTGCAAAGAGGAATTAATTAAATATAGCATCGTCTGCGGAGAACTACATGCAGTCTAGTTCCTTGCAACGACTTCTTTAATCGGTACAAGTTTGAGTACAACATTCTTTTTTTATCACTATATATCGTTTTAGTGGACACATGTGTAGGTGTAGCCCTTCACAATTCATATCCAGCATCATAGACATAGACATTTTTATGAAAACGCTACGTCTACCAATGGGTGCAATGGGCCCATAATTTATTTTCAAAAAGTTTTTCACCCTTATAGTTATTTTATCCGAATTATTTTTCTAACTTTTTTGTGGTGCACGGTGGCCAATAATTAAGTATAACTCAATACTTCAATGTTAAAATAAAGCAGTATTTAATTACAACCGCAAATAAATACTTAACAGGAACAAAGAAGTAAAAGTCAACCAAAGATAATTAACCATTTCAATGAATACCTTGTTAGTAGCGCGGCTCGGTTTAACGTCCAGTAAATCCTAAATCAACGCCCAAATCATCGAAGCACAATAAGTCACACTAGTTCGACTGGATAGTTCCACTCAATAGTCACTGCAGTTAGTAGCCTGACATCGCTATTTATACACCTGGTGGAAAACATATATTTATAAGTCCAGAGTGTCACGCTGGAACTACGGTGTCGGTAGTTACTCATTTTCTGCCTATATGACACTTATTTTTTCTTCATTTTCTATCATCTATATAAAAGAAATAAATTTAGAACAAGCAGCAAAATTTTGTTGGATGGTTTCTCCTCCTATTACCAAGTGGGTCCACTGGACACATGGTTGACATTTTTAATTAAATAAAATATGTCGTCCATTCTAAATAAATGCCATTATGTAAAGCCATTTTTATTAGAAGACTTTTCAGATTACCCTTTTCCTTAGTTATAAAATGCTTGGAAAGGATTTCTAATAGTATTCACTACAGTAATTTCTCGAAAATAATACGCGTTATTTTACTGTAAATCACGGGTGATAGTAGGGGTGCGTATTATAAATAGGTTTAAACAAAAATATTTTTTCGTTATTGATTTATAATAATAAATATGTACTTGTTCTAAAGTAAGAAAGATATTATCCCAATTTTAAATCCAACAATAATAATTGTAACATTTTTGTCAATAAATTTAAGTTTATCAGTAACGACATTTTTTATTTGTCGAAAAAAATAAAAAATCTATAAAAAGGCCAATTTTGAAGAAAAGAGGATATCAAGTTAACAAATTATTGAAATTTTAATTTTCATCATCACCACTTTCTATTATAGAATCAATATCTAAATTGTCATTAAACAAATTATCATTCACAATATTATCATCGTCGTGTTCAAAATCATCTTCAGCCTCTTCATTCTCTTGCCAATGTCATCTTCAGAGCCATCCATGGCTGTCATGAGACAGCACTTCTTGAAACATCTCTTTATTACATTCTCACTGACGGAATCCCAAGATTCCTGAATCCATTTTACAATAAGTTCAGGGTCGACAAAATATCTTCGTAATTATTATTATTTTTTTTTTTTGAGAAAATTTTATAGACGCGTATTATGCATAGGGATAGATATATTTTTTTAATTTTTGGATCATTTGTTGGGGTGCGTATTATTTATGGGTGCGCATTATTTTCGAGAAATTAAGGTAAGACATTTGAAGATGATCCAATATCACTATTTTATTGCATCATCTTTATGGAACAAACAGTATTGCATCATCATTGAAGAAATAATGAAACATTGTATCGTCATTCAACAAGCTTAAAAAACAAAGATAGCATGCCAACTATTTGGTCTTAGATTTGTAATCCTTTCACAAAATGTCAAAAGCTAAACCTTGGATAGATAGATAGATAGATAGTTTGTTTGTTTGTTTAACCAGCATATCGACCTTCGTTGGGCCATTTAATGCTGAAAAAGGTTTTTTTTCTTTTTTTTTTCCCAAAAGTATAGTTGGTAATATTGTTTTCCAAAAAGTATAGCTGGTAATATTGTTTTCCAAAAAAGTATAGCTGGTAATATTGTTTTTCAAAAAAGTATAGCTGGTAATATTATTTTTCAAAAAAGTATAGCTGGTAATATTATTTTTCCAAAAACGCATAGCTGGTAATAATATTTTTTCAAAAACGTATAGCTGGTAATAATATTTTTTTCAAAAACGTATAGCTGGTAATATTATTTTCCCCAAAACGTATAGCTGGTAATAATATTTTTTCAAAAACGTATAGCTGGTAATAATATTTTTTCAAAAAGATATGTGCTGGAAAAGACCTGGAAGTTCACTATTTGCCCATAGTTGGGACCCCAACAGGTGCTACCACCCCGGGTCAGGGTGGACCTGGGAACACCTGCAATTAAGAGGTGGTTCCACGCTTCCTCAAAACCTCCTGATCAGAGGCCTTGCTGTTGGATGCAGTTTAACGTCGTACCCAGGACGTAAACCTTGGAGATATTTCACAATTGTTATCCTGAGTTAGATGAAGAGTGGGAAGAAGAAATTAGTGATGAATCTTCTTTTTCTGAAGATGATAACGAAAGCGATAATGAAAGTGATAATGAAAGTGATAATAAAAGCGATAATGAAAGTTATAATGAAAGCGATAATGAAAGTGATAATGAAAGCGATAATGAAAGTGATAATGAAAGTGATAATAAAAGCGATAATGAAAGCGATAATGAAAGCGATAATGAAAGCGACAATGAAAGTGATAATGAAAGTGATAATAAAAGCGATAATGAAAGTGATAATGAAAGTGAATCTTTTTTTTCTGAAGATGATAATGAAAGCGATAATGAAAGTGATAATGAAAGCGATAATGAAAGTGATAATGAAAGTGATAATGAAAGCGACAATGAAAGTGATAATGAAAGTGATAATGAAAGCGACAATGAAAGTGATAATGAAAGCGATAATAAAAGTGATAATGAAAGTGATAATGAAAGCGACAATGAAAGTGATAATGAAAGTGATAATAAAAGCGATAATGAAAGTGATAATGAAAGCGATAATGAAAGCGATAATGTCAGCATTACTTATTCACAATCGGATGAGGAGATGAATGATAACAACGAAGCTGACAGAAACTTCTTCAAATACTTCAATGATGAAAGAAAAGTATTATTCGAAAAATTAGTCTGAAATTTGGTCTTCTAAACCAGTTGAAAGGGAACAAGGAAGAACTCCATCCTAAATGTTTTACATCAAAAGCCTGGACCTTCACGTTTTGCAAGAAGATCTTGGGATTCAGTTCTTTCATCCTTTATATTCTTTATGAAGTTAACTCTCCTGGAAATAATCCCAAAATGGATAAATGCTGAAGGAATTCAGGTCTTGCATGTATTGATATGACTACAAACTACTGTCAGCAATACACTACCCAAGAAACATCCAATGAGAGAAGGAAAAAATGCAACTTGTGTTGTCTTAAAATGGATAGAAAAACGGGAATTGTCTGTCATATTTGCCAAGAATATGTCTGTCAAAGCCATTTGGAAGCATTCTGTACAAAATGCAATGATGAATTGCCATTAAAAAAATGTAATTGGAATTAATTTTATAATTTTAAACTAAATATAAAAAAGATATATTGCAATTTTTCTGTGAATAAATTTAGATTAAAATTGTTATTTCTTTGTCCATCTATAATTATACACACCTAACATCATCAAAAAATGCAAAATGTCTGAATAGTTAAAAAAAATGGAAATGGGTCCGTTGGATAAAGGTGGCGTTTAATGGAAGCCAGTTTTCTTGGTAGACGGAGGGTTAAACAAAATGCACATCTTACAGAGATCGAAATTGCATTTCTTTTTTCTGTGAACCCCACCATTCACCCCGGTGCACTTTACCATTCTTCCCCAGAGGTCAGCACAGCACAGAAAGGTTTAATGAACCGTTTCTAAGAATCTGTCTATATTTCTGAGATGAGGTATTATGTACATTATTTAAATTATTCGGACTATTGTCCTCATCTTTGTCGCCATATTTATTAAAACGTTTCGGGCGTTGTACGCTCCGGCCTTCTTCAGGTGGTTGGAATGCCGAACTCTTTTATTTTTTTTATTCTTTAATCTTTTATTTCGCTCACTGGGGTAGACTGTTCTACTTCCACGTGCCGTGTTTAATGGATGTCAGTTATCTCCTGTAAATTTCCCTTTGAAAGTTCTTCACTGCCTTAACCGGGTACTGAACTCACACTCTGTGGGTCCTGTCACCACCTGAAGAAGGCCGGAGCGTACAACGGCCGAAACGTTTTAATAAATATGGCGACAAAGATGATGACAATAGTCCGAATAATGTAAATAACGTTTCTAAGAAATCGCCGTTTTTTTTCAAACATACCAACATCGACATAGAAAGACTTCTTATAGTAAATATAACTCCCAAGAGGGCATTCTTTTATTCTGGGAAATCACATTGTATTCCTTTAAAAGTTAGGAACCCCCATGCCACTGACACACCGTTGAATCATTCCCATTCCCTCTGTTCTTCATTGGTATAGAGGAAGTTCCAGTCAGACATTAATTCAGAGAACCGCTATGTTTAGCAGACTCCCAGGAGAGGATGTTTTGATTACTACACTCTTAACCTCTTTAAGTCGAGGGGGGAATCGTTTTCTATCCTACATATCCTCATAACTTGCACTTACTTCCTCTTTATTTCCAGCATGCAACGACCTCAATCAGTAACCGTAAGTGGCTCTTGGGTGTTGTATTAGTTGAACATTTATTTAAAATAAAAACTATAAAACATATTTAGTACGCTTCACTGGCCTCTTTATTAAAACAGACATCACGAGAGTTTCATTTATGCTGTCATGCGTAGTAGCTGTCTCCGCCATTTTTATTGTTTTCGTATATCATGAAACAGCGCCTGAATTTAATGAGATGGCGGGGCGATGGGCGGAGCGATGAGCGGAGTTGCGTCGTGGGTGATTGCCAGTGACCGATCTATGGTAGAAAGTTTGGCGGGCTTCTTTTATATGCCGCACACGGATGTAGTAGTGACCATTTGTTGTCTTAGCAAAACACGGAAGATGACATTGTGCTAATGTCGAAAGTACTCGGGAATGAAATGCATATACATAATCATGGCAATTTTCTCTCTTCCTTTAATAAGGAAACAAAGAAACATGTCTTTTTATATATAAGAAGAATATTTAGAAGAATCCTCAGCAGAAAGCACTGGACGGCCGTTTCGTCCTATTTTGGGGATTCGTCAGCAATGCACATCCACTACCGAGAATCGAACACGGACCGTTACGATATGACGCAAGCGTCATAGCCATTGGACCAACAGGTCTCGGGGACAAAGAGTTAACACACCAGACTCGATATTGCTCCAGCTCTTCACAAATTCAGTCGTATGACTCATCTGATTCTATTTATGCCAATGGACTGTGCCCCCAAGAGTCACGACTCCTATCCTCAAGCCGCTCCATCGAGAGCATTAGAAGACGGGTCAAGCAGTGCTATATATAGAGAAATTAAGCGGAGTTTGAATAATCATAATTAATTCATCCAGTCTGGCTTGGGGACTGAAGCCGTTGATCCACTTGACTGGAATACGAACTCGGCTCTCCGATTCCAACACACACACACACACACACACACACACACACACACACACACACACACACATATATATTTATATAATCCAATATATATATATATATATATATATATATATATGTGTGTGTGTGTATATATTGCAATATATTCTAATATATATATATATATATATATATATATATATATATATCATAATTAATTCATATATATATTAATTATATATATATATAATTATATATGTAGAGGCGATGAACCAAATATGTGTGGGTATATATATATATATATATAAACATATATATATATATATATATTAAATATATATATACATATATATATATATAAACATACATATATATATATATATTAATTATATATATATATATATATATATATATATATATATATATATATATATATATACACAATTAGTTCATCGCTTCTAGCATCGCACTGTACGAGAAACTCCATATGTAGTGGTCCCAAGGTACACTTCAATAGGAACTACTGAGTATTTCGAGCGGCTGCAGCCTAAATTAGCACATGTAACTGAACTACTGACAGAATACCCAGGGTAGTGCTGACACGGTATCCTCGACTGGACTGAAGACAATGGTCAGGGCGAGTAGTTACCCCTGAAAGAATCAACGGCCATAACATTTGTCACCAAGTCGAAAGACACAGCCTGATTGTCAGAATTGGGCAAGGATTTACTCCACCATGTCTGCTTTACTCAGAAACGCACAAAGAAATGTGTTTCCATCTGCGTAACGACCCTACGATCGGGTCCGATGATGCTAATGATGCCTTCCGTTCTAGCAAATTAGTGATAAAACAAGTACGTTCTTACCTTCCCCAAGATGATTATCGTACCTTTCCCGAGGGCATAAGTGCGAATTTACACTTACAACCTCTGATGAAATTCAAACCCAATACATAAACATGCACCCCCTCAATTTTGGGACAGATATGTGCACACCCAAACACACATGATACGAATCATGGTTTATCAGCGATGAGACATATTTATCTTGATATCTAACACTGTGACAGCACGCAGGAAAATATGTGTTTATGCCTTTCACTGGGGATCATTACTACTAAATGAGCCTGACACGAAATGTGAACTCTCTTCGCTGATTTCGAATTCTATGACGATGAAAAATACGGTGATATCCGTCCTGTCGACCGTAACATTTCGAAACTTCTAAAGATTCGAAGCACGCACACTAACACACACACACTCAAGCACAAGAAAACAAAATGGCGAATTTACGAAAATTGTCTGAAAAGAGACACTTGCTGCCCAGACAAAAAAAAAAATAGCATCTGACGATATTCGAAAGCCGCCGACTCGCTGTAAGCCACGGTATTCCGGGAAAGCATCCCTGATGATTACGGCTGGGAGTGTCTGGGAAGGTGCAACCTTGTTGCAACAGGAATTAGCTCAAAGAACAAAAGGGGAGGTTAACACATGGTCGATGGTTACAACGTGGGACCGGGCCAGACAAAGGCAGACAGAGAAATTTAATTTAACGCAACATTTGCCGCTGTACAACACAGAATGTTATTTATTTATTTTCGAGCCGTTGAAGAAGTTTGTCATTATTCATATTTCTTGTTAAGATCAAACACAAAGCAATAAAGACCAAGGTTTGTCAAAGAACCAAATCAAATTGACTGAGGTGTGTCCAGGAGATCGTAGACGAAGTTCAGCGTGGCCAATCCTTATTTTACTGTTGATTTGTGATTCATATTTTTTAACTCGCAATTACTGTTTATATTGTTCAAATGATAATATTAGCCGTTTCCTTATAAGGAAACATTCTGTATTTATTGACCGAAGAGCGAGTGCTACTCGACTTATGATTTTCTTCACTCCCTTGCCATCGGGATAGAATCAAAGTGTAGTATCTGTTTCTCATATTAGCCGTTTCCTTCTATGGAAACATTTGACATCCATTGACCGAACAGCCAGTGCTACTCGAGCTAGGCTTTTCTTCACTCATTCGCCATCGGGGTGGGATCAATATGTAGTATCTGTTCTTATCTCTAATGGCAATGATAATACAAGCTGTTGATTGTAAGGAAATATTAGGTATTTATTGATCGAGCTGCAAGTGCTACTAGAATTATGTTTTTCTTCTCTCTGGCCATCGAGATGGGATCAAAGTGTAGTAGCTGTTCTTCCATATTTAATAATAATATTAGCCATTTCCTTATATGGAAACATTCAGCAAAGATTGACCCAGCAGGCAGTTCTACCGGAGTTATGCTTTTCTTCACTCTCTGACCATTGAGATGGGATCAAGGTGTAGTAGCTGTTCTCCATATTTAATAATAGCATTAGACATTTCCTTATATGGAAACATTCAGCAACCAAAGGCCCAGCAGGCAGTTCTACCAGAGTTATGCTTTTCTTCTCTCTCTGGCCATCGAAATGGGAGCAAAGTGTTGTATCTGTTCACATATAATGGCAATATTTTGTTGTTTTCTTATAAATTATTTTTTTAACTAAATATTCACACAGCAAAAGGCCCAAAGAGCCACTTAAGTCAGAGGGCTAATGAATACGGTTGTTGTATGGATACAAAAGATGGAAATAACAAGTGCATATACCGAGGATATTTAGGATAGACAACGGTTGTCCAGAGAGTTAAAGAGATTCAGATTGTAGTTCATCGGAGAAGCATCCCCTCTGGAGTCTATTCCACAAAGTAGCATTTCTAGGAAAGAAACTAAGTGAAACTTCCTCCTTACCAATGGAATACAGAGGGAATGGGATTGATTCGACTCTGTGTACATGAGACGACGGGTTCTAGCTCTAAATGTCTGAACTGGTGGGACGAAGATATTTAGTTCGTCAGAACATTTGATATGGAAATAGGGACATATAAGCAATTGGCTGGCGGTGTTTTGCCTGGGAGAAAGGGCGGTAGGGCTGAAAATAATTCATCACTCAAAAGAGCGCAAAAAATGAAGAATGGGCAGTTTTAACCAATATATGGCAGCAATACCCAATTTTTAGTCTGATGGAGAGCATCATACGTGTGACCTTGGGTCATACTTATATTACTATAAACATGAACAAAATATGGTTAGGTATTTTATTCGATTTTTCTTTCTTTTTTTCTTTTTTTTTCTTTCTTTCTTTCTTTCCTTCTTTCTTTCTTTCTTTCTTTCTTTCCCAATTTATCCAAGAATTAGATAGGTTGCTTATCACCCTGTTCACACTCCTTCCTTGTCTATTGCACAGGGGTAGAGTTTAATCAGTTGTCTCCTGTTTTGGATTAGGTTTTCGGTTCCTTCTAAAGTATTTTCATTCTCTTTGACACCAAGTAATGCAAAGTATCTCAGTCGCAGTATTACCTTGCTTGGGGTGAAATTATTTTTAAAACACCTATCTATCTATCTATCTATCTATCTATCTATCTATCTATCTATCTATCTATCTATCTCTGTATATATATATATATATATATATATATATATATATATATATATATATATATATATACACATACACACACACACACACACACACACAAACACACAGATAAAGAATAGACCTTAATATATACAGGGTGGTCCAAAAGTAGGTGGACAGTAAATAATTACATTTATTTTGAGATTACATATACATACAATTATATTTACTAACACAATTATTACATTGACAATTAAATTTTATTGTGAACAATAATACAAAAGCCCTTAAATTTTATTGTGAACAATAATACAAAAGCCCTTAAATTTTATTGTGAACAATAATACAAAAGCCCTTAAATTTTATTGTGAACAATAATACAAAAGCCCTTAAATTTTATTGTGAACAATAATACAAAAGCCATTAAATTTTATTGTGAACAATAATACAAAAGCCCTTAAATTTTATTGTGAACAATAATACAAAAGCCCTTAAATTTTATTGTGAACAATAATACAAAAGCCATTAAATTTTATTGTGAACAATAATACAAAAGCCATTAAATTTTATTGTGAACAATAATACAAAAGCCCTTAAATTTTATTGTGAACAATAATACAAAAGCCCTTAAATTTTATTGTGAACAATAATACAAAAGCCCTTTAATTTTATTGTGAACAATAATACAAAAGCCCTTAAATTTTATTGTGAACAATAATACAAAAGCCCTTAAATTTTATTGTGAACAATAATACAAAAGCCATTAAATTTTATTGTGAACAATAATACAAAAGCCCTTAAATTTTATTGTGAACAATAATACAAAAGCCATTAAATTTTATTGTGAACAATAATACAAAAGCCCTTAAATTTTATTGTGAACAATAATACAAAAGCCCTTAAATTTTATTGTGAACAATAATACAAAAGCCATTAAATTTTATTGTGAACAATAATACAAAAGCCCTTAAATTTTATTGTGAACAATAATACAAAAGCACTTAAATTTTATTGTGAACAATAATACAAAAGCCCTTAAATTTTATTGTGAACAATAATACAAAAGCACTTAAATTTTATTGTGAATAATAATACAAAAGCCCTTAAATTTTATTGTGAACAATAATACAAAAGCCATTAAATTTTATTGTGAACAATAATACAAAAGCCCTTAAATTTTATCAACGCAGGTGCTCAAACTGTTTTCCATCACAATTTACACAGCTCTGAAGTCTACCTCTAACACTTCGACAAACGTTTTTGCACAAGTCTTTTTGGGTATTAATTTCTTGAAATGCATCTCTTATGTAATTTTTCAAATTACCGACACTTCTTGGTCGACTATAAACTTTGTTCTTGAGTACTCCCCAAAAGAAGAAATCCATTGGGGTCAAGTCTGGTAAACGTGCCGGCCAATCAATTGGACCTCTTCGGTTAATCCGTTTCTCAGGAAATGTTTCATCAAGATACTCAGTTGTAATAATATAACCGACACTTAAACCTATTCCATATACAGTCCACCTATTTTTGGACCACCCTGTATATATACACACACACACACACACACACACACACACACACACACATACACACACACACATATATATATATGTATATATATATATATATATATATATATATGTCTTACGAGTTTGTGACTGGAAAGGATAATTCCAAGAAGGATATAAAACCAGGGAGAGCTCTATGTAGACTACAGAGCATTATAATGATAAGAAGAAAACGAAGACTTTAATTATCCATTTTGTTTATAATTTTTATTTCGTGATCACCAAGATGTTCACCTCATCAGAACGAAATCCCCTCTTATATATATACTCTGTTCATATCTATTTATGCTAATCTGTTTCTTTATATATCATATTTTCCATCTATCTATCTATCTATCTATTTATCTATCTATCTATCTATATCTCTTCATCACAAAATGATTTAAAATGTCCCTCAAAATACGCAGGTGAGACATTATGGAATTCGTACAAAAGATTATGGCAATGAGAGAAATATTTTACAAAAACAATATTTCCCTTGCATAGTCGTTCATCGTAATAGGTCTGACTATAATTTTGAGTTAAATACTGTAGTTGTAACTGAACAAAAACAATTTATAAGGAGGATAATAGATCGGAAATATATTAATTTCGGAATCATCTATGATAAATTTACACCCAGGATAATAAAGGATATTGCTTTTCCTGTTAGTACGATGTGGATTTTCTTAAATCGCGTTCACGCTATTCAAAGCAGTAAAGTCCCTAAGATGCAAGGGTGCGGAGGAATTAAGAACAGAAACATTAAAAATGAGCGGGAAGAGGAAAGATTAATCAGGAGAACAGTACATAGCGATTGGCATTGCATTTAAATTTTTGCAGATTAAAGTTGACTGTGGTGAGAACGGTCTGATATTCACGGGGCGAATAGAGGGAAAAAGAGACAGGGGAAAATAGCGCATGATATACGTGGCGGGCTTGGGCAGGTGGATGGCGGAGCGAAGTGTGGGGGAGTTTGCAGAAACACAAAAACTGTTGAGAGCCCACAAGGGATAAGCGGAAGTGGAGGGCCATGGTCGCCAAAGTCCTGAAAGGACACGGCACTTAAAAAGAAAAGAAAATTGGCTGGAAAGCATGGAGCCGAAAGTGAATTCCACAAAACTGTTAGCATAGAATTTATGGCTACATCTAGCTAGTACAATTGTCAATTGATGAGATCTTCACGCCAGTCGAGTACTGGGCTGAAATTTACGAAGACTAGTTACCGGAACGAAGAACTCATCTGAATAATTACCATCAAAAGAATTTAAATAAACAATAGCGGTGGAAAGAAGCTGAATGCGATCGGCTAAGAGAGAGGGCTGAAAAGTTCATAGGCTGAATATTAAGGAGTGAGGCTGGAGCTGTGAGATGTTGCACGCATTAATTTCAACTCTTCTTATTAATAACTTCATTGTTTCTTTCCAGGTACGAGGGTGGGCTAAAAAGTTCATAGGCTGACTGAAGGAGTGATGCTTGCGCTATGTGATCTTGCCGCATTAATTTAAACTCTTCTTATTAATAACTTCATTGTTTCTTTCCAGGTACGAGTGTGGGAAAGAAACTGTCTGGAAAGAAACAATGAAGTTATTAATATAATATATATTATATATATAAGTATGGATGACAATATATATATATATATATATATATATATATATATATATATATATATATATATATATATATATATATATATGTATGTATGCAGGTGTGCAGTGAAATAGGAAAGAACACGTTAGGTAGATAATCCGGTGTTCCTTAATATTTAGCTTTATTTTCAAAAGGACAGTGCTCCATACAGAAGTAGAGCATATATTATAATAATATTTTTAGTTTTTAAAAATATGATTCCTCCGCTACATAAGAGTTCTCATGTTTCAAAAGCGAGAGCCGAGACCCCTAACATAATTTTTTAAGTTATGTAGAGTTAAGGTGTCTGGACCCGCTTCCTCGCTTGACAAGGAAGCGGGTCCAGACACCTTAACTCTACATAACTTAAAAAATTATGTTAGGGGTCTCGGCTCCCGCTTTTGAAACATGAGAACTCTTATGTAGCGGAGGAATCATATTTTTAAAAACTAAAAATATTATTATAATATATATATATATATATATATATATATATATATATATATATATGTGTGTGTGTGTGTGTGTGTGTGTGTGTATGTGTTTGTTTTTGTTTGTTTGTGTGGATGGCATTTTATATATATATATATATATATATATATATATATATATATATATATATATATATGTCAATAAAAAATATATTCTTTGTAACAAAATGACTTTGTAAATCTGATTAATACTTTTATAATATTTATTGCTTCGAAAATATATTGTTTGAACATTTTTTTAAAAAATGTATTGCTTGTAACTTTTTTCTTCAAAATTTTTTTGCTGGTAATGATTTTTTTACAGAAAAGTATTTCATGATGTTTTGACCCCAGTTTGTTGCTTAACTATTTGCACTAACGCGGGTCATGGTGAACCTGGGAACATCAGCAATTTAAAAGGTGGTTCCACACTCCTCAAAACCCCCTGATCAGAGACCTAGCTCTGGGACGTAGTTTATCGTCTCACCCAGGACGCGGACGTAGTTTATCGTCTTACCCAGGATGCGGACGTAGTTTATCATCATACCGAGGAATGTTTTTATGTTATGTATGTGGTTATGTAATTGTTTTGGAATAGGGTTTATTTCGTATATGCATTGCTTAATCGCCATATTTATTAAAACGTTTCGGCCGTTGTACGCGCCGGTCATCTTCAGGTGGTTGGAATGTCAAACTGAACCCTTTATTTCGCTCACTGGGGTAGACTGTTCTAGTTCTACGTGCCATGTTTAATGGATGTCAATTGTCAGTAATCTCCTGTTAATTCCCCTCGCCAAGTTCTCCACTGCCTTAACCGGGTATTGAACTTACACTCTTTGGGTCCTGTCACTGGATCTAATTAACGCCTATATCCACTGTTCTTGACACATGGGACACTAGAACAGTCTACCTTAGTGAGCGAAATAAATGGTTCAGTTCGACATTCCAACCACCCCAAGAAGGCCGGAGCGTACAACAGCCGAAACGTTGTAATAAAGTTGGCGACAAAGATGAGGACAATAGTCCGAATAATGTAAATAGTGTACATAATACCTCATCTGAGAAATATAGACAGATACTGAAAGGCCGAAACGTTGTAATAAATATGGCGACAAAGATGAGGACAATAGTCCGAATAATGTAAATAGTGTACATAATACTTCATCTGAGAAATATAGACAGATACTGAAAGGCCGGAACGTTGTAATAAATATGGCGACAAAGATGAGGACAATAGTCCGAATAATGTAAATAGTGTACATAATACCTCATCTCAGAAATATAGACAGATACTGAAAGGCCGAAACGTTGTAATAAATTTGGCGACAAAGATGAGGACAATAGTCCGAATAATGTAAATAGTGTACATAATACCTCATCTCAGAAATATAGACAAGAATTGCTTAATGCTTGAATATTGTAATTGATCGAAAAATGGGAGATAGTATTAATACTACTACTACTACTACTACTACTACTACTAATAATAATAATAATAATAATAAAATGTTGAGAGAGAGAGAGAGAGAGAGAGAGGGGGAGGACTGACAGACAGACGGACAAAAAGATCCTTAATGAGTGACAGACAGGGAAAACGAAATTGGATCTCTGGAATTGCTAGTGTATCTAAAAAGAAGAAAGGCATTGTTCGCGGTGTGGAATCCTAAATAAATAAACAGCGCGATTTTCTTTTTCACTCGTCATTGCCTTAGTGCTTACTCGGAAGAATTTGCAGAGACAGATGTTATGTCACTGTGCATTTCAACGGATAAAGGGGCAGCCCAAATGTCTGGATTGTACTTTCATGGACGGCTTTTGACTTTTTTTTTCTTCTCTTTTTTGTCTATTCCATTTTTGTTGCTGTTTAGCAAACGTCTTAGTTACAGCAGCCGAACGGCATGTTTGCCTTCTTACACGGCATTATCAGATTTCTTTTAACATTAAGTGAAAAACCACTGCTTTGTTTCCTCAAAGAATATACATACATGCATCTATGCATCTATCTATCTATCTATCTATCTATCTATCTATCTATCTATCTATCTATATATATATATATATATATATATACACACACACACTGTTTATGTGCGGGTGTTGCTTGAGTGTGCGGTCATACGAGCGAGTGTGTGAGAAAGATCTTATTTTACACGTGATCTGTGATCTAATTAATGTTGATACACACATTTTTATAGAAACGCAAATATATATATATATACATACATACATACATACATACATATATATATATATATATATATATATATGTATGTATGTATATATATATATATATATATATATATATATAGAGAGAGAGAGAGAGAGAGAGAGAGAGAGAGAAACGCAGCTATATAATGAAATTTTATACAATTGTAAATGTGTATAATATGTATGTATATAAATATATATGTGTGTGTGTGTGTGTGTGTATATATATATATAAATTTATATATATATATAAACATGTCTTTATATATATATATATGAGTTTATATATATATACACACACATATATATATATTTATATACATACATATTATACATATTTACAATTGTATAAAATTTCATTATATATCTGCGTTTATACATATATATATATATATATATATATATATATATATATATAACACTCGCGGCCTCACGATTGCGTTTAGCATGAAACAGCCTGTCACCTATGAAATATATATATATATATATATATATATATATATATATATATATAGGCAGAGAGAGAGAGAGAGAGAGAGAGAGAGAGATCACTCGCTGCCTGACGATTGCGTCTAGCATGAAACAGCAACTGAGTGTTGACTTCAATGTTCTCTTTTATATTTACATACATTCTATTTCTGATATTGACCTCTTTATCCCATAAATATAGCAGACCTTAAAACTATATGCCTTCATCTTTATATATATATTATATATATATTCAACTTCGTCTTGGCACTTGGAATGTACGGATTCTCCAGGACAACAACTCAGCACCAGAAAGAAAAACAGCCCCGGTCGCATTGGAGCGAAAGAAGTACAGCATTGATATAGCTGCACTGAGAAGTAACCATCAGTCGACTACATAAAACGAGAAAGCAAAATAAGACATCTAACAGTGTTCCTGTTGCACTTGGATACAATACATTCTCCTGTACTGTTTGCGGTCTTTTGGGCAATTCTCGAGCCGGTCACAAAAGTCATGCCCGTCAGAGGCATGCAGATAATTAGTAAGAATTCGGAAGAACCTCATACGTCGAACTCGACGGGAGAGTCCATCATATATATATATATATATATATATATATATATATATATATATATATATATATATATATATATATATATACTATAAGCCGCTCTCTGGATTTCGAAGAATCGCCTAAAAGTTCGGAGTTTGCGTGCCTTTTTCAAAACTAATTTACTAGCGCATTTCAGGTCCGAGTGACTTTCTCTTCCTGAAGGTTTTTTTTATCATATATTCAGTAATAATAATAATAATAATAATAATAATGATAATAATAATAATAATAATAATGATAATAATAATAATAATGAAATTAAACATTCTTAGCATGTTAGCACTTTTGACTGAATCTAGTCTGCTGTCTAATTGTAATTTTAAGGCTGGCAGATCTTAAATTTTAGGTAACCTACTCTCTAAAAAATTGGATAGTATCCACTAATCCAAGCTTAGCAGGAGTTAAGTGAAACAAAGAAAGTACGAAATTTACTAATTATTAAATGCAGTGGGTGGCCCCAAACATTTGGCCTATAGTGTGTGTGTTTGTTTTTAACCATTTGACTCCAAACAAGGCGATAATGCTACTAAGATTGGGAATGGAAGAGAATGAAAAAACTTTCATAAGGAGAAAAGACAGGTTTCAGTAAGAATATGTCG
>OZ038508.1:26569041-26579041 GCA_964036315.1 Acanthosepion esculentum | reverse complement strand
AAAAAAAGAATCTAAAAGGAATCGAGCTGATTATTGTTGTGGTAGGATCCACCTAATTTGCATAGTGGAGTACCGACCATATAAATATGGTTGGTACCGGGAAGAGAGGGGATCGAATCAAGAGATTCAACCAGAGACTCTGCCCGACTGCGACTCAGTCAACACATTCTCCAGGAACGGTCTTCCCAGGAATATACAAAAGACTATATGTAAATATTGTGTACACTTTCTTCTTTCAATACATTTTGTTCTGAGTACATTTTGTGTTGCATTATTATTCCATGCATTAGTCAAGTTTCAACAATTATATACAAAAAAAATGAGAAAGATTGAAATTTTTTTAAAATTCCCAGCATCGAAATGCGTCCTACGCTTTTTCCACACACACACACACACACACACACACACACATACACAAACACACACTCACACACACACACACACACACATACATATATATATTTAAACATATTGTTAAACCGTCCTGGGTATGACGATAAACTACACCCTCGTCATGGGTATGACGATAATCTACGTCCACGTCTTGGATAAGACGATAAACTACATCCGCTTCCTGGATAAAACGATAAACTTCGTCCGCGTCCTGCGTATGAAGATAAACTTCATCCGAGCCCAGGTATGACGATAATCTACGCCCGCGTCCTGGGTATGACGATAATCTACGCCCGCGTTTGGATAAGACAATAAACTACGTCTGCGTCCTTGGTATGACGATAAACCACATCCACATCCTGGGTAGGACGATAAACAACGCCCGCGTCCTGGGTAAGACGATAATCTACGTCTGTGTCCTGGGTAAGACGATAAACTACATCCGCGTCCTGGATAAGACGATAAACTACATCCGCGTCCTAGGCAAGAAGATAAACTACGTCCGCGTCCTGGGTATGACGTTAAACTACTTCCAACAGCAAGGCTTCTGATCAGGAAGTTTTGAGGAATATGGAACTACCTCTTAATTGCTGGTGTCCCAGGTCCACCCAGACCCGGGCTGGTAACACCTGTTAGGGTCCCATCTATGGCAAATAGTTAACCCCGAAACTGAGGTAAAAAGCATTAAATATAGGTTTAATACCAGAAATACTTTGTAAAAAATTATTACTAGAAATAAAAATTTTGAAGAAAAAAACTATTACCAGCTATACATTCTTTTAAATAGCATTACCAGTTATACATTTTTTTAAATAGTATTACCAGCTATACATTTTTGAGGAAAAATTATTACCAGAAATAAATTTTTGACAAAACAAAATATTACCAGGAAAAAAGTTGTCGGCATTAAATAACCCATTTGTGTTGATATGTCGTAAAACAAATCATACCAAAACCTATTATTAAATATAAGAGACAATGAATGTCTATTAAGTTTGATCATGAGCCGTTCTAAACTTCGTATATTTTCTTTAATTTTGGGTGAAAATAAAGACAAAAATTGTCCAACATTTGAATATTTTTTATTAAGCTGGTCCTTAATCTAAGCTTTCGGCTTACATGAGCCACCTTCAGAATGGTTATACGGAGATTTAAACAAAGATATTCACCATCAAAGATCATATTTTCTTATGTTGACACAGAACATTGCTATGCGACGATAACGGTCGCGGAGTAGCAGACGCAGGTCATAAGTTCAAGATGCGGTTCTATGATGTAATATTAGACAGATATTAGTTGATAATAAAACAATACTCACATAAACACACAGTAAAATGACCCTTCAGATATTGGAGGCCATCTACATTAAACCAAAGCAACCCACACTCAACAAAATTAAAATTCAAACTAGTCACAACCCATTACATGAGAGGGAGATTTGGTGGAATAAGATTATATTATGCAACTCAAATAATATTTAAACATAGTGGAAATAGGTAGTTATAAACAAATAGTTACAGATCTTTATTTTTTTTCAATATATATCCAAAGAAGAAGAAAATATTTGCAGTTATAAACTGACTGACATACAAGTTTGGGAATCGCGTAAACTGAGCAGAAATCGATTAAAAAACGTATCAACAATAGAAAGTACGTGGATTGGCAGGGAACAAACGTCCTGAGTAAGAAAATAAATTACATCCAACTGCAAGGCCTCTGATCAGGAGGTTTTAAGGAGAGTGGAACCATCTCTTAATTGTTGGTGTTCGCAGGTCAACCCTGACCCGGGGTTGTAGCACATGTTAGGGTCCCAGATGTGGGCAAATAGTTAACGACCCAAAAACTGGGTTCAAGACATTATGAAAGTGTAAAAATCAGTTTTAATACAAGCAATACATTTTTCAAAAGGTTATTGCCAGCAATGAATTTTTGAAGATAAAATTATTACCAACAATATATTTTTGGAAAAAAAATAATACCAGCTATAAAAATCTTGTCAGCATTAAATAGTCCATTGAAGTTGGTATGTCGTAAAACAAACCAAACCAAACCTAAAAATCTTGTCGGCATTAAATAACCCAAATCAAATCAAAACCGGGAACAAAATATTTTAAGAAATTGCTCTTATGAATGTAAAAAGGGAGAAAGGGAATGATGGGTCCAGATTTATCTATTTTAACGTTTCTTTGAGCGTATATATATATATATATATATATATATATATATATATGTGTGTGTGTGTGTGTGTGTGTGTGTATGTGCGTGTGTATATATCTATGTATATACAGGGTGTCCATAAAGTTCGTGTGCACTTTAAAAAATTTTTTAACTTTATTTGTATTTGCGATAGAAATAATTTGTAAAAAAGATTAGAAAGAAGTAAATCTATATTTTTTAAGGTTTTATTGAAATTTTATTTAAGTTTCCACATGTCCTCCATCATTAGCAATACAAAGGGTAATACGATTTTGCAGTTCACGGAAAACATTTGCCAACTGATTTACAGTAATGCCTGAAATCACATTAGTTATTTTAGCTATACTTAAAACTAGGTACATTAAACTTTATAACATTTTTTACAGATTATTTCTATCGCAAATACAAATAGTTATAATTTTTTTTAAATACGCACGAACTTTATGGACACCTTGTATATGTATATATGTATGTATACGCACAGAGAGAGAGAGAGAGAGAGAGAGAGAGAGAGAGAGAGAGAGAGAGAGAGAGAGAGAGAGAGAGAGAGAGAGAGCCATACACATATATATATAAATGGCGTTTTCTATTTAGTCATCCAGTTACGGCCTGTTTTGTGAATGTTATATTTATATTTATTAAATAACTGTTTTTAAAAGTATATTTAAAAAAGGCCACTCTTATATATGTACGAAAATGAATATATGAATAATATATATATATATATATATATATATATATATATATATATCCAGACAAGAATGATGCAAATCCAAAACTGAACTGCACCTAAAAGTGTTTCTTTTGCTCTTTCAATCTTTCTCCGTACCTGTCTACATACCCTCTTACATACTATATCCCGATTACTACTCTCATGCGCCCATGTGTGTAGTGAAGACGTAAGCGTCTCTTTTCTTATAAGCAATTAAGTAAATCTATAAAAGCATGAAGAATGCAAACCTATATAGTCGAAAAGGAGATTGTGCTGCGATCAGTGTCAGAAAAGGAGAGTTAATAATGATATCCGTAGCCGCAAGAAGGGAGAGCAAAGATGGAAAGAGTGGAAGAGGAGCAAAACTGACAGAATCATTTGCAAGATCGACACAAAGCGTTATGAATATAGATCGCTGCCAGTATGGTATTAATCTTAAAGGTTTTCTCTATTTGGCGAGCGGCAAATGGAAGCCATATTGACGTTTCACGGCCAGATCTATGGAGCCCACATATCTGGAACACGCATGGATGAATTTTCGTTCAGGTCTCCTCACAACCGCCCGAACCTGTGGGTCGGTCTGCTTCAATAAGGGATTATACGCTGTAGCGATCCTTTTTCTCTCATCTGGTTTTTGAGTTGCCTTTTTCCTTTTGCAATGTAGCGAGTCACTTGCATTCCCTTTGGTACGACATGACAGGGTAGGGTTAGGAAGGGAAAGCCGAGAAAGAAAAAATAAACAAAACAAAACAAAAAAGCAAGAAGAAAGGAAGTCCTTAGGAGAGCAGTGAGGTGAAAAAAAAAAGAAAAAAAAACAGCAAACAAATATAAAAATAGAAATAAATGAAACCTGAGCGAGGGAGGGAAAAGAAAAGAGTAAGATTTCTAAGATATTGGAATAATCGGACAAGTTCAATACGTAAGTTAGAACTTTATCCGCCTCTTGCGCTTTGGGAAGACACGGGAACGAACAAATGGACGAATAAGACGCTAGCATGTTGATAACAGGGCCAGGTAACTGCAATGAGCAGTGTCCGCTCCTTGTGCCAGTAGTGAAATGAAGTGTGAAGAAGCGAAATAGAAGACGACAAAGGACGAAGAAGAAGAAGAAGAAGAAGAAGAAGAAGAAGAAGAAGAAGAAGAAGAAGAAGAAGAAGAAGAACTGTTGAGACTGGAATCAAAAGAAAGATGATGTCCCAAGCGAAGTGAAGGAGATACAGATGAGAAGAAGGAGAGAAAGGGAGAGAAGAAGGCGAAACCGAAAAAGAGAGAAAAAATATCGGCAAAAACCTTTGAGATAGGAATCAAATGGAAGGAGATGACACTAGTGGAATGAAGTGTTAACACGAACGAAGAAGAAGAAGTTGTGAGAGAAAGATAAGGGGAAGGAAGAAGGAGAAAAAAGGAGAGCTGTTAAAATAGGGATCAAAAGAAGAATAATCTCACAAGTAAAAAGAAGAAAGAATGACAGGTAGGAGAAGGAAGAGAAGTCAAAAATGAAAAATGAAAAATCATTTAAAACAGAGATCAAGATCAAGGTCATTCCTCTTGTGGAACGGAGTGTTAAGAACCTGAAATAATAATAATAATAATAATAATAATAATAATAATAATAATAATAATAATAATAAGAAGAAGAAGAAGAAGAAGAAGAAGAAGAAGAAGAGGAAGAAGAAGAAAAGCAGAACAACAGAAACTACAAGAACAAGAAGGAGGCAAAGCAGAAGAAGGTAAAAGAGGAAGAAGAAGGAGGAGTAGGAGTAGGATTAGAAGAAGAAAATCAGAACAACAACAACAAGAAGGAGGCAAAGAAGAAGGTGCACGAGGAAGAGGAGGGGAAGAAGAAGGCAAAGAAGAAGGAGGAGGAGGAGTAGAAGTGAAGCAGCAGCAGATGAATAATAAAAAGAAGAGAGAGACAAAGAAGAAGGTACAAGAGGAAGAGTAGGGGAAGACGAAGAAGAAGAAGAAGAAGAAGAAGAAGAAGAAGAAGAAGAAGAAGAAGAAGAAGAAGAAGAAGAAGAAAACGCAGTAGGAAGATTAGAAAAAGAAGAACAGAGAAACAGAAGAGGCTACAGGAGGAAAGCAGAAGAAGAAAAGGGAGAAGACGAAGAAGAAGGAAAAGAAGTCGAAAAGTGAGAACGGGGGAGAAACAGAAGTGAGCGAAGAAGAACAGAAAGATGGAGATGGAGAAGAAAAAATGCGAGAAGGAAGGGGGAAGTAAAAATGAGAGGGGAAGAGGAAGAAGTCGAAGAAAATTCTGAAAGAAAAAAGGGAGAGGGAAAGAAAAAAGCAAGAATAGATCACGTATTTAACAGGAAAGACAACGGAGAGTGGGTAGGTATTTTCCCAATAAACCAATGCTCGTGTAAAATGATCAATAAGAACCTTGAGAAGCTCTCGACTGGGAAGATAGCTAATGTGTTTGTGTGTTTGATGAAACACGTTACAGTTTTACTTTTTGTTTTCCGTTCACACAGAAACAATTTGTATTTTATGTTGTTTTTAAAATACCTATATATGGCAGTGAATTGTGGAGAATCCCCACACAAATGAGGAAGAGACTTGAAGAAATAGAAACAAAGAAATGATTACTGAACTCTTAAGCGACAACAGTTTTCCTATATGGCAGTGAATTCTGGAGAATCCCCTCACAAATGAGGAAGAGACTTGAAGAAATAGAAACAAAGAAATGATTACTGAACTCTTAAGCGATAACAGTTTTCCTATATGGCAGTGAATTCTGGAGAATCCCCTCGCAAATGAGGAAGAGACTTGAAGAAATAGAAACAAAGAAATGATTACTGAACTCTTAAGCGATAACAGTTTTCCTATATGGCAGTGAATTCTGGAGAATCCCCTCACAAATGAGGAAGAGACTTGAAGAAATAGAAACAAAGAAATGATTACTGAACTCTTAAGCGATAACAGTTTTCCTATATGGCAGTGAATTCTGGAGAATCCCCTCGCAAATGAGGAAGAGACTTGAAGAAATAGAAAAAAAGAAATGATTACTGAACTCTTAAGCGATAACAGTTTTCCTATATGGCAGTGAATTCTGGAGAATCCCCTCGCAAATGAGGAAGAGACTTGAAGAAATAGAAACAAAGAAATGATTACTGAACTCTTAAGCGATAGCAGTTTTCCTATATGGCAGTGATTTCGGGAGAATCCACTCGCAAATGAGGAAGAGACTTGAAGAAATAGAAACAAAGAAATGATTACTAAACTCTTAAGCGATAACAGTTTTCCTATATGGCAGTGAATTCTGGAGAATCCCCTCACAAATGAGGAAGAGACTTGAAGAAATAGAAACAAAGAAATGATTACTGAACTCTTAAGCGATAACAGTTTTCGTATATGGTAGTGAATTCTGGAGAATACCCTCACAAATGAGGAAGAGACTTGAAGAAATAGAAACAAAGAAATGATTACTGAACTCTTAAGCGATAACAGTTTTCGTATATGGCAGTGAATTCTGGAGAATACCCTCACAAATGAGGAAGAGACTTGAAGAAATAGAAACAAAGAAATGATTACTGAACTCTTAAGCGATAACAGTTTTCCTATATGGCAGTGAATTCTGGAGAATCCCCTCGCAAATGAGGAAGAGACTTGAAGAAATAGAAACAAAGAAATGATTACTGAACTCTTAAGCGATAACAGTTTTCCTATATGGCAGTGAATTCTGGAGAATCCCCTCGCAAATGAGGAAGAGACTTGAAGAAATAGAAACAAAGAAATGATTACTGAACTCTTAAGCGATAACAGTTTTCCTATATGGCAGTGAATTCTGGAGAATCTCCTCGCAAATGAGGAAGAGACTTGAAGAAATAGAAACAAAGTAATGATTACTGAACTCTTAAGCGATAACAGTTTTCCTATATGGCAGTGATTTCGGGAGAATCCCCTCGCAAATGAGGAAGAGACTTGTAGAAATAGAAACAAAGAAATGATTACTGAACTCTTAAGCGATAACAGTTTTCCTATATGGCAGTGAATTCTGGAGAATCCCCTCGCAAATGAGGAAGAGACTTGAAGAAATAGAAACAAAGAAATGATTACTGAACTCTTAAGCGATAACAGTTTTCCTATATGGCAGTGAATTCTGGAGGATCCCCTCGCAAATGAGGAAGAGACTTGAAGAAATAGAAACAAAGAAATGATTACTGAACTCTTAAGCGATAACAGTTTTCCTATATGGCAGTGAATTCTGGAGAATCCCCTCACAAATGAGGAAGAGACTTGAAGAAATAGAAACAAAGAAATGATTACTGAACTCTTAAGCGATAACAGTTTTCCTATATGGCAGTGAATTCTGGAGAATCCCCTCACAAATGAGGAAGAGACTTGAAGAAATAGAAACAAAGAAAAGTTTACTGAACTCTTAAGCAATAACAGTTTCCTATATGGCAGTGAATTCTGGAGAATCCCCTCACAAATGAGGAAGAGACTTGAAGAAATAGAAACAAAGAAAAGTTTACTGAACTCTTAAGCAATAACAGTTTCCTATATGGCAGTGAATTCTGGACAGTTCTCACAGACGAGGAGGAGAATTAAAGCAACAGAAACAAAGAAATGAGTACGGAACTGTCACGTATATGGCAGAGAATTATGGACAATCTACTTGTAAATGGAAGAGACTCGAAACAATAGAAACAAAGAAAAGAATACTGACCTGTCACGTAATAACAGTTTTCCTATGTGGTACTGAATTCTGAACAGTCACCTCACAGATGAAGAAAAGACTTGAAGCAACAGAAACAAAGAAAAGAGTACTGGACTCTTAAGCAATAACAGTTTTCCTATATGGCAGTGAATTCTGGACAATCTCCTTACAGCTGAAGAAGAGACTTAAAGCAACAGAAAAAAAAGAAAAGAATACTGAACTGTCACGTAATAACAGTTCTCCTATATGGCAGTGAATTCTGGAGAATCTCCTCACAGATGAGGAAGAGACTTGAAACAACAGAAATAAAGAAAAACGTACTGAACTGTCACAATAACAGTTCTCCTATCTGCTATTCTCATGCGTTGTTTTCCTTTGTCCGTCTTGCCTTCAATCTCTTCTGTGAATAGCAAATTTTCGAACCATTCTCTCCATATTATGTGCTCAAGTATTTCCAACTGTCTCTTCCTGATGTTAAGTGTAAGTGTTCATTTTGTTTCCATTTTCTCTAAAACTTCGCCGTTGCTCGCATTTTCGCTCCATGATATTCTCAGTATCCTTCTGTAGAACCACATTTCTATTGCATTAAATCTTTTCTTTATCATTGAGATTCTCCAGTACTCAAACCTATATAGGAGTACTGACACTATGTAACAGTCCAGTATTCTTTATCTTTGTTTCTAATACAGCTGACGGGTCTCCTAAGGTTTAGCAAGACATCTGTTCTAGGAAATAAGAAACTCTGAGTTTAAAACCGTGGAAAACACCGCGCGGAACGAGTCCCCTATCTTTCCAAAATGCAATTTACAGATATTAAAAAGGAACGCTGCTGAGACCCATATTAGCGTATAATCTGGATGGACACGGCATCTACTTAAAAAATAAAATCTATATTTTTTCGAATTTCGAAGGACGTTGATAAAACAAGATCTTCTACAGCATAGTCGATAAAATATATCTGCTTCATCTATCCGGGAGTAAGTGAGCTATCATTTTTTAATCCTGCGTTAGAGACCTCCTATTCCTGAAAATGGAGAGTCCATTGGCATCTGCCTCCCACGACAAATGAGCTACAAATCCGCCACACCAGCCCCGAGTCAGGAGAGTAGTGGAAGGGAGCAAAAGAGGCACGTTTCCAACTAGGAATTACGAGTACTTTAAAATGTGGGGGAGGGTAACAAAACATCCCATATGACTAACGCTAGGCTTACGGATTTACCGGTTGTAACAGCAAAATTTTCCAAATCGTGTAAAAGCAAAATTGTCCACTTGTCAGATTAATCTTTTAACCGTTGTATCTTAGAAATGACTAGCAGCATGGGCCGGCGTTGCTTCAGTTTATATACCTATTTGGATCACATAATTGCCCAAAAAAGCTAGACCCTTTTCCAAGAAAATTCGTTAGAATTCTAAATAATGCGTAAGCGTTATACAATTTTAAATTAAAACTAGCCACTGATTCAATGAACCTACTTTTGTATACATTTTTAAGCATAAAATTTTACCGCATAAAATTTATATTGAAACTAGCAGCATGGCCCGGCGTTGCCCGTGCTTGATTCAAAAATCGTACGACTCATATAGCAATCGCTATCACTTGACTTAAAATATTTTTGTCCTTCCTTGCCTTTAAAGGAGTGCCCTTTGCCGTGCTGATGTTGCTACATGCCTTACTTCTTGCCTATCTCACACTGCGAATTTTTTCTAAGCTCTATACTAAACATTAAATCTGTTACGAAAAAAGAACTAAACAAAATGAACACAAAACGATCAGCTTTAAAAAAGAACTCGTAACTGGAAAAACCGAATAAAAAAAGAATGTTAACAACAAATACTTTTTCACACCCAACCCAGTTCTGCGGAATCAGAATCAACGTTGACTTTAAGCAAGTGAATGAGCCAATTGGAGTAAAGTGTCATGCAAATTTAAATTTTTCCCACTTGTGACGAATGCAGCTATCGATTTTTTTGCATGCTATCATGCTAGTTAACATTCGTGTTAGTCAGATGTTGGCTCTCACGCTGGCCAATAG